>BSBM01000071.1:7990000-8412500 GCA_027924585.1 Larix kaempferi
CGTACAAATTTTCTAACCAAACCAATCAGAGCTTAACTAAAAAAAACTATCAAGCAATCTGTGAAACCAAAAGCAAACAGATTTATTTATGTACAAATTCTTGTGGAAATATGCAAAAGATTAAAGAGTATCAGAAACAGGAGGATTCTCCTGTTCTGTTCTTGCACGAGGTTTCCAAGGCTTCTTTTGTGATATAAAATAAGCTTGTTCCACGTCCCCATTAGATGCTTGGAAAACTGCCTTAGCTTTTGGAAATGAAGTGCACTCCTTAGTGTTGTGATCCAAATCACACAGACCACACACTTCTACCTTGTCAAGTGGGCATTCCCTCAATGGGTGACTCTTTTTGCATTTAGCACAAAATATGCTCAGTGCCAAATCTTCTTTTGCTTGCCTCTGTTTTGCTTTCAGAACATCCAATTGTGAGGAAATAGAACTCATCATATCAGTTTTTAAGTTTTTGAGAAGATTACCTATTTCTGCTCGTGTAGCTCCACCACTAGCTGACTTGTTTGCCCTTGTAAGGACATCCCGGTCTCTTGTGCTGGTTCTGGAAGATCCTCTTGAGTATCTTCGACACAGATCCACAATTTGGTCGAAAGGTTCTCTTGAGATATCCCCTTTTCCTAACAGGTTGAGCATATCCAGACAGTATTCTCTCATTCCTCGCAATAATATGATTTTCATAACATCTCTCCCAATGTCAGGATGGCCAGATCACTGCAAATTATACAAGAGTCTCTCCACAAAATATTCCAAACTCTCATCCTCTTTCTGAACCATTTTGAACAGTTCTTCCCTTCTATCCTTATTTCTACATTAATATTGATATTTAGAAAGAAATATTTGTTTCATTTGGTCCCATGCTGTAACAGTCTCACCACCCAAACTCATAAACCAACGTAGGGCATTTCCCTTCAAGTTGGCAGGAAATAGTTTTAACTTTTGTTCGCTGGAGGTATAGTCATAAATTCGACAAAGAATTTCAAACTCAAAAAGGAACTCCTCTGGGTACTCAGTGGACTTACCATAGAAATTAGGCAATACTGAGGGAGAAATGTTCTTCATAGGAGCCACCCCAAGCGTCTGTTGAATGGGGAATTCAAGGGTAGAAACTGTTTCTCCATGTGGATTGTTTCCATTGTCCCCCATTGCTTCTTCATGATCATTAGGGTGATCTCCATGCTTCATCATCTTCATCATCATCATCATCGTCATGACCATCTTCATCATCATCATCATCATCATCGTTGTCGTCGTCATCACCACCACCACCATCATCATCATCATCATCATCTTCATCATCATCATCATCATCATCATCATCATTGTCGTCGTCATCACCATCATCATCATCATCATCATCTTGATCATCATCGTCATCATCATCATCTTCATCGTCTTCATTATCATCGTCATCATCATCATCTTCATCATCTTCATCACCATCATCTTGTTCATCATCATCATCATCATCATCTTCATCATCGTCGTCGTCGTCATCGTCATCATCATCATCATCATCATCATCATCATCATCATCATCTTCATCATCTTCATCATCATCATCATCATCATTGTATTTGTGGGTTGTAAGACCCCCACTGTATCATTGCTTAACTTTAAAACATGCACAATGAGAAATCGCCATGTGTTCCTCCACCAACCACAACAAACTCAATTGTTATGTTGAAATGATGTATCCACCATTCATCTCAACAATCCAATGGGTTAGATTAATGTTGGGTCTAATGGACCTCTCCATCATATAACAATAATTCCCATATGGATTTGCTTGGGATTCTATCCATCAACGATCTAAAATATGATCGAGAATAAAGATTATTGTGGGTCGAAAAGGCCCCTTCGTACTGGTACAAAATTTCATAACCCACACCAATAAGGATATGGCATGCTTCCACTTTCATCCACAACCAATTAAGGCTATTAACCCTACAAATTTCCCTTGGAATGTTCTTACATGGTCGATCATTAATAAAAAATGATTAAGAATGTAGTAGGTCCAAAGGGCCTCGCTCCTTGGGCACACTACTCTATAACCTGCACCAATCAAATGATGGTATGTGTGTCCCCTAAAACTCCTCCAAGGGACTAAGTCCATAACCCCAGGTCTATTCTCCACTATAACCCACATCTTGGCCTTCTTAGGAGTGGATGATTTCTTGAGATATGTCATATCTCATCACAACTATAGCATTATATTTTTATAAATATGGTTTATGTTTTATGTTTAATGTTTAATGGTTTAATGTTATATATGTTTATTATTATTATTATTATTATTATATATATATAATAAACATAATATATATATTTATATAATAAGCATAACACTTATTGTTGTCAACCGGTCTTTTCCATTTGCTCTTGCGCCGCGAAGAGAAACAGAGCTGATCTTTGCTCTTTGCTATGGAATTCCAACGCATTTACCGACCACAAACCAATTGGAATTCCTACTCAAGGCGCTTTACCCACGAACCGGCCTCATTCTGAACTTGTTGTCTGACCTGGAGGTCACATAGGAGGCCACATTCACCAAGCAAAGGAGAGAATTCCCCCTAAATCGGTGAGAAAATCGAATTCCAAGTACCTGGTTATAAATTTATCCTATGTTTACATGTGTGCCCCATTCAGTATATTGTGTGTTTTTTGTTAGGGGTATGACCTTGGGTTCTTGGAAATCTACTTGACCTGCGTAATGAGGTTTCTAGGCAACCTACTTGACCTCACAGGCAGTCTTCGTTCTGAGATGGTTGCTGAAAGACTGTGTTTCACCACCGTATATAGGCCACTGCGACAAGCCACTGTGTTTCACCACCGTAGATAGGGTTCTTATTTCTTTCTCAGGTTTGATTCAGTTGACTTTAATGAGTGGGTGAAACCCTATATTTGATGAGTGGGTGAAAACTGGTATTGTTGAGTGGGTGAAACCCTATACTTATGTTCAGGGAATTTAAACAAACTCATGTATTGCCTAGCCAACAAGAGAATTGAAAATCAGCCAAATTAAATGACTACAGGAATACAGGAATATTTGATGAAGGAGAAGATGAGAATCTTGTGTTTAAAGCAATGAAAATTTGTGCTTAGCTTTGGCAGTTACTATTCAGCTGCTAATTATTGGAGATATATTTGGTAAATGCATTCCATATCAAGCAACATCTTTGGTCGGTTAATTAGAGAGACTTGAAGGTCATCACAAGCAACCATTACATGAGGGAAGTGGATTTGGTGACAATTGCTCAGTCCCTCACTCTAGAATGAATCCAAGCGTGGCTTTAACATTTCAAAGTGACCACAACCCTTTAACATTTGCTGAAGTACTTCAGAAATAGCCTTTGATTAGATGACAGTGGCCGACTAATCCTAGCGTAAAGTGTTAGCTCTGGCTAGAAGGCCCTATGTTTGATATTATTCAGAATGTCTAAAGATCTGGTAACCCGTTCCATGTTTACAGGTTGAAGGGCATATTTCAAAGAATACAATTGTCCTCCGAATATAACTATTTTGTCACTTTTTAATTGTTATAAATGAGAGATTTTTTACTGAAAACTAAAACAAATCAAGTAAAAACATAAAAAAGCTTCTATTTGGTTTCACTATAGTTGCAGTTACAAGATTATTCTCAACTTGACTGTATTTGTAAGCCACTGCAAAAGATAATCAAATGCTTTAATTTAATACCATTTAAACTAAATAATTGACTGACCTCCCTGTCGATCCAAACGTTTTGGTGTAGTGTGTCAAAAAAAAAATTAAATAGATCACACTAGCTCAACTTTGGAGATTGAGCAACACACAGGTACAAGAGTGTAGGTATAGAGAAGTGAAGGAAATGAGAAAACAAACTCTACTAATCAATTGTGATTTATAAATATATATGCTACGTAATGCTTTAGGTTGGCCAGATTATAGAGACAATGGACTGAATTGTTAAGTCTAGACTCTATAGAGACGAAGCATTGTAATGGTCCATACAACCATACACAGTTTAATAAAGCATTTTAGCTTACACATTTTGAGTGAAATTGGCCTTCCAATTGTACACAACACTGGAGCTATTGTATTTTATATTGTACTTATTTTAAAGTTATATAATAAAGTTACTACTTTTGGAAAAATGAGTGTAGAACAATAATTTGTGATAGATTCTGTTTATTGAGTATCATTGTTCTTTGAGATTGTAGAAATCTCAAATACAAGTGAAAACCTATGAGTGTAACTGTGCTTTAGTTTAATGGAGTTAATAGTTTATAAGAAAAAACTTCAATGAAAATATCAACATAGCTCTGATGAAGCTGCAGATAATGTAATTTGTGTGGAGGTCATTTTTGCTTTGGCGTCAGTGACAAGGTGTGTCATCAATAACACAGTGTTGTTCTGGTCCATGAAACCTAAAGATTTGTACAAAATCTAGTGTTTGGATGCATTAGTGTAGTTCTTATCCATATATTTGATATTTTTCAACACCATTGAGCTTCCCACATAGTTTGTTTTGAGTCCTTGTTAATCTTTCATTCCTCTCTTTAAGAGCGGAATCAGTGCAGAAGCACTTGGAGATTAGTTGCAATAGTTGGAGACTTAGATTTTAGACATTCAATTTTAGGATGAAAAGAGAACTCCCTAGATATTCTAGGAGAGCATAAGTAAGGTCAATAGCAGCTGCAAGTTGAATGGGACATTACTCAATCATATTTTGAAGAATCATGTAATAGGCCCTCTATGCAAGTGGACTCAGAAAATTCAATGGAAGCATGATCCCTAACACCAATAGAGATATCCCAAAGCTTAATTAGAACCCCTAGACGATATACAAAAATACCTTAGTCACTATGTATTAATATGAATTTTGATATTACTTTGTATATTTTGCAAGTCCTATTGCATCCTTTTAAAATGAAATCGTTTACCATTTGTGCCAATATTTTTGCAGATTTGGTTGTCAAAATCAAGTCTTCTCTAGTGTCAAATAGTGACTTAAAACTTGCATCATAACTTCCTTTTCTAAGATACCTAATGATCTGTTTCATATTGTGAAAGTCATAGTCCCCACACACTATCATACAAGATTTTAATTCTACTCTTTGTATTGGAAAGCACTCATACATTGTAGTTCAACTTATACAATATGACAAGGTTAAAACACATCATATAATCTATCAAAAAGGGGTCCAATGTTGCATTATAATCCCATATCACTGGAATCCTTATTATCTATGTTGAACCTCTAAAAGAAATTATCTTATAATCTTGAATCTCTTCTTTGTTTATTTGCAAATACTTCATTAATATGAAGTGTTTTTGGTCATGATGTTAGCTTGCAAATCGTAAGGTTATAAGGCTATATTTGGCACACAAATGCCAACCAAGATATAAGTTTGGTTAGGATTATGCACTCTTAGTATCATTTGCACAAACCATTACATGGTCCAAAGTAGAAATATATAATGTTTGGTCATTACATTTGACTTTGAGCCTCATGGACTAGGTACATAGCCAAAGGATATCATACAATCCTTGCATACAGAATCTTTTGCTTGTAAATTTTGCCCATTTTAAGATATGTAATAATAGGGATGGCTCACGTGGCTAGGGATATCATTTTGCATATAGGTTAGGGATATATCATCCATGAAATGGTTAAAGAAAGGAGTTTACATTTGGTGGAGGCATGCTAACTATGTATGACGATAGTGGAAAATGGATGCCTTAATGCCTTGTAGTTTTCTAATATGAACTATGCATACCCAACAAGGTCCTATTTGAACCTTTTTTCCCATGGTGCAAGTAGAACCAAACAGGTATTTGTTAGATTTGTCTTCCTCGAGCGAGGGTAGTTTAGGAAGGCTAGAGGAAAGTGAGACATCCAGTAGGTCTACAATAGTTATATCAACTAGATGTCAAAATATTGAAAGAAAATTCCATAAACGCATGGAATTTGTTCTCGCTGAAGGGGGGTCATGTTCCTATGATGATGAGACAATAGGCGACATCAAGGTGCCCTTGAGGTACAAACATCTAGTGAAACAATAAACTCCCAAGGATCTTCCTCGAGTGAACACAGAGTTTTGTGTGAACGAGAGGATATATCGAATTGCACCGTCGTCATTACATGGTTTGGGGTTGTTTTGCATTGATGGCATAAAGGTCGGTTACGGTAGATGTACAAAATTGATTTTGTAAAGAGAAAAACAAATTAGAAAGAAGTGACTGAAGAAATATTGTGTAACTATTTTTGATAATATAATGTCATGCATTAGTTTTTGCTTATTGAATGAATGAATGGTTTAATGAATGTTAGTTTTTATTGAATGAATGTGTTCACTGAATGAATGAATGGTTTAATGAATGTTAGCTTTTATTGAATGAATGGTAAATGCTTGTTTATGATGAATTCTGCATGTTTGCACGTAAAAAAAATTTCAAGTACATGCATTGGGCATGGGGAATTGAGAGTGATGTGAGGGGGGGAGGGGCCATAAGAGCTTCCACCTTCACGTGGTTGGCCCTGTTCAGTAGAGAATATTAAATTATTCTCAAAACAAAGAGGAGCTCAATGAATGGATACGGTGTTGCCTTTCTACAACTCACTCGCGTGTCATCTAACTTTGACAATTTCTTGGGGCTTGTTATGAAACTAAAGCATTTTATCCTACTTTCCAAGCCTCTTACAAGGTAAGGAAATTTCTTGTGCTAACGTGGCCAACTGTGTTATCTAAGTGGCACATAGACTTGAAATTTGAAAAGCTGGTCATTCAAGAATAATTTAGATATTTCTCAATGTATCAGGACCTCGAAAGACATCATTTTCTAAGCCTTCGACCAAGTCAAATGGTTATGAAAAGGATAATCTATCGGGTGCCACACAACTGGTAGACACTATTGGCATCCCTAACAGAGAGAATTTGTCTCTATCTCGGGAGAAGATAATTGTCTATTAAGTGGAAATTTGGTTTCATAATGGTTTGTTCTTCCCTGCAATGGAGCACACTACCTCTCACGGAGTATACCACATGCTTCCCACAACCCATCAAGTTAGAAATTGCAGGTTAAATAGTGTTCAAGGCCCTTTATTTCAGTTAAAAACTAAATTGAAGAAGAAGGGGATATTAAATGTTGCTCATGGAACTGAAACAGATAAATTGGTGGTTGATAGAGACGAGGGTTTCTCCCAGCTATTATGCTCGCTTGATATTGTGGAAGATATTCATTCTGGTGTCCTGAGTCATGAATTGATCGTGACAAGCTTTTATCCTGCTTAAGTACAGCCAAAATATCCTCTCAAACAAACGGAAGGAGGAAAATACGATGTCTACGAGATGGATGTCTAAGCTTAACACTACAAGCTAGGGTGTTTTGTTTGCATTTTCTTTCATATTATTGCATTCATTGTTGGGTCTCATGTTATTGTTTTGAAAAAAGGAGACAGGTGTCTAAGATTAACATTTCTAGTAAGGGTTATAGATTCACATTTACTTTCTTGTTAGTGTGTTGATCATTGGGTCTCATGTTATGATTTCTCCTCTTCAAAGTGGAAACCAAGGTTAGTCTAGTCCATATGTTGCACTTACAACATTTACAGAAATGCACATAACCGAATAAAAGTCCACTAAACCATCAAAAGATGCCAAATGTCACCCTACTCTTTGACTACATGCCACCTATGAAATATAGATATGCTAAAAAGTAGGAATGACAAAGGATGGTCTTGTAGCTCATGCTGAGGATCCCATTTCCAATAGTGGTGTTATATTTTCATGATTGATCATTATGATCAATGATATGTAGTAGGCATGTCATGTTTTAGATTCTAGAGGCCATTTAGAGCCTTGTTGATTATGTATTTTGTTTCACATATGTTTTTAACTCTAACATTTTGATATATTCACCCCTACATGATATACACATGAGAAGACTTTGAATATTTTGTCTCTAATGATTTGGATCTTTAAAATATATTATTTTCATTAGTAATTTAATATTTTCGGTATATTTTAGTGAACTGAGTCATCAAATTCAAATTGGTCTAAGTCATAGCTGAGTCCAAGTTGACCCTTGTCCTAGTCTGAGTTTTACAACATTGATCTATCTCCTTTTATGAAACAACATATACGTCTGCATATTCAAAAGGAGTACACTCTATCCACTCCAGCTTGTTGCAATCATCTTTGATTACTGGAGGAAACTTGTCTTTGGATTTGTCTATTGTCAAATTAGCAGCCTCTTGATTCAGCCAGCTTCACTCATTGACATCAAAAATTTCAATAACCCCACACCAAGGGATATCTAGTAGCTTTATTAGAGCTCCAAATAAATATCAACCAAGGCCTTCTAGGATAAGTATGGAGCTCTACCATGTTTTCTTGAGCAATGTAATAACCCTGGCCCAAATTTATAACTGATGTTTTCCATTTCTAGGAATGAATTTATTCTAAAGAGAAAATTTATGAAGTTTAAGTATTCATGATTAAGGAAAATCTATAGCAACGGCTGAAAGTATTACTCACTAAGCCTTGTCTTTTAATAATACAATTTCATATTGTTAATCTCTAAGCTTAAGCCAAAATTGGAACTATTTTGGTTTATCAAATTTAAAGTATGATAGGCAAGTTAGCAATTGTTGAAACACCTGTAGCATGCTGGTGAAACTCGCCAGTAGTTGCTGAAACACCTGTAGCATGCTGCTAAAATTCGCCAGCAGTTGCTGAAACACCTGTAGCATGCTGTTGAAACTCGCCAGCAGTTGCTGAAACACCTGTAGCATGCTGTTGAAACTCACAGCAGTTGCTGAAACACCTGTAGTATGCTGTTGAAACTCGCCGGAGGTTGCTGAAACACCTGAAACTCGCCAGCAGTTGCTGAAACTCCTGTAGCATGTTGTTGAAACTAATACTGAAATGTTGAAGACATGTTATAGTTATGTTATGGGTCTTATAATAGAATTAAGCTTCCGCAAAAGTGTGCATAATGTATTTATGCATATGATTAATTTATAAATATGTATTTCTTTAAAACAAAAATGATGTGTGTTTAGTTTAGTCAATGTAACGCAAGAGGGCATTACAAGAAGAGTGAACAACCAGACCTCCAGAACCAGGAGTTGGCCAACTAAAGCAAACAAATCGTCCTTGTCAAGAAACCAATGTTGCATATAAAATTTGATTTCTGAAGTGAGTCCTGCTAGAGTAGTTGTTCATCCTATAAACTTCAAACATTATTCCTTTTTATTTCCTTTCAATTATCATGAATCTGCAATGTGTTTCCATCACGGTATATCATAGGATAATTGGTGTTTCCTTTCCTTTCCTCACCATCACAGTTATCTTTTGTTTAGGTTTCTACTTTGGACACATATCACATCTCACATGTAGCTTATGGCCAAGATCATAGTAATGTTGTCACGAGTACTATATATATATATTAAAAATTATCTATATTTTCTTTGAAGTGTGGTGTTCATTGCAAATATTTATCCTTTTCTGTACAAATATCTTTGGTCTAAATCTTGGGTTGATCTTGTTTTAAAAAAAAAAATTAAGTGGAATATTGAATTGAAATTAACACCCATGGATACCCATTTCATAGGTTGTAGATAATCTTGAGCAATAGCAAATTAATCAAACATAAGCCATGTTATAGGTGGTAGAATTTAGATATTTTTATTAGACTAGGAAGTGTTGATTAGGCAATCTGATGTGAAGTTCCATATAGAAGTTCTGGTTAAGAAATCTAATGTGAATTTCCATATCACTGGTTGTAGTATTTGGAGGAGTTGATAAAGGATGACCATAACCTCTTTCTTTCATTTTTTGGTGTATTTTGATCATAAGCTTGATCTAATAAAGTTTGGTGTTTCAGATGTTGGAGCGTTCGTGTCATGGGGTGCAACAGACCTTGGTCAACTGGGACACAAATATGTTGGTGGTGTTGTTGATGTTATTCAGCCTCGCATTATTAAAGGGACATGTGAAATTCACTTTGTTTGTGTTGCTTGTGGGGTTGCTTCCCAATATTTTTATATGCTTTAGAAGGTCGATTTGTAACTTGGAAGGATGAGAATCAAGGTTTGCATGGATGAGTTTGTACACCCTTGTTTACCTTGTGGAGTGCCATTGATGATATTAGTCCTAATTTGATCTCCACTAAGGGAATTTGAAATAATTTTTCTAAGGGAGATGCATTTTCAAGTTTGAAATTGCATTTAGTATGGATATGGCAGCTACATTATATCATTGCATAAGGATTTACAACTAGACCAACATTGGTTACTATTGAGTAGATTGGATTGATTAAATTCATCTCAGCTTGAGTGTTTGTGGATTGATCAATGGATATGTATGTTGGTTGTGGACAACTATGCTAAGTTTGTATTGACCACTAAAGTTTTGTTGGTTGTGTAGATACTGACAAGTTATAGGATTTGTTGCAACTAAGATGAAATTGTGATAGAATCATGCAAGCAACAATGAATTTACAAATATGTCACAATTCATGTTTTAATATTAAGATATCAAAATTAATTGTTGTGGTCATGATAAGTAGGATAGGATGTCGTGCTTAGAGGGGTTGATTGTCTTTGAGAAAGATATTTTACAAAGGGCAATTAAGAATAGCTTGGAAAAAGAAGCCAAGGCACTTCCAACATAGAATTTGTGTACTTTTTCTTATAACAATTAAGCTATAGTTTCATGTGTATCTTGTTCCATGGCTTGATTAACTTAATTGTTCTGAGTGTATTTTTCCAAGCATTGTTGTGATTCCAAGAAACTTTTTCCTTAATTACAACATGCAAAATGAAATACCAAAATGAACTAAGATAGTGCATTCATCACTGTTAATCACCATGATGATCATGATGGGAAGGAATTACAATACAACACAAGATAAAATAGTTCACAAAGGAACTGACAATATTCATTTGCTTAACTTATGCATACCAAATCTTCGTGAAAGGGATAGAATTTGTATGTTGATCTAGCTATGTTGAAATGTATAGCTTGGTGAGTTCTTATACTAGCTATTCCTATTAGAATCAATGCTATGGATGATGGGCATCGAATATCTCTGTATTTTTATTTTTTTAAATTCCCCATATTCGTCGGATATCCGACGTTCCCTTCCAAATAATCTGACGACGTAGCCATACCACCGATGGCAAGAGGCGTCGGATATCATACTTCCTATAATGTAATTTTGGTCGGATATCCGACGAGCTCGCCAAACCACCGACACCAAACGCCGCCGGTATTTCTAGGTATCTACATTAGATATCCTACAATATATGTTGTAATGCGTATCGGATATCCGACTGCCATGTTGTCGAATAACCAACCCCCTATAAAGTAATGCGTGTTGGATATCCGACTGCCATGTTGTCGGATATTCGACCCCCTATAAAGTAATGGGTGTCGGATATTCGACCCCCTATAAAGTAATGGGTGTCAGATATTCGATGGGTATATTAAAAGAGTTGTGGTCGGATATCCGATAGGACTGTTGTCGGATATCTGACCCCCTATAAAGTAATGGGTGTCGAATATTCGACGGGTATATTAAAAGAGTTGTGGTCGGATATCCAACAGTACTGTGTCAAATATCCGACGAGGCCATTGTGTTGTCGGATATCCGCCGAAGTGAAACCGACGTTTAAAAAAGGAGAAGCTTGTCGGATGGTCGACAACGTGATGTCGAAAATCGGACATATATGCCGTCGGATTTTGGGTCATAATTTCCTAGTGCCATTGACTAATTTTTGAAACAAAGTCTCTGGTCAAGGAGATATTTTCCTTCCAAAACAGTCATTCTTGTTTTGCACCCTCCCCAAAAAATGTTCACCATTGGCAAAATAAGTTAAGTATTGAAAAAAAGGGCTTAAGTAGCCTTGGGAACATTCTCACCATTTCTCACTTGTGAAGGATAAAATATTTAGGAAAGCATAAGCTTGCAGGTGGATGACTTATGAACATGACCATTGGCTCATTTTTTAAATAAAGTCTCTGGTCAAGAAAATATCGGCCTGCCAAAACAGCCACTGGGCCTGTTTTGCACCTAAAACTGGCCTAAATGGCCTCAGGAAAATGACTGTCATTTCTCACCTGTATTGGATAAAAAAATTCTAAGAGCATAAGTTTGTAGGTGGATGAGTTATTCACTTGACCATTGACTCATTTTTGAAAAAATGACTTTGGTCATGGAGATACTTTCTTGCCAAAACAGCCATTCAGCATGTTTTGCACCCTCCCAGAAAAATGCTCGCCATTGGAAAAATTGGTGTTGAAAAAAGGGGCTTAAGTAGCCTTGGGTAAATGCCCACCATTTCTCACCTGTGAGGGATAAAAAAATTAGGAAACCATCAGCTTGCAGGTGGATGATTTATACACTTGACCATTGGCTCAGTTTTTAAAACAAGTCTATGGTCAAGAATATATTGGCCTTCCAAAACAGCCACTCAACCTGTTTTGCACCTAAAACTAGCCTAAATGGCCTTAGGAAAATGACAGTCATTTCTCACCTGTGTTGGATAAAAAAAATTGAGAGCATAATTTTGTAGGTGAATGAGTTATTCGCTTGGCCATTGACTCATTTTTAAAAAAATAACTCTGGTCATGGAGATATTTTCCTGCCAAAACAACCATTCTGCTTGTTTTGCACCCTCCCAGAAAAATGCTCGCCATTGGAAAAATTGGTTAAGCGTTAAAAAAAAGGGGCTTAAGTAGCCTTGGGTAAGTGCCCACCATATCTCACTTGTGAGGGATAAAAAATTTAGGAAAGCATTAGCTTGCAGGTGGATGATTTATGAACTTGACCATTGGCTCAAGTTTTAAAACAAGTCTATGGTCGAGAAAATATTGGCCTGCCAAAACAACCACTCAACCTGTTTTCATTTAAAACAGGCCTAAATGGCCTTAGGAAAATGCTCGCCATTTCTCGTTTTTTAGGGATAAAAAATTTCTGAGAGCATAAGTTTGTAGGTGGATTATTTATTCACTTTACCATTGACTCCTTTTGGAAAATACATCTCTGGTCATGGATATATTTTCCTACCAAAACAGCCATTCAACTTGTTTTGCACCCTCCCAGAAAAATGCTCGCCATTGGCAAAATTGGTTAAGTGTTGAAAAACAGGGATTAAGTAGACTTGGATAAAAAAATTCCTTCCTATGAGGGATAAAGAATTTCTGAAAGCATCAGCTTGCAGGTGGATGATTTATGCACTTGACCATTGTCATTGCATTTCATAAAAACATCATTTCCAAAAATTTAGAGACTCAACCAATCATTTTATATAATCAGTGTTAAATTCAGGATTCAGATATTAAAAAAAATATTCATGAAAATTATTTATCATTCCTCAAATTTTTATTGCAAGGAAATAAAAACAATGAATAGTTGATAGGGTTTCCCAATTTTTCATGTCCAGCACAAAAATGCATATCGCCCAATCCAAGTACACCCCATGTATGAAATCTGGTCTGAGGCATAATTACACATATATGAGCATACTTATCCATGAATCACCTCTGCTAAATTGGCTACATACACATATATGAGCCTACTTATCCATGGTTTGGCAGGAAAGCCAATTTTTCACGATTAGCACAAAAATGCACACTTCCTCAACCAATCAACCAATGATTTTTCTTACTATCATCACAATCATCTCAGACTATCCTGTGAATGGGATACACATAAAAATCAACGATTTAAAAATTTCTATAAACATCAGTAAGTACATGCTTTTATTGCTCATATTTCTTGTTTGTTATTGATAAATAGTAACAGGAAAGTGCATTTTTATTTCATATTGAGATTCGAATGGCTTGATAGAATGGTTTATTTTGAGCCTGCACGACATACCTTCAACACAATGAATTATTAAAAGAATTTTTCGGTTGGATGAATTTTCAGGAATTGCCTTTGTTGTGAGTCGTCTTGATGGCCAAAGGTAAGGACGGATACAGTGGCATGTTTTTGTTCTTTCATCACCATGCCAAATATCACCGCCAAAAAAAGGATTTTCGAAAAACATTCTTAGTTTTATTTCTTCCATGAAATATTTTTTAAGTTGCCCGCCAGATCGGTGATTCAAACACTTTGATTTTCAAAAATCATTATCAGTTTAATTTATTCCCTGAAATTTTTTTACGTTGCATGCCAAATGGGTGACCAGGTTTGGATGCTCAACCAATTTCAATTTATGAAAAGTTTCTTAGTTTATTACCCGTCAAATCATGATCAGGAATGGATGCTCCACGACTCCTATCACATAATTGCGCCAACCTTTTCTTAAATACGTAAAAATTAAAAACTAATTTACTTGCAGGTTTCACTCCTGGAATACGTTGGTTATTGAATGCGATTTAGAATTTCAGGAATCTTAAACCCACCTTCGTAGCTGCCTAACTCATGTTGAACATGCGTTAACTCTTCTTTTTGTCAAAAAATGTCCCCATTTGCCGGGAAATTGTCCCCATTAAAATTTTGTTGGCCACATACTTTACGATTAGTTGACTCACTCACCGTCTTCACAATAAAAAATATTATTTCCTCAACCATGTGGAGAATTTTAACCAATCAAAAAACGAATATTTTGACAAAGAAAGCGTATTTTGGCATTATTCCTAATGAAATAAGATACATGCTAGTTATGGATAGAATGTTATGATTCGTTTCATACTGGTGGCGGTATTTTCTTGGTGGGGAGCAGTAGGGAATTGAACATCCCTATTCATTTATTCAATTGTTATGGTCATATTCTGGATAAACAAACCTTCTGATCAGGCATCAGTGGTAGTGGCTTACTACATATTAAATCATTGATTGTGGACGGGGACCTCAATGTTACTTTGGCGGCTCGGGAGTCTTGGGGAACCAGGGCCAGGTCTGCTACACATATTTCTTGGTTCCGTGATATGTTTTCCAGTCATAACTTGATCGATGTTGGGCCTAGTCCTTTTTTTCCAACTTGGCGTAATGGGAGAAAGGGGGGAGATGTTGTAGCCAAAAGGATAGACAGATTCTTGCTACATGAGGACCTTTTTACAGGGTTGGACCGTTGCTCTTCTTGAGTTGAACCAAAGGCTATATCGGACCACATGCCAATCATTTTGAAGCTGGGTAAAGGTTTGTAGGTAAACAGATATCCTTTTAAGTAAAGTCCTGTTTGGTTAGAGGCTGTGGAATTTATCCTTTTAATAAGATAGCATTGGAGAAATTTTCCTGCAAATGTCTTGGGATCTACAATGAACCTATTGACAAACTTTCTTCGATGTCTCAAATCTATGGTATCTCCTTGGATAAAGGAAAAGAAGTTGAAGCAGTAACTGGATTTACGAAGAATTGAAGATGATCTTAAAGTATTATACTCCTCTCCTTCTGTGGATACAGTTTCGGGAGCTGGTTTGGGGATCATTAGGGCATTGGAAATGGAGAAATTGGAACTACTTCAAAGAGAAGAATAAGTTTGGCATCTCAAGAGTAGGGCTATGTGGATTGCTTGTGGTGTGATCAGAACACTAAATTTTTTCATACTTTTGCGTCACAAAGGAAGAAACAAAATGAAATATGGGAAATTGATTTGTCATCGAGGGACAGGGTCTCTACTCAGTCTAAGATTGAGACTATAGCTATCGGATACCTCTCTAATATTTTTTCCAAAGTGGCGGCCAATAACTTGGAGGCTCAGCTTAAGATTATCCAATACATGCCTTGAATATTTTATGAGGAGAGCTCCTACATTGGTCGACCTATTACTTTAATGGAGATTGAAAATATTTTGAAGGGTATGGTTAAAGATAAGAGCCCTGGTCCAGATGGCTAGACGGTGGAATTCTGCATTCAATTCTTTGATATCATTGGTCCTGAACTTGTTCACTTTGTGGAAGTTGCTCGTTGCTCTGGTAAGGTTTCAGGAGGGGTTAATGCTACCTTCTTGGCACTTATTCCAAAGACTGCAAACCCTTCCTCTTTTGGCTATCACGGGGGATTTCTAAGGAACAGTTTGGCTTCTTACACTAGAGACAGATATTTGTCGCTATTGGGGTCACCTAGGAAACTTTACATCCAGCGAAGATCAAGAGATATAGTTCTTTGGTCATGAATATCGACCTAGTTAAAGCCTATGACATGGTGGACTAGTCCTTTCTCTGAATCCTTAATGTTGGTTTGGAATTTAATGTCACTCAGTGGATTATGGGGTGCATGACGTCTGCCAATTTTGCATTTTTGGTCAATGGGAACCCCACCTCCTTTTTCAAAATCTTGTGGGGTCTCCGACAAGGATGCCCCTTGTCTCCACTATTGTTTCTCTTGGTCATTGAAGGTCTGAGCAGGCTAATATTACAAGCAAAGTCTGAAGGTAAGATCATCGGGCTCAAAGTCTCCCCTAACCATTTTATTACTCATCTATTGTTCGTAGATGATGTTCTATTATTTGGTATGGGGGACTTAAGGGAATGGCATTTTTACAAAGCTATTATGAATACTTTCTACAAGGCTTCAGGTATGGCGATCACCTATCCTAAATCCTGTATGTACTCACATCTCATTGATGATGATTTTAGCAGTCAAATTTGTACTTTATTTCCTTTTGAGCGACAGTATCTCGACTGCGGGATGAAATATTTAGGCTTCTATTTGAAGCCGAATGATTATAATACCTCTGATTGGTCATGGTTAATCAAGAAAGTCGAGAAGAAAATTACCTTTTCGTGCTATCAAAAACTGTCTCTAGGAGGCAGACTAACGTTGTTGAATTCAATTCTGAATAATTTTCCAATTTATTGGTTCACATTGGCTAAGGTCCCTATGTCTGTATTGAATCAGCTCAGACAGCTTTTTTTCAACTTTCTATGGAAGGCTTCACAATCTCGACATGGGGTCCATCTAGTGGCTTGGGTGAAACTCGTTCGCCTTAAGGCGTGGGGTGGATGGGGGATCCTGAACCTATACTAGGTTTATTCGGCCTTGCATTTAAGAATTTTGTGGCGGGCACTTATGGATTTGGGGCTTTGGGGGATGATAGTAAGAGACAAGTATTTGAAGCAGCTCTCAGTGATTTATTGGATCAGGAAGGAAATTAGAGGTCTCATCTGTTATCAAATATCTGGTCAAGCTTAGTTGAGACTTTTCTGATCCTTAACAACTGGTTGGCTTGGCACACAGGTAATGGTTATCAAGTCAGAGTGGGAGTAGATCCCATTATTGGAGCAGAAAGGTTTAGTTTATTGTATTTTTCTACTATTCAGGCATTACATCAAAAAGGAATTTTCTTCCTAAATCATGCTTGGAAATTGATCGATGATCTAACCTCAGTTAACTATTGGCTTAGTGCATTTGATTAAAATCTTAACTCAGTGGAAGTTGTCGAATGGGATAGTTATGTGGCAACTCTTTCACATGCTGGCATTCGCCTTATAGTTGCTTCAGATCAGTTATTTTGGGATTTCGATTCTGAGTCCGGGACGATTACTACTCATAAGGCATATTGTGTTATTGCTTCCTCTTTTCAGGTCAGACATACTCTGTGGGGGTATAATGCTTTATGGAAATGGAATGTGTCGATCAAGATCAGGTGTTTCATTTGGATGGCATTAAAGAATATAATTCTCACTCGGGAGAATTACAGGAAAAGAGGTGGCATGGGCCCCTCGAGATGTCCTCTGTGTTACAAGGATGCAGAATCAGTGGACCACTTACTGGCTAACTGTTCCATTACGCTTCAGATTTGGGACGAGGTGACTATTCGAAGCGGGATAATTGGTGAGTGGAACTTTGGCTCTTTGGATATGTGCCTTTTTCATTGGTACAAGTCTAGGTTGAATTATATGTCCTTTCCTCTATGTTTCCTGTGGGGCATCTGGCGATACAGGAATTCGATCCTATTTGATGATATGACTTACTCTTTGGAGGGAGCAATTAGGTTCGTTATGATCTATGTTTCAAATTATACTAAGCAATCAGTTAAAAGACCCACTATTTTCAAGCCTCCTCCTTTGATAACTTCTTAGGTTCCACTGGGGTTCTTCGATGGGGTGGAACAAGGTGGTAAGTGCGGTGTTGGATGCATTATTTATTTATCCAGAGATCACTATTTCGAGATGTACTTGGGTTGTGGTGCAAGCAGCAACACTCCTACGGAATTGCTAGCACTCTAGGGTATATTAAAGGTGGCAGTGATGAAAGATATCAACAAGGTGTGGATCCTTGGCTGCTCCTCTACTATTATTGAATGGATTAATGGTAGGCACAAATTGCAAGTTTCGTCTCTGGAACATTGCAAAAGGCAAGTCCAAGAATTTTTACTTATTTTGATTCCATAAGCATCTCTCATATAGCTAGATCTTTCAATCAGGAAGCAAATGAACTATCAAAACTGGGACTGTCTTTGGAAGATGGATGGGTCCATTTGCGTGGTTTTCAAAATCACATACAAATGGAAGATAGATTAATCTGGCTCTACTAAGATGCTCTATACTTTTCTATATCATGAACTATAAGACTTATAGATGCGGTTTTATTTGACAGTTCTATAGAAAATTTTGTCGAAGATAGTTTTCCTATAGAATTAAAATGGATTTTGTGACATAATACTATATATTATTATAACTCTTTGTTTTTTATTTAGCAGCCATATTTAGATGAAACTATCTTTAATGGCAGATGATAAATTGTAATTACACTTTGCCACTATCCATGGGATAGGCACCCATTGTAGTTTCTTTGATTCGCACTATGAATAGCAAGAAACTTTTTTCTTCTGGAAAAAAAAAAGTAAAGGCCAACCAAATGCGATTAGAGGGGTAATAAAGTTAGTGATCCTAGATTACCATGTTACGTAAATTATTATTAATTAATGTGTAGTAACGTTGAATATTACTTAGTAGGTCAACAGTTAGAGCAGCCACGTTTAATAAAGTATCAATCAAGTATTGTACCTTCTTCAACGATCCTTGTTATGTATCTAAAATTTAAAAATATTAGTTAAAACACTAATAAGATTAATTAATTAGATTACTTAGATTCTATGAGTACATGATTCCATTGAAATGATACCCAATTCACCTATAGATGGACGAGGGGGGGGGTGAATCAGTGAGCGCTACACTTAATCAAATTTCAGTTACTTCTAACTCTAAATCTTAATTCATCATTTCACATTATATTCATCAATGTACAATCAACTTAACACATCAACACATTGCAAGAGACAAGAAATAAGCTTTGTAAATTTTATATATGAATGGAGACTTCAATCTCCAATATGGGCTACAACCCATAAGGTGGCACCACCCACCAGAATGGTTCAGTCAGCTACTACTGACTGGGATGCTACAACACCCCCGGCAATCAAAGATTTACAAGGCTTAGGACTCTTTTTTAGTCTACAAATTCATACACTCATAAACAAGAAACACTTGTTTGTTTCAACATCCTCTTTCACCAATATACACACATCTGTCTATACTATTTTGTATTCTGTCATTGCTGTGACCCTAACATCAGCATAGCAGCATCTCTGTTACAATCTCTGTCCATGATATTCTTATATCAGTTCTTTGTCCAGGAGCATCACTTCAATTATGTCTTTAGTAATCTTCAACGTTCTATTTCTGGAGCACAACCCATTATCAGCATAAAAACATGTTACCAATCAATCATTTAGTGAAGCCTCAGAAATCAAAAGGTTTTCAATATGTTGTTGCTGCTCCTATTCTTCTGCTCCAGCTGATTCACTGAACTGTCAATAGACTACACCATGCGAATTCCTCCACAGAAACCCGAACTCAGAGCTCCTCTCAAACTTCACGGAAATCCTCCCTGTATCCTCAGAGTTATTTTATCTGTCCGAAATCAAAGCATCCTCAGCAATCCTATCGTACTCACTTATGCCTCCCGAAATCGGACCTGCCTTCAAACCCCACCAAAGTTCACTTCTCACCCCCGCTACTCTTCCAAAACAACGAATTGGTTTTTGTTTTTATAGTTGATTAGTTCATGAAATTAGGGAGGCCGACTTCTTCATCAAAACAATTGATACATTTTTAATCCATTTTATTTTCTTATTTCATGGAGGCCGACTTGTCACTAATTGTGTTCATTTAATCAAATGGTATTTTTATTTTTGTTTCCACGTTGTCATCTCACGCTGTGTCTTATGCCCACAACATCCATATGCCCTTATGGGACTCCATCGATGCCAACAGGATCTGTTAGCAGATGCCCTCGAGGTTCTTTGGTTTATGCTTGAATGGGTCATCCAGCAATGCCATTGTGATGCCCGCGTTTTCTTTCAACGAGTGCCCATACCATGCCTTGTGATGGGTCAATGCCTTATGCCCGAAGGGGTCTTGGCCATGCCTTCACAATCTCATTAAGTGATGATCGCAAGAGCTGTCCTGGGGATGCTCGCAGCCCTCCATTTAGCATGCCCGCAAGGGCTACAATATGTGCCCATAAACTCATGCCCGCAAGGGTCCAATGGATACCCGCAATCCATTAATTCATCATGCCTGTGGGGCCTTCTTCATACTCACAGCTAGAGATGCCCGCATGTCTTCAAAAAATGCCATCGTTACCTTCCTTTAGATGGTGTGCCCTAGTGGGGTTTTTTTCCTTTAACTACTGAGCCCACAGCTTCCAGGATGATGCCACACGGTCTTCCCACAAGATCTCCTTCAGATGCCCTCATGAGGCATGCCTGCAAGCTTACGCTTGCTTGGTATTGCCATTTCATACTTGTCTTGTCTTATTGTCTTGCCATCTTTGCCATTTGTCCAATGTCCACTTTGTCATCTTCAAATGACCACAGTATGGGTCATTTGACTCATTGGCATGCTTGCCATTCCCTCCATGTCATCATGCTTAGGCTTTCATTTGACTCATTGGCATGCTTGCCATTTCCTCCATGTCATCATGCTTAGGCTTTGTCATTAATGGTGTGTCATCAATGACAACCATATTCATCAAGAAGTTCATAGAACCACCTAAGGATATGCTCTTCATGTCCACCAAGAGAATCAATATATATATTTATTTAGAAAGAGATTCAATGACGCCTTCACAAAATAATTAAATTTTGTTGTTCTTATTAGCAATAAGGAAGGTTAAATGTTCCTGAGGTAGATGGAAGGACAAGACCTGTGGAAGGCAAAGACCAAGTAAGGGATTCAAACCCCCACCATTCCAACAAGGATCAAGAAAGCAACATCAATCTCAATCATTGAGAGTATCAGTTCTAAGGAAAAGAGGCATTATACCAGAGATTTTCCTGTAAAAGGAGATCTATCAGGCCACACCAGAAACCAACAAATATAAATCCAAAAGCACCTATAAGCATCCATTAAAGAGCTTCAAGCATCCTGCAACGAACACAAATTAGACTCAAACAAGACATAGTCGTACTGCAAATAAAAAGGGGAAAATACTAAAATCGTTATTAGAAGTAAGCTAAACCATACATGATAGCCATACACCTAAGAAAAACCTTAAAAGAAGCAAGGAAAATCCCAACAAAATAAATTAAAAAGATAGAACTTAACAAACAGAATGAAGACAGTGGGACATGTAAAGGACAGTATCCAGCAGATACTTAAGCAACAGTGAGTAAAGTGAGCAGAAAGTGCAGAGGGCAGCAGACAGTAGACAAGAAGACAGGTGCACCAAATAAAAGGAAGAAGAAGACAGGTGGCTAAAAGAAATGTGGCAAAGCAACAAAAAAAAAACAATTAGTGAGAAACAGTCGTTACTTAGCTGTTAAAACAGGAAGGAAGCAACCCAGAAATATATAATTTCCAGTTAATGTTTGAGCTTAACATATGATGTACTAGAACTAGAACTTTAATTTCATATTTATTCACTGCTACATCCACAAACTTGCAAACATGAATTTTCAAAATTCTAAACAAGCATCGAAACCCATTTGCACAGGCTCTAGTAGCTATGCTTCATTCTAAAGCAGCATTCATCAACTCCAAGAGAGTGCAAGAGAATCAAACTAGTCAGAAAAATTGAAGAATGCATCACGTAAAGCATTTCCATTCAACAACAAAATATCATCAACATAAAGAAATCAATTGATTGACATCATAAATCTTTTTAGACAAACAATGTTCTGAGATGCTCTAATCAGCAGCTCAATAACACTGCAATCGCTCAGATGCCAGAGATAAATCATAAACCTAAATCTTTAACATGAATGTTTGATTTACAGCTTGCTAAGGAAACCTATTAAAATTAAACATGGGTTCCCATGTTTAAGTATGATTAATTCATAGAGATGGACAACAAGATTTAAGGCTACACAATAATCCAGAACACAAAGCATTTGACTCTGGACATATTTCAAGTTCCTAGCGCAGCTCTTTTGTTGTACTAACTGATTCTCCATAATATTGGGCTGCAAGCTCATTCATGTCATCACTTTCAAAAGAGTTTCCACTTATGACCCTACAGAGATTTTGCGTTACTGACTGCAGATACGCTTTGCCATCTGCTGAGCTCCACAGTGCTTGTAACGTTTCAGGGGGGAAAACAGGTGCCGGTTGAGCTTGCCAGTGACATTGATCCATGATTACTCCATTTAAACTGTAATTAGATAACAACTATATTAAAAAATTGCAATTTTCCATAACACAGTTGCACTCGCTCAAGCAACAAAAGAACCACAAAAGTGAAAAACAAACTGCACAGTAAGTGCTGAAACATTTTAATACCTATCCAAAATACTAGGCATGCAACCCAATTCAGTTTGCCTGAAGTGCATGTCCACTATATCTTTATCCCTTCGATGAATTCTCTTAACCTTTCCAAAAGACTCGCAAATATTCAGAATTTTTGAGTCCCTGGTTTCTGGGCTCACATTTGAAATCCTTGCAACTGGGGTTCTTGGAGCATCAACTCTCCTGATTTGCAGCTGTTGCCCATCTATGGAGATCCAGTGAGCCATAAGAGCCCTTTCTTTAGCCTCTTCTGTCTGCAAAATACAAGATATTTATTAGTTTTTAAACACCTGACATAATGAATCATGATATCTATTATCTAATGCAAAATCATGAAGACTGAGCGAGATAGCAAGATTGATACCTCGAATTCAACAAATACAGCTGAATTTGATGAACCCATAGAAAAGCTTGAGACAGTTCCACAAAAAGCAAGTGCATTTTTCAAATGCTTAAAATTGAGCCCTTTAGGCAAGTCTTTAATCATAACCGTACAGCCAAGATTTTTTATTTCAGTAAGAGACTTTGACTTGTTTTCCTCCACCCTAGGAGTCACATCTTGGGATAACCTCTGATTATATGGAAAAGCTGCTTCAACTGCAACATCACCACCACTGATAACAACATCCTTCTTTGTTAATGCTTTCCGAAAACCCTCCTCTGTCTAGCAAAACAGCTAACCAGTTAGGAATCCATCATTTAAGGAAGATTAAAGTGTAACAATCTTAAACAAACAGCACAGTTTAAGAACACCATTTCCATCCAAAGGAAAAATAAAATCAAATTGGTAACCTGAAAAGAATAAAAGGATGTGCGACTTTAGTGTGCACTAAACATTCATAACCTTGGACCCGATAATAGTAGTGATAGCTAGCTTTTTCTTAAAATGGATCATATGCCTTGACTTACAAAAACTTACTTTGAAGTTGATGGAAGCATAATTCAATTTGCTGGGTTCCGTCTTTGATTGAATAATGCGGGCTTCAGTAATGCTTCCACAATCATTAAAAGCCATGTGTATATCATTCTCAGTGGCAGTAGGTGGTAAGAACATTACTTGCACACAATGTTGATTTTGAAGCTTTTCGGGCAACTCTGGCTTATGTTGATTTTTAGGCTTTTCTGGCAACTCTGGCTTACCTGACCTAAAATATATTCGAGGGATTACAGGTCGACCTCTGACATCAGGTGCAGGATAATCGAACGCTGAGAAATCAGGGTCATCTTCTTTTTCTGGCAACTCTGGCTTATGTTGATTTTTAGGCTTTTCTGGCAACTCTAGCTTATGTTGATTTTTAGGCTTTTCTGGCAACTCTGGCTTACCTGACCTAAAATTTATTCGAGGGATTACAGGTCGATCTCTGACATCAGGTTCAGGAAGATCAAATGCTGAGAAATCAGGGTCATCTTCTTTTTCATCGTCACTGCCATTCTGGGAGACAAATGAATGTGTGAAAAGATAGTTTTTCTTTCTTCTATCTCGCCCAAGTTGCTTGATCCGCTCCAGTATACTGATATCAGTGCTGGTCTCTACTCTAGATGCTGATCTGCCTAGGAAACTGTTATTTTGAGATTTATCACTTCCATTTTCTACTTTAGGAGAGTTTATAGAATTATTAGAATCTTGAGTTTGCCAAGTAGGTCTTATTGTTTCGTCCACTTCCAGCTTCTTTGGCGTGCTAGCAGCAGATAACTCTCTAAGAATTGAAGGAATAACAGAGGAATCTACTACATTATGTGTATTCTTATCTGCTTTTTTTCCATCTAGTTCTGGAGATAGTGCAAAAGCAAATCCTCTCAAATCTTGTTCTTCCAGCTTCTTTAGTTGTTTGCTTACAGAAACTAACTTCTTAGTAAAAGAAGAAGCAACAGACGCTGTTTCTGTAGATGACATTGGAAGTAAATTTTGTTCTGTAGCAGAAATTGCCACAGGTATCTCCTTTAATGATTCTAGTGAAATCTGTTCATGAATGTCAGTTAGATCTGTCCCTGTTAATCCTTTGAGATGTGAAGGAGCAAAAGATTCTGCCACCAGTCCCTCTTTTGAAGACTCGGATGGATCTTGTTCCTGACTGCTAGCTGCTGAAAAAGATTGTGTCTCTTTTGAAGACTCAGATGAAGCTTGGTTCTCAATGTCATGTACAAGAACGTCAGATAACTTCTCACAACTCAATGGGGCTTCCTGTTTCAAATTAGTGCTGTCTGTGATGATAGCATCATTTGATTTTGCGGTTCTTGCCAGATTTTCAGGATCCACAAATGTTACTGCCCCTCCATCATCATCTTTGAGTTGTTTCTGATCTTGATAACTCTTTAGGTTACCTTCCAGTTTTGTAAAAATCGGCTTCAAAGTTTCCCGAGAACCACCTACTTTCTCTCGAACAAGAGTCAAAGTGGGGAATTTCCCAGGATGCATTAGTGTATACCTGGAGCATAATGGACAAAGTGAGCAAACATCAATAACAGTGGAGAGTACAGACATGGTTAATCTACATGAGGATTAGAACCCAGAAGATTATAGCATTTATATACAGCAAAATAACAACCAGTTACAATAGGAAGAGGAAGAAATTCTAATAAGAGTAGCTAACAACATCGTAATGGAGGAAGCAGAGGAGCAGCAGAGCCAAAAACAGGAAGAACTGAGAAGGGTGGTAGGTTATTCGTAGACTCTGATCATATTTACCTGCTTGATGAGGATGCATTCACTATTCATAAGCAAGTCAGCAGTAAAAATCCCTTCCAATGAAGATCTTATCATGGAACATTACAGCCATCAATGTTGTCAATTGGGTTTAGCCTGAGTGGTTTGAGCAGTGGAGCATTATCCTTCCCGCCCAGGTTCAATTCCTGTCAGTGACATGCTGAGCTCTTAAATGAGCAATTGTTGAAAAGCCTCAAGCTTCTACAAAATCTGGTTTACCCTGGGTACCATCCTCGAAATGAGGGGAAGTACCCGGTGGGTTTCCCCAGGACTGCTTTCCATCGGAAAAAAAAAAAAGAGAGCCATCAATGTCTCCTTAGAAAAAGGGGGTGGTAAACAGGGAGATCCTCTCAGAGAAGCCAGATGTTTCTTGTCTTAAGCAAACCAAACTTTCAGAAAAAGAGATTGAAACAGTGTAAGCCTGGTCTGGAAAGGATGCTCCTGCACTGCAAACAGCTCATTTGGTCAAAACAGGAGAAATAGCCATCGTTTCGAACCTCACCCAAGGTATAAGGAGGAGAATGGAAGTTGTCAACAAAATTTAAGTCCCTTCTTTTGTCCTATCAAGAGATCATCAAAACCATCTACACCCCCACAAATAATATTAGGGAAACAATCATGTTGACACACGTATAAGGAGGAAAATGGATGTTGTCAATAAAAATTAAATCCTTATTTCATCCTTTCAAGAGATCGTCAAAAACATATACACTCCCACAAATATATTAGTTAAACAATCATGTTGACATACCTTAGCAAGAAATAGAAGCAGGTGGACACACCAATCCCGGATCCTGGCAGAGGATTTTAATACCATTCTGAGTCTTGAAGAATAGAAATGAGGACAAAGATGTCTGGATGGACCTAATGAGGACTTTACTGACTTTTTGAATCAACAAAACATGTTCAAATCAAACACCTAAAGAAGAGTGTTTCAGCTGCAGCGATAGGAGATGCAGAAAGACCTTCGTAACCCCTGTTTTAAAAATGGGTCAACTTGGACTCGGACTCGGCCGAGTTGACCCTGAACCGAGACGAGTCAGCCTATAAATCGGATCAGGTGACCAGTCCGGTACTGCACTGGCCAACTCGGCCGAGTCCTGACCTGAACTGGTCGAGTTGCCTATGACAATGTGTGTGGGTCCGCAGACTCAACTCTTAATTTTGGTTTTGTTTTAAATATTTCCTAATGTGACCTAACCCTAAATGGTAATACTAAATCTAATCTAATCCGCTCTGTTCAGTAGTATTTGGTAATATTAAATTCTTAAAGTAAAAGGATAGAAAATGAAAGATAAGGAGAATGTTTAGTTGTTACTTAAATTTTAACATTACCATTAATTGTTTAATGATGTTTGAGAGTGGTTCCAACCTCATCGGACTTCATATGCAAAAAAGTAGAATTTTAGATCCCATTCATAATTCAACAGACAATAGTTTTCAGGATTTCAAGATTGCAAAGTTTCCACCAAATTCTATCATGTATGAGGGTATAGGATTGGCATTTAATCAAGCACAGCAACCCCTCTACATACCTTGATGTTGGTGGTGTTGATTGTTGAACTCCTCTCTCATGACCTTAATAAAAATGTACTCTTCACTCGAGCAAAATCACTTATTAAGCATGGGAAGCTTTTACTACCTTATTTTAACGATTGGATTAGGAATTTCATCAAAATTGTAGGGTGTTGGAGTCTTGACTAATGTCCTTGGAGGATCAACTTTGATATTCAAGGTAGACACAAGGGCTAGAACCTAGAGGAGGGAGGCACAAGGTGGTGCTATTGATGAACCTGTTTCCCCATTTCATGCAACTTAGAATCTAACCCTAACCCTAAAGCAATAAGATGAACCCTAACCTCATGCTTCTAGGTGTTCAGTGAGTACTACTACTGCAGTTGTAGATGACCATGAGGAGTCTAAGCTTGAGCCAGATGATGATGCCACTGCTAGTCCTGATTCTAATTCTACTTCTAGTTCTAGCAGTGGTGATGAGTTTGATGATTGATCATGTTGATCAATGACATGTATGCTTCATTGCACGGGAACCGCTCCCGGGCTTTAGGAAACCCGTTCCAGAAGTTCCCTCGTTCTAGGGAGCTTAGGAACGGGAACGAAACGTTCCAGAATGGATGGGAACGGTTCCGGGAGCTTAGGAACTTTTCGGGAGCTTCAGCCATGAAAATTAGGGAGCTTGGGAACGTTAAATATGGAGTTCCGAATTTCGGGAGCTTTCACACGTTCTCGATTTGCCAGGGAACTCCCACACGCTCCTCGTAGAGCAGGAACTCCCAGCCGTTCTGAAACGGGTGGGCCCCAAAATGTACCTGTCAAATTATTCCCGCCAATCCCTAATCGTTGGGTCGTCCGCCGTCCGAGCTCCGCTGTGAAAGATGTAAGAACCAAGCTTTGCTATCGAGTCGAGCTCTGCTGTCTGTTCGAGCTTCTGAAAGGCCGAGCTCGAGGTTGACCGTTGAACTGCTCCTTAAATCGCAGAAAGGCCGAGCTAGAGGTGGACTGAGTCGCAGAATCGCGACCGATAGACTCAGGCCAACTCCTAATTCTAAATGTTTACGGTTTTAAACTTTAGTATTTTTAATTTTACTATTTTACGGTTACAGTTTCATAGTTTTAAATTTTAATTTTTTAAATGTAAACGTTTACAGTTTATAAATTATGGCATATGTTTAGTTTTACAATTTTGGTTTTTAGTTTTAGTTTTTAATTTTAATTTTTAAGTTAGAACTTAGAGTTTTAAATTTTAATACTTTTTAAATTCCAGTTTTAAATTTATGTTACGGTTTTTTTAATTTTTATTTAAGTTACAGTTTGAGTTTTTTAATTTTAAGTTTTAAAATTAAGTTACAGCGTACGACACATGTTCATTGTTTACGGTTTAATATTTATGTTTTAAATTTTAATTTTTAGTTTTAGTTTTTAACTTTTTAATTTTAAGTTATAGTTTTTAATTTTTAATATTTTTGTTTTAAATTTTAATTATTAAGTTTTAGTTTGAGTTTGTTTTAAATGTTTATGTTTTAATTTTTATGTTTTAAATTTTTAAATTTTTGAATTTTATGTTATGTAACATGTTTTAAATTCTAAGTTTTAGTTTTTAATATTTTATGTTTTAAGTTTTAAATTTTAAATTTTTATGCTTTAAATTTTAATATTACTATATAGTATAGTTTAAAACTTTAAATTTCTAAAACTTTAATTTTAGTTTTATATTTTTTTGTAACACAATTATAAATTTAATATTTTAATTTTTAAATTAAATCATAAATTTATAATTTATTTGTTTATAATTTTATGGGATCTTTAATTTGCATTTTATAGCTATGGCAATTTATTTTTAAATTTTATCATATTAATTTTTTAGGCAAATACATACATCAATTGTTAAGGCAAATACATGCATGGTTGACTCAAATACATCAATGGTTGACTCAAATACATATGGTTGAAGGAAATATGGTTCATTTTATGGTATTTTAATTTTATTGAAGACTGAAAATGCCAAATGGTATTGTGAGGTATGCTTTCTTAATATACTACTCCTAAATAGAAGATTTAGATAATTCATAATACTAAATAGTAATATAATCTTTAAATAGTATGCTATTTTTTTTTCAATTATATTATTTTTTATATTTTTTTAATATATATTATTGCCGCTCCCAACCCGCCGTTTCCTACAAATTTAGGGGAAACTTCTAGCCGTATCCGACACCCGTACCCAAGTTCCCAACGTTCCCGCGTTCCGGAAACTCGTGCAACATAGCATGTATGATTATAATGTAGTGGCATCATAGCATGTTGTTTTTGGACTCTACAGGTCATTTAGGCCTCATTGATTACGTATTTTGCTCCAGATATGTATTGCACAGTACACTTCAAGCCATTTTGATATATTCACCCTTATATGGTATATATATAAGCAGACTTTGGATATTTTGTCTCTAATGCTTTGGAATCATGGATTAGAATTTTAAAATATTGTTTTCTTTAAATTTAAATAATTTATGTATTTTTGAGTAAACCGAGTCATTAAATTCAAATCGGCCGAGTCATTACCGATTCTGAGAGTAAACCAAGTCATTAAATTCAAATCGGCCGAGTCATCACCAATTCCGAGTCTGAGCCCAAGTTGACCCTCGACCGATTTCAAGTCCGTGTCCGAGTTTTAAAACATTGGTCATAACAACTAGACAGTTTCTTTTCTATAGAATCTTGCTTGGATGAAGCAACAGGACACACCAATACAGGATCCTATCAAAGGATTTTAATACCATTCTGAGCCTTGAAGAATAGAAAGACGGACAAAGATGTCTGAATGGATCTAATGAGGACTTTAGTGACTTTTTGAACCAACAAAACAAAGCCAAATCAAACACCTAAAAGGAGTGTTCCACTTGGAGCAATAGGAAATGCAAAAGGCCTTAGTAACAACTAGACAGATTCTTGGTTGTAGTGCCTTGCTTGGATGAAACTCTTCTTCTAGACTCTTCAATCTACCAGAAGCGGCCCTAGGTCAATAGCCAGTAACCTTGAAGGTTACAGAAAATAGAAGACCCAAAAATGTCCCTTTCAGAATTGAAAAAATATGGCTAACCTACCAACAGGACCTTGGTTCATTAATGAGGTTGATGGAGAATTTGGTTCACTAATGAGGTCGATGGAGTATTAAGCCATTCACTAGGGTCCCATTCTCACTCTGATTTTCCTCACCCAAATAGCAACTCTAAAAAATGGATAAGGCTAGGTGCAAGTCCCCTGGCAATTCTGGCAGAATAGCTAGCTCTTAAAACTGCCATCTAAGCCAAAGGACGTCCATGTTATGTGATGCAGCCCCCAACCTTGGCAAATGTTTCTCAAAGCAACTTCGAAAAGAAAGGCTAACCCACCCACAACTAAAGACTGTAAAGAAAGATGACAGAAGAAAGGCAAACCAAGATGGGAAACAAAACATATACATTCTTGATAAAAAGCTAAGATTTACACAAAATAGCTCAAGATTTGGAATGATACTTGTTGCCAACTAAGTTGTACTTGGTTGGATTATCAAGCGAGCGAGCAGAGTGGAACATGATACATGTTCATTTTTGGTGATTTGATATCCACCTAGCCTTTTAAAGGGCCCCCGTTTTAACTTTTTTCCACATGTCCATGGCCCTGCGGGGTTTGTAATAAAACGTACTAGCATGGTGTTTTGTAAAAGACTTGGTTCCCTAGGACTTTTTGGCTAAGTCAAGAATTCCAAGGAGTTTTTTCACCTAGTTATTATGTCTTGCATTAGTGCATAACATAATTTTTGGGTTTTTCTCCTGCTCCTCCAAAGCTGGAATGCCTGGGGAGGCTGACGGGCTTTAGGGGGTTGTTAAAGTCTATGGGTCAATGTATATAAACATGCTAGGCGTTATTTTTGAGTCATATGGACATGTGCTAAGTCCCCCTAGGTTGTTTTTTAATTTTCGGCAATGTTTAATTTTTCCGTAAATTGGGCCATTTTTTTAATGGTTCAATTAAAAAATTTGTAATTGGCCTATAAGGGGCATATAGAGGTATTTTTTGCCTTAGGGGTGCTCGTTTTCTAACTCAGAGCACCCCCTTAACCCCTAAACCCAATTTTCCTAATGTTTGGGTGCTTCAATTTTTTCCTATGGCCAAAAAACCCAAAAAAGTCAAAAAGTCATGAAAAAATTCAAAAAATGGGAAAAATGACTTAAAAAAATATTTAATTTTTTGAGTGATTAAAGGTCTGATTTATATCAGCACCTATCGGGGAGCAATTTTGGCTGAAATGTATGACTAGTGGGCAGCTCAAAAGGTGGGAATAACTCCCCACATTAGGGAGGGCGCATCTCTTCCTCTCTTGGGCGCATTTATTGAGAAAGTGGCCCACGTTTTGTGCTCATATTGCAGCATGTTTCAAGCTGATTTCATGGGCACGATTTATGTTGGTTTGTGACAGCCCAATGCAAGGGATGGGCAGCTATATCCTCTCCACCATTTGTGCCACGCTTCCCCACTCTCTTTAGGCAAGTGCGCCCTTCCTCACTTGGGCATTTTTCCTATATATTGAGTGCTCTCTCCATTGTTCGCTAGAGGGAGAATTGGAGCACAATACTTATTGTTGTAATACTCATTTTGGTTTTGAATATTAATAAAAGGCTTTGGAGGTCACTTATGGTGTTGGACTTTGTGAGTGGATGAATGTCTTGTTTCAAATGAGGTAACTTGTATTGATGCATTTTGTTTCTTTAAGATCAAGTATAGCTTAGGGAAGGATCAGTATTGGTTTATGAGGAAAGTTTGAGTAATTTGTTTATTGCTTAGTCTTTCATTTTATGCATTGGTAGAGATCAGATTTAAATATCTCATTTGTTTATGAATATTTTCTTCAAATTTCTACTATGTGTTTTATCTACATTTGATCTTTTTGTTGCAAGTTGTTGTGTTTTTACAGGTTGTCTCAGGTGGATAGGTTGGAGAACTTGTTTGTGTCTTCCATTTATCTAATCTTTTATGCAGATACAGTCCCTCGGCTCACCACCGGAAAGGATCTCCAAAGTTTCGGTTTTATTCAACAAAATTTGCTTCACCTCTCTCTCTCTTCTATTTCAAAAAATCTTCTTTGGTTAACTGGTTACTTTAATTTGAAATATTTCTGATTTATATACTCATATCATATTTTAAATAGATCAGGAATCTTTTCATGAAGGTCTGGTTTAGACAGTTACAAAGCTTATATCTTTAACTGTTAGATTCTACCTTCATTTAGCATCTACTTTTTCAATACTTGCAAAAGAATTGTCAATTTTTTTTCAAAGTTTTGTTGGGTAGTTGTAGTTCTGATTTTAAAAGTATATTTGGCTGTCCAAGAGCATACAATTTGCAGCTCATAAAGCTTGCAAAGACCCCAAGCAAAACTAGCATTACTGCTTGTTTTACTTGGTTAATTTTTGCAATTTTTACTTAGAATTTTTTGGGTTTTTTAGGAGGTGTTCCAAAGACACTCTTAAAGTGTTTTTGGGCATCTTATACTAATAATTGCTTGCTGGTTTGCAACAAAAGACGAACAGGTAGGAGGAGGTGCTGCCGAAATTTCAAGGATCCAGGCAATTTGGAGGACCAAAATTCATATTTTTGTAAAACCGGTTAATTTTCCTCAAATTTTGTAAGCCACCAAGTCACTTAAAGTGGACTGGGGCACTTCTCTAATCATTGTAAACAAATATTAAACAAGAGCAAGTGGGCTAGCCAGCACCCGCACCCCATCCCCCCAGGGGTGGCCTGTGTCGTCTCTTTTTCGTGGTGTGTTTTTTTTTTAGAGTAGTTTATTTCTTTGTTTTTCGGCATCTAATAAAATTAACTAGGATTAAAATAAACCTTGTTGGTCCGTTCCACTGGCGGGCCACAAGTTCACTCACAACGTAGTTTTTCCATTTTTATTACAATCTCAAAACGCCCCCCTTGCTTTCCCGAAGTAGGGTTTCTGTATGAGGGCTTGCCCGAAATACGTGCCTGAAAAGAGACTCCTGGGGTTTTAAAAAGATAAAATTTGGGTTCATAAATTTTTTTCTAAAAAATACCAAGGTCTTCTCTCGTATGCTCTGTGGCCGACTTGCAGCTCAGTCTGATCCAGTTGGTACACATCAGAAAGGAGGGGATGACTAGTAATAGGATCTAACACCGCCCTAATAAAAAATCATTTTTGTGAAAATCCGGCACAACACGTATTTTGTTGTAGTGGGCAAATTTCCCAGAAGGCTTGGGACAACACTGAGTAGTGACCTCTTGGAAACCGTTAGGCTTGCCCTCGTTGGTATAGCATCTGAACACCTCCTCGAGACTCCGATTCAGCCCAAGCCTGAGAGGGAAGCCACGCTTCAAAATTCCGGACATGTTCCCCCGTACCTTGCGTATATTGGAAACCCACCTGCCATAATAAAAAGATCACTATCATATTAATTTTAAAATAAACCAAGAACACTCGCACAACATCTACTTTTTATGCTTATGCATTTGTTTATTTGACTCCATTATAAGGCACTGGTCTTGTTTAATTTTATTTTCATATTATTGATTAATGTGCAATTAAATGATGATTATTCTAAAATGGGAGTAAATGATGAATGATTGTTTTATTTGACAAATGTATATGCAGTTTATTCTTGGTTACCAAAAATATTTTCCTAACTCCTGGATTAGACGCCTTAGTTTCTTTTCATTATTAGGGTCCACCCCCCTTGGCTTCGCTAGGAAATCCTAGACGGAGGAGTCGAGTCCCAAGTGACAGCACTTGACTCTGACTTGCCCCCAAGGCCACACCAGCAGCTTGAAGACTTCTGCTGCGTTTTCCCCAGGTGTGGAACCAGGCGGCAACAATACTCTTCAGAAATATTTTCAAACAAAAGCAAGACTTTTTCAAGTGGGGCGCTACAGGCTTCAGTCCAAAGAAAGGGCATGGTAGTGGATTTGTAAAGGAAGAAAATGAGTTGCTTCAGCAAATAAGAGAACATGAGAGAAAAAGATAACATTTTTGAAACAAGTCCAAAGCGAAATGGATAAAAGATGTTGTTATGTGTTATATTCTTTGCACGCGTGTGTGGGGTTTGTCATTTGACAATCCCCACCCATCTAGTGTTCTGCCATATGCAGCGGGCACGGCCGGCGTTGCACTGGCTCAAGAGGGTTCCCAGGGGGGGCACCGAGCGCTGTGCCTAGCGCTGGGTTAAGGGGGGTCCCGGTGGGGGCCCACCAGCGCCCTGCCCCTGCTCCATATAGCGGACATCAACAATGGGCATTAGCTCGTTGCCCATATGAGCCAAAGGTGAGTTCAAAACGCTTTGGGCTATCTTTGGCTTTTTCCTAAAAATGTGCAATTTAATCCCAATTAAGGGTTTGGGGTCTATTTCTAATCTGGGTTAGCGGATTAGGGTTTTGGATGCTACAGAATACCTACATATTGTATTGTGAGTGGTTAATAATCATAATGAAAAAGATAAGAGGTGCAGCTCTAAGGTTTGTTGGCTTTTCCCTTTAAGGGTTTCCAGGGTAAATCTCTGTGTATTGTGTGAATGTTGTGGTGTAATCTCTATTTTGCTTAAAAGAATCTATATGCTTTGCTTCTCTTCACAGGTTTAAAACTTACAAAAGAGAGGGCTAGGAATACGACCTTTTGCCACCACACCTCAATTTAACTGAACTTTCAATTGAATCTTCCAGCTAAGAGATGAGAAGTGAATTTTATATGGAAAACAGGGAGACATCAGGATTCAGAACAGTTTATTCCTTCCTTTTAGGACTCATAACAGAACCTCAGGAATCATGAAGAGGATATAAGAAAAATAAGTCAAAACTTTCCCGACTCTGTCATCCCTGATCGAAGCAGGATGCCCATAAAAGAAATCACTTTAGAAGAAGCCCCGGAGGCTACCTTCAAAGTGGGGACAAACAAACTCCAGGAGCAGACAGATTTTCAGCCAACTGCTTCCAAGATTTCCGTGATATACTTGAGGATGATATCCGGAGAGCAGGAAAAGAATCTGGGAAGGCGAGATAAATCAAAGTTTCTTAATATGACTTTCATTTGCTTTGATTCCGAAGAAGACAAAAACTTGTTGCCTTGACAACTTAAGAGTCAAGACCAATATCCAGATTCCATATGCAACCCAAACTACAAGATAATAGGAAAGGTGATGACAAATAGCCTAAAAGATATCATAATAGCCTGCAAAGCAATATACACACTTAAACTGAACCCAGCTTGGGCTGTTATGAATAGCTTCAGCAGAATTGCACCCAACACTCAGATTACAGAATTCAACTAAAGATGCACACAGGAACACAGGAATAAACTTAAATTCATCACACGTAGGTATACAGAATATGCACAGCAGAAAATATAACCAAATTACAGAACAGCCATGTGCAATAACATACCAAAGTACACTGGAAATAATAGATTAAATAACTATCTCGTTGGAAACGAATCACTTCAGCTTTCTGCATGTTCAAATCCCGTCTACAAGTAATAGTATATAATAAAAATGACTGGCAATCAATATTCCCATTGCACAACCATTCCACTTCTGTAAAGATGCACTGTGGAACTGCGGTGCACATTATCTTCACTAAAATTTCTGAGCTGCAACAGGTTGTGTTGACACAGCACAAGTGATCAGTGCACATGATGTTAACCAACACTTCTATCTGGTGTTGCTTCCAATAGTCAGAACCTTTGTGCTAGCACATTCAATAAGTTGGTGCAAGATTGAGTCTTTGCACAAGCACTAAGTAATGCCGGTGTTGGCACGAAATGTCACACAGAACTAAAACTTCGCACTAACCCTCAGTGCATATCATCAATGCAGACTACTTCAGTGCTGGCATAATGTGTGCAAAACTTCATACTCTGACTTGAAACTATGCACAAATACTCTGATTCCAAACTTCTCAAATCTTCACTCCTGCAGGATCAAAACTTCCCCCTTGGGAGTTGTTTGTCCCCAACAACTGTGACTCCAGTTGGGGAAACTTCTTTCTGATTTGTTCTGTTGTATACCACTTCCTGTCCTATCGTTTCATCCCAATCAGATAGAGGCATACAGTACCCTGTCAGGTAACTGTCTTTGCTCTACAGGACAATGTCTTCTTTGAGTTCTGTGCCAACATCTGCAACAGTCTACTTATAAGTGGCACAATGATATCTTCTTCTTCATCCAGCATGAATGTCTCAAAGAGCTTCCAGCAACTTGCGTTGAACACAGGAAGAATATACAATGTATTGCAGCAGGTTTAACAGAAACAAATTGTCTAATCTGTTACCACTAGACCAGCCGGGGTGATTTGATGATCAGATTTGTTTGTGATTCCATCACAAACTGCTTGCTAGAGAGGAGATCTGTGGATTTGCCATAGATCATTGGTCAGAGACTGTCCCAGCATGATCAGATGGTTCTTGTGCCTTGGATGTGCCTAGTGGAGTTGGTGTCAGATGCACCAGTGCTGTGATATTTCTTGTTGGCCCACATTTTCCATTAAACCAAAAGGCCAACCTGTTAGTTTCCGATACAACCGCCTGAGTTAACGGATCCACGGGAGGCTGTTAAACCATGTCACATGTCCCGAAGGAGTTGCTGACCACCAAGTCAACAATCTCCCCCTCAACACCAACTGAGGTACTTACTACTCAGCACCAACCGAGCGGACTCGAACCCGTGACGTTTTGGCTCTGATACCAATTGTTGGCCCACGTTTGTCATTAAACCAAAAGGCCAACCTGTTAATTTCCGATACTAACGCCAGAGTTAACGGATCCACAATAGGTTGTTAAACCATGTCACGAGTCCCAAAGGAGGTGCTAACCACTAAGTCAACAATCTCCCCATCAACACTGACTGAGATACTCAGCACCAACAGAGCGGACTCAAACCCACGACTTTTTGGCTCTGATACCAATTGTTGGCCCATGTTTGTCGTTAAACCAAAAGGCCGACCTGTTAGTTTCCAATACAACCACCAGAGTTAAAGGATCCACAGGAGGCTGTTAAACCATGTCACGAGTCTTGAAAAAGGTGTTGACCACCAAGTCAACATTTCTCACCCTCATTGACACTTGGCATGTTTTTCTTTTATGTTGATTTGATCATGGGATGTCACTTTTATGCTTAGATGGTGACTTTAACACTTAAATTGTTGTTCATTACTAAGATGTGCCACAATGTTATCATAATTTTACTTTAGATACATGTGTCATTGTAATATCCCAAACTGATATTTTTTCTTTTTTTGTGTACTGTAGATGGCTAGTAGGCTTATGTCTCAACAGAATATGAAAGTAAACCCTGATCTCTGCATGCATGCAGTTGCATGCAGATCTGTAACCTAGATAATACTGAAATGCTAGAAAGTAGGAGGAATTAATGCATGTACATACCAGTATATAGATCTACTAATGTCGATGAGGATGATCCCCGCATGCAGGTATTATGCTGGATGAATAAGGAGATAAGCCAAATCATCCTCCTAGAGACAAGTGCGCCCTCCTCCAAGCTATAACTGCTCTGTAATAAATGATATTTGACTGATGAAGCCCCAGACAAGGTGCAATAGGGTTATAGTGCCCCTCTAGTGATGATAGAAGTTGCATGCAGAAGAAAGGGTGGCTCAATAGCCCAACACGTGCATATCCCTCCAAAGTGATTCGCCCTCAGGCATGCAAACGTCCTCCAAAAGAGATAAATGCTTATAACTCTCTCAAGAGTCCAATAGAGAAGCCCTTCTTCCAGGGGAAGGGTAATATGGCCACTCTGAGAAGGATGGGAGCAGCATGCAGAGGTTCTGCTCCCTGTAGACTGTAAAACGAATGAGTGTATAATTGAGCAATGCGCCCAAGCAAAGAGAGCGAATCCCCCAAACCAATGAATAACTCAATCTCCTGAAGCAACTGATGAATAGATCCTGATGATGAAGCACTGTTGAACCTGGATGATCCAACCTGATGATGAACTAGGGCAGACAGATTTCGCTACCGAAATACACCAGTTAGCTAAGCATGCAATCAACCCCAACTTAGCTCGCTGAGCTCTCCAATTTGAATCCTCAATTCAATAATCATATAAGTGTGTTTCTCCATTCACTTTACCTTTCTTTTATAACCCTCAATTGCAAATAACCTAATTAGGTCACTTTACCTTCTAATTTGCAGTTGACTTGCATGCAGGTGACTGGAGACTCAATCAGGTGCATGCATCATGAAATAATGCTCAGATGTCATGCATGCAGGTGGCCTTTGGCTCAGGTGGCCCCTGTCTACCTAATGATGATATAATATCAATGCCCTAGATCTTCTGAGATGGCATCAATCCTCAATTGATTCCCTGACTGCCGGTGCCCGCTCGAAGCTATGGGAATCAAATAGGTTAGCGGGATGGTCCTCAATGCTTAAGCAGAAGAGGACATTACAGTCATCCTCAAGATTAAGTTGTACACCTAGTGAACTAAGTAGGTGCTACATCTATTTCACAACATTTTGCCTAGCCATTTTTCATTTCACTAGCCCTTTCATCCATTTCCACCATTTCCCCCTTTGTAAGTGATCTGTCATTAATAATTCTTCAAGGTCTCCATACTGTTCCCATGTCTGAATGCCTAAATCAAAGCTAAAAGAGTCTAGTACTCTAAAGTTGATGCTGCTAAATTAAATTGTAAAGAACATGAGCAAGGCCTCCTTGCCAAAAGCCAAGTTCCCTATGTCCCAAGTTATCAAAGCCAAATCTAAAGCAAAGGGACTAAGCCAAAAAAGGCTAATAATAAAAAAAAGACATATAGGGATTGTGAAAAAGAGGTGCAAGGAAAGGGTAACTCATGATAAAAAGTGCTCTATTTTGTAAGGCATAAGTGGAAGAAAAATCTATAACCCCTAGCTCTGGAAAGCTAGGGGGTAAACCTATTACACTCAGTTGCTATGATGGTTAGCTTGCAAAGACCCCCTTTCCTTCCCAAAGTACCACATTCATTCAATCACCCTCACTTAACTTAGGAATTTAGACAATGCACCTTGATTTAGAGGTTTTCAAATGTAATAAGGTTTAATGTTGGTCATATCATGGTTAGCCTAATGTTTTAGTGGAGAAAAATTAAATAAGTCATTAAGCCATTAGAAGGGTGTAATTGTTAATTATTTCATATCTTTTCTTCATATTTGGATGCATTTCGTAGTTAAATGTAGGTTGAGCTCCTTAGCACATGGACACCCTAGTGTTTCTTCATGATTTGACACATATTGATGATGCCTACACTTATTATGAGGAACACCCTACTTATTATGAGGAGCACCCTTCTTGCTCACACACGTTCGGAGGCACACAAGGCACCTAGAGATTCTAGGATGGGGTCGTCCCCTTCCTAATTGTTGGATGATTACATTTCCTTTGCACGTGGGAGTTAGCTGGCACTTGATTTGACCATTGATTGCATCTTGGACCCTTGGCATAAGTTATGGAGGAATTTGTTACACATTTGGCATCCTTTTGTCCACCTTATTATGGGACATCTCACACGTGTGGCCTATTTGAGGAGTTTGTTGCATGGTTTGATGGAGCGCTCTAGGGTTTTGACCCATGTTGGACCCTACGAGCACATGGCACGTGGTTTGGTGGAGCACTCTTGGTTTTGGAGTTGTATTCTTGGAGGACGATCCCTTTTTGGTGGTTTCCACATGACTTCACAACACTTGTGAGGAGGGCATTGAGTTGTTAGAGGGATCTAAGGGGTCAAACCCTAAATCTAACCTCTTTTCATCATTGTTTGACCATATCTAAGAGGGTGCTCTCCCTTTTTGAGCATATATTGTATTTATCACCTATAGTTGGCGTAGATCTAGTGGTGCACCCCTTCTTCTAAGGCAATTACTTAGGTTTTAGAGGTTGTTTAGTCCAACCATATCTCATTTTATGCATTTTTTACCATGTCTAGAGGAGATTGCTACTCCCTAAGATAGATCTAGGATTTTATCCCAAGATATTGTTATTTTATTGGAGGGTTGTTGAGTCAAAGCTCTATATAATGTTGGAAATAGTGCAATTCCAGAAGCTATTCTTATTTATTTTATTATATTATTGTTGTACCTCTTACAGGAGAGGATATTGATGTATTTGATCATGTAAACCCTTGAAAGAATCAATGTAAACCTTGGGGTGAACATACACAAAGAAAAGATTTATTAAATATTAATTTTATCTTTCCCCCAAGACAAGTCAGCCCTACCAATTAGACAAGTTGGTCCAGTAAGGGAAAAAGGTCGGTTTTCATGTGTATAAATAGAGAGGTCGTGTGCCTCATTTGGACTCTCACTCAACTCAAGCAAGTTCACACTAGAGGAGAGAGAAGTTCGCATATGCAGCTAGAGAAGTGAGTTTTGTGGTTTTCACTTGGAGAAATTTTCTATTTCTCTCTCTTGTATCTATACTCTTTCCTCATGACTAATTACCTCTATACGAAGGTTGCTGGGTTTTCTCCCTGTTGGGTTTCCAAGGATAAAATTCTTGTGTTCATTGTTTCTGTGCTTGGTTATTCTTTTTGTGATCCTATTGTTTCTCTGCAATTAAATTATACGGTTATAATTGTATAAATCTAACATGGTATCAGAGCAGTACTAAAGAAGCCATTGCTGGAAACTAGGGTTTCACTTTTCGGGGTAATATTTCCCTAGGAAAGGCACATCTTTTGGTGAAGGAAAATTCCAGTTCTGAGAAATTTCATTTTGGACCTAATTCTGCAGTTATTGCAGAAATTAGGGTTTCAAGTTTTGTGTTGTCCGATCCACAAATTTGGCTCGATCTTACCTTCTCTCAACTCGCCTTGATAGGGCGCATCTATCTGTGGAGTCAGTTTTGCAAGAATACAAACTTCATTTTTGACCTAGCTCCTGCTAGGGTTTCTGGTCCAGATCTGCAGTCAAGATGATTGGAAGGAAGCATGAAGCCTCAACCTCTAATATGGATGAAGACACCCATCACAAAAAGTCAAGGAATGATGAACGTTTAGAATTCTTCTTCATATCAGCTTTATCAGGTACGGTTCCCACCACTTGTGATACATGGCTAATAGATAGTGGTGCATATAGGCATATGACTAGGTATAAAGAAAATCTTTCAGAATTAGTTGAGGAAGAATCCCATCTACGGGTTGTACTTGGGGATGATGCTAATTATGTTGTTGTAAATGTAACTTCAGAAGATATTCATTTGTATTTTATTATTATATTATTATTGTATTTTTATTGTACATCCGTCGAAGATATTTTTTCCTCCGTTCGGGGATGTCATTATTGTGTTTGGTCATGCAAGATTATTGAGGTAAAACCTCCATTGTAAGTCGGGGCATTAGATCCCCAAAGGCCAAATGTAAATTGTATTATTGAGTCTCCCTAGGGTAGGTCGGCCCAGTTAAGTTAGTGAGGTCGGCCCCATTAGGAAAAAGGTCACCCACACATAAAGTATAAATAGAGAGGCTTGCTCTCTCATTTGGACACAAGACTCACTCAAGCAAGTTCGCATAAGGAGAGAGAGAAGACAAGTTCGCTGGAGGAGAAAGAGAGAGTTGCAAAAGATATCTTATATTTTGGTTTTCTATCTTGCTTGATATTGTACTAGTGACAAATCTATTTCTGAGGAAGTTGCGGGGTTTTCTCCTTTCTGGTTTCCCCGAGGAAAATTATTGTCTCTTGTGTTTTTGTTGTGCTCGTCTTTCTTTCAGTGAAAGACCTAATTAAATAGAATTAAAGTGCAAACTCTAACAAATTATACTGTGAAGGGATCTGGGTCTACCTCACTCCAATTGGAATCTAGTGATACTCTACATCTAAGTGATTTGTTATATGTACCTGCTATGAAAAGAAACCTTGTCTCCATATCAGCTTTGGAGGACAAGAGTTATAAAGTTCCATTTTCTGATGGGAAATTCCTTGCTTGGCACAAGAACTCAAGCATGAATACAGCAAAAGTAAAAGGTGTGCGGGAGGAGAGCTTATACAAGTTGAGCACACCACCAGCTCAAGCCCTAGTACATGACTCTTCCAGTATGGGTGAGCTACGGCACAGAAGACTTACTCATCTAAACTATAAAGCTCTTCCAGCATTAAGGAATATAGTTACAGGTCTACCAGCACTTCATGTAGACAGTGATGGAATATGTAGAGAATGTGCACTTGACAAGAATGCCAAGGGATCCTTCCCGAATAGTGAAAGCATATCTAAAGGAATTTTGGATCTAGTGCATTCTGACTTGTGCGGACCCATGACTGTTGCTTCATTGGGTGGCTATTATTACTATGTAACATTTATTGATGACTATTCTCGGAAGACTTGGATATACTTTCTCAAAACCAAGGAATCCAAAGAGGTGTTAAGTAAATTCAAAGAATTAAAAGCACAAGTCGAGAATCTGACCGGAAAGAGGATCAAGATCTTGAGATCAATAATGGTGGAGAATATAACTCTACAGACTTCAATGATTTCTGCAAGGAAGCAAGAACTAAGAGGGAGCTCACAATTCCCTACAACCCTCAACAAAATGGAGTTGCAGAAAGAAAGAACAGAACAATTGTTGAGGCAGCCAAAGCCATGATACATGACTAGAGTCTACCTATGTTCTTGTGGGCAGAAGCGTCTAGAACAACTGTATGTACAAAATAGATGTCCTCATAAAATATTGAAGAACATGACTCTGGAAGAAGCTTTCACATGAGTGAAACCAAAAGTGGGCCATCTTCATATCTTTGGTTGTCTAGTTTACATACATGTGTCGAAAGAGAAGAGAACGAAGTTGGAGCCTTCAGGCAAGAAGGAAACTTTTGTGGGATATACAGTGAGTCTTCAAAGGCTAATTTCCATCCCAGGATCAAGGCAGATCAAGGTCAGCCGGGATGTGACCTTTGAAGAAGATATGGCTATCAGAAGAGCTAGAGGATCCGATATGGAGATCGATGATGAGAAGCTGATAAATCCTAAGGAGATGAGATCATCTCCCCTTCCAGCAGTTCAGAGGGAGTAGATGAGAAGGATGAGCCGCTCGATCCCATTGATCCAGTTGAGCCAGTCGATCCTCCCACAGATATTGCAATAGGTCGTAAGAGGCCTAGATGGGCACAACAGACATTGTAGGATGCAGAGGGGCATGAAGCTCCACATGGTACTTTCTGAGAAAGTGAGAGACCTCAGAGATTCTCGAGTTATGTAGCATTGATGAGTCACATCATTGACTCAGAACCTTCAACCTATGAAGAGGCCTCCAAACACCAAGTATGGAAGGATGCCATGATGGAAGAATACCAATCCATCATGAAGAATGATGTGTGGGAGGTTGTACCAAGACCTGAGGGGAAGTCAAAAGTGACTTCCAAGTGGCTTTACAAAATCAAGCATGGAGCAGATGACAGTGTTGAAAAAGACAAGGCTAGGTTTGTTGCTAGAGGATTCTCTCAGAAAGAGGGAGTCGATTATGATGAGACATTTGCTCCCGTGGCTCGATATACTTCCATTAGGACGATTATTGCCATTACTTCCGCTATGGGATGGAAGTTGCATCAGATGGATGTCAAAACCGCCTTCCTCAATGGTGTTTCGAGGAAGAAGTATATATTGAACAACCAGAAGGGTTTGTTGTCCATGGAAAGGAGTCCCCCGTATGTAGGTTGAAAAAGGCCCTATATGGACTCAAGCAAGCACCATGTGCTTGCTATGGATGAATAGATGAATACTTGGTGAGCTTGGGATTCACCAAGAGTGATGAAAACCCCAACCTTTACTACAAGGTTGTGGATGATGAAGCACTGATTTTGGTACTCTATGTTGATGATTTGTTTCTCACTAGGAATGAGAAACTTATTGTATGGTGTAAAAAGAAGCTTACCTCTGAATTTGAAATGAAGGATCTTGGATTGATGGATTACTTCTTGGAATTAGAAGTATGGCAGAGGCACAATGATAGTTTCTTGAGTCAAGGAAAATACACCATTGACATACTGAAGATATTCGGAATGTTGGACTACAAGTCCATGGCCACACCGATGGATGCAAATCTGAAGAAGCTGAGGGACTCCGCTTCCGATTCAGATTTGACTAATCCCACTATGTACGCCAACTGATTGGATCTTTGATGTACCTGACAAATACAAGACCAGATATATGTTTTGCAGTGAATGCCCTCGGCCAGTTTATGTGTGAGCCAAGACAGTTTCATTGGGTTGCTGCAAAACATGTGTTGAGGTACTTGCGTGGCACTGTGGGATATGGCCTGAGATATGCTTCAGAATGTGACTTGAGATTGCAGGGATTCTCAAATTCAAATTGGGTCGAATGTGCTGCAGATAGGAAGAGCACCTTTGGGTGTTGCTTCAGCTTGGGTTATGCAGTGATTTCTTGGTGCAGCAGGAAGCAGACCTCAGTAGCACTTAGTACTGCAAAGGCCGAGTACATGGTTGCTAGCACTACAGCTCAGGAAGTTGTGTGGCTTCGAAAACTCCTTGAGGGATTGTTTGGCCAAATTCCAGATCCAACTGTAATTCATTGTGATAACCAGAGCTATGTGCAGATGTCAGTGAATCCTATATTCCACGACAAGTCAAAGCATATAGAGATTCGGTATCACTACATTCGTGATATGTTACAGAAAGGTGCGATCAAGCTACAATATGCTCCGACAGATGACCAGACTGCAGATGTTCTTACCAAGCCTCTTACCGGGATAAAGTTTGTATACTTTCGTGGAAGACTTGGTGTGGAAGAGAATGTGTCCCTCCTTGAGAGGGAAAGATGCTACAGAGACCAAGTATTCTCCAGATCACTCTGGGATAGAGTGAGGAGAACTCTCAAACATCCTGATTGGATGGAGAGGCCTCACTCTGGGATAGAGTGAGAAGATCTCTCAAACATCCTGATTGGATGGAGAGGCCACTGCATTCTCCAGATCACTCTAGGATAGAGTGAGGAGATCTCTCGGACATCCTAATGGGATGGAGAGGCCAGCGCACACTCCCGGATACTCTGTAGAGTGGGGAGATCTCTCGGACATCCTAGTACATGATGAAGAGATTTAGTGCATTCTCCAGATCACTCTGAAAAGAGTGAGGAGATCTCTCAGACATCCTGAGACGGGATGGAGAGGCTGGTGCACACTGGCGCACACCGATACTCTTGGACTCATCGAAGGACTGGTTGAGTTGGTGCATGTTCCCCGAAGGATTGGGTTGAGATGAGGCACGTTGTCCTTGTGCATGTTCCTCGATGGACTAGGTTGAGTTGAGGCACATTGTATTGATCCCCGATGGACTAGGTTGAGATGATGCATGTTTCTCCAATGGACTGTGTAAAGTTGTTGAGCTGATGTATGGATCCACTGATGGACTGTGTGGAGCAGATGCATGATGACACTTCCCGATGGACTGAGACTGTGTTGACAACCTTCAGTATGTATAGAGATCAACAAGACAGATGTGATGTACAGATGAGATCCAGATGATCATGATGCTGATGATGACCATGTCCGAAGAATACCTTCCTTGTTGAGAGGGAGTGTTGGAAATAGTGCAACTTTGGAAGCTATTCTTATTTATTTTATTATATTATTGTTGTACCTCCTATGAGAGAAGATATTGATGTATTTGATCATGTAAACCTTGGGGTGAAAATACACAAAGAAAAGATTTATCAAATATTAATTTTATCTTTCCCCAAGACAAGTTGGCCCTATCAGTTAGACAAGTCGGCCCAATAAGGGAAGAAGGTCAGTTTTCATGTGTATAAATAGAGAGGTCATGTGCCTCATTTGGACTCTCACTCAACTCAAGCAAGTTCGCACTAGAGGAGAGAGAAGTTCACATCTGCAGCTAGAGAAGTGATTTTGGGGGTTTTCACTTGGAGAAATTTTCTATTTCTCTCTCTTGTGTCTGTACTCTGTTCTTGGGACTAATTATCTCTATACGAAGGTTGCTGGATTTTCTCCCTGTTGGGTTTCCCAGGATAAAATTCTTGTGTTCATTGTTTCTGTGCTTGGTTATTCTTTTAGTGATCCTATTGTTTATCTACAAATAAATTATATTGTTATAATTGTATATATCTAACATATAAGAGGCTCCCCTCTCATTTGTAATTTGTTGTTGATTGGAGAAGAGAATTTGAACTTCTTTTTTGTTTATGCTAGTGGTGTTTGTGGGGAACCTTTCTTATGATATGAAGTACATCTTATGGTGAATCAAGCTTGGAGGTAATGCTTTATTATCTTTATTATCAAGCTTTGAACTTCATTGCTTGAAGGAAATCAAATGAAACTCTCTTTGTTTTTGTCAGATATCTAATCCTACGGGATAACTATCCATTTGTAAATATAGTAAATAGCTACAATTATGAAGATGAAGAGTCACAAAGAGGCACGTAACTTGGGAATATGAAGCCCGAAGGTCACCCCCGAAGGTCACCTCCTTCAGTTGTATAAATAAGCCATTCATGCTTGATAAAATTCATCCACAAGCTTAGATTTACCCAAGGCATGACAATGGTATTAGAGCCCAGCTTTTTTTATCTCTATGTCATTTTAGGTCTGCATCTAACATTTGTTGCTTCCAGACCTGCCTATATGCCTTCTCTTCAGTCTAGCATTTCTCGATGTAACCTGCAAGCCAAATTCCCCTCAATGTCTCCCAACAGCCCTCTTGCTCCCTTTGCATGGAATCACCTAAACTCTTGTGCACGTGAACAAACCCTAATGTATTCTGGCACCCACCTAATTATTCTCTACATGCATATCTCTTCTACCATGACCTCAAACCCTAATTTCTTCCTCAAGGACGCAAACTGCCAAATTGACCAATTCTCTACATGGAGAGAAATCAATCCACATATTCTCCATCTCCTCACTGTGTATATTCTACCCATCTGCATTCTCCAAATCGTGGACCTCCCTCCTATGAAACCCTGATTCATGGTGTAGATGGAGGTTTTGGAAAAGGATCTGTGTGGGCTTACACGTCGACCCTTGGCCATCAAGCAACACATCTATGCTCAATTGGTGGTGCCTCTCTAAACTTTCAGCTATCAACAGCATTGCATTGTCTCCCTCAAATTTGTGTTGTGAACAGAACCTTCAGTCATCACTATTTCCTACAACTACGCATGGGTATTTAGATATGCTTGTGTAATTCGTAATGGCAGGTTTTTAAGGTTGGCAATGATTGCAATGGAGCGTCCTTCTCTTTGGTATGATTAGAACGTTTCTTTTGTTGCTAGAGTGGCAAAGTATAAATCCTCTATTTGATTGGTGTCCCTTTTTGAATACATAACTCCATGCTTGGGTAACGTTTTTGCTCTTATTTAATGCTAGGGTAATGTTTCTTGAAGCGTCTCTATTCTATATATGCTCTGGAGTCATTCATGTCTTTATTGGTGAAATGTTGGGTTATATGGCAAGCATAAACCATCACTATAGTCTAATTTGCTGACCTTTTGCAAACTATTGAAGAGATTACCACTATCATTATTGTACTGAGAAAGCATTGTATTGTAAGCTATTTGCAAAGATTACAGACCTGCACATTGCATTTACAGAGACTGCCTTGTAGACATTTGTAGAGATTGTTGTATTACAGGCTGCTTGTATTGCTTAAACTGTATCACAATGTTGAGTTGTTGCACAATTTGTAGCTATTGCAGAGACTGTGTTTTTTTGCTGAGGCTTGTATTGTCAAAGATGCATTCATTGGTTTCCATTCATGGAGTAGTACTCATCGGCAAAGACAACTACCTAGAATGGTCAAGGAAGATCAAGCATACCCTCATCTTCAACAACCTATGGGATGACATTTGTGAAGGACAAATTGTTGACGAAGTGGATGGTGCTACACCTACTGAACCTAAACAACCTACAACATACAAAGAGCTTACCATATGGAAGAGAAGAGACAAGACGGCATATGCACCTATTGCTGCTATAGTAAGTGAAGAGGTGAGTCGGCATATCTCATCTGCCAAAACTTCTTATGATGTCTTGAAAAATTTAAAGGATTTGTATGACTCACATTCAAAATTGGAGCTAATTAAATTACTGTTGAGGCTCTTCAACTTAGAGGTGGAGGACAATGATCCCATGGATGCAGCATTTGAGATTAGACTCTAAAGCAATCATGCATGACATTAATGCTACTGGTGTGAAGACAGACCTTGCTCTCACCACCTTCATCAAGTTTCTCTATCCATCATAGTCACACTATCTTGATCAGTTCAAGCTAGTGGTAACTTGAAAGACCTCACTTTTGAGACCCTAGTGGAGAAGATTGCATAAAGAGAAAGCCTTTGAACAGAAGACAGTTCATCCCAATGGAGAGACCTTGTATCTTGCTCAGAAAGGGAAGAATCAATCAAATGATTCTTCTAAAGGAGAAAGCAACAAGAGACGATGTTACAAACATAATAAATTATAATACATAATAAGAGCTAATAAGAGCTAATAATTAATAAATAAGGTTAGTATTTAATGAAGAGTCAAGGACACACCTATTCAATTTCATGGCCAGTCAATGCCTATAAAGGTATACTGTCACGAGAGCATTGTATTCATTCATTCATTTTATCATTCAATAATTCATTTTTCAGTATATTTTTATACCACTGCAGAAATCATTTTGTCAAGTTCTATAAGAACAGGCATTGTTTTTACATTGATATTAGAGCCAATATTCCGTTGTCAATTAAAAATCTGTACTAACAGTCGTACAGCTACCACACCAAAATCTGAAATTATGTACGATCTATTGCTCCGTACACCCACACGTTGCTCCATATTGTTGTTGAGTACCTTGCGTCTGTATGATCACGCTTTAGCCGCAGCCAGTGTATCGTACATCCACTAATTCCACCGTACATCCACCAATCAGTTCGTACAATGCTCATGTTCCATACCTTCGCGCTCAGTGGTCCGTACATCCGCGGGCAGCTGTCACCCGTACCACTATGTGCCCATACTGGTCACCATACAATGTCAAGCCTCCAATTCGTACACCCACATCAATCATTTAATTTTTCCGTATGCCTTACTGAACAAAGTCGCGACCCCTCAATTTTTTACTTTGGCAAAAAAAATTAATAAAATCGGCTTGGTTATAAGTGAGTTCTAAAAAAACAAATTAAAATTAAATATTTTAATTTTATTTTTCTTAAAAAATAATACCTTTAAAAACTTTATAATATATAAAGTTAAAAAAAGGGTGGGGTCCGCGAGGAAAATAGGCAACCCCAAAATGGTTAACAATGATGAAGTACAAGTTGACCTAAACCGTTATAGAGATGAAGTCAACAACATTAAAAACCGCCTTGGTAACATTGAGAAAGGAAATAGACAAAAAGAGCTAGGCAACAAAATTGACAGATTATTCGAAAACCTGCATAAATTATTCTCGAACAGAGTTAACAAGGTAGGCGAAGAGTCTGAAGAACGTGGGTTAGAGTAGACAAAAAAGAGGAACGAGGACAAGGATGAAGTAATGGGCATAATTTATGATCACGCACAGCAAATCGATAATCTAACGAAAAGGGTAGAGGCATTATCAGCACAACCCTTAGCACATAAAAGATCACCACCAAGCCTTGAAGAAAAAGATGCAAGCCATCGAAGACATCAAGATAACATAGATTATCGGAATAAGATCAAAATTGAGCTTCCTAAGTATGATGGATTAGACAATCGAAAAGCTATCGTGTGGGTCAATAAAACCTAAGGAATCTTAGCTATGAATCCACATATTAACAAACTGGAAAAAATGGCGATGGCATCCATATACTTAGAAGGTGACGCATATGATTGGTTCACTTGGTGATCCAAGAAAATAGTGGGTTATCCGTAAATTGGTAAATGTTCACAGAAGGCTTCCTTAAAAGATTCTGCGATGGTGAAGAAGAGGACACTTTTACCAAGTTCACTCATTTGCAACAACCAGGGGCAGTAAATGAATATAACCATGAATGGGAAGTACTAGCTACAAGATTCCCTGACCTTGCAGAGGATCAGTTGCTAAGACTATATATTTCAAGATTGAAACCCATTATTCGTAGCGAGTTAAAACTAGAATTTAGTGGATGTAAGAAGCATGGCAAAAATAATCGAAAGAAAGCTCAATACCCAACATGAGGCTGCTCTTGGAAAAACGACAAAATCATCCAATTATAGCTCATCAAGAGATTACAACAAATATCACCACTTAGGAACACACAAAGAGAAGGACAACCCATGTTGTAAATGTGGGAAACACTGGACTCCAGGGCATAGATGTGAAGATGCATCATTATGTTACTATCAAATAGTGAATGGGAAGCAAGTAGAGGTGTCGAATACAGACAATGAGATCATTGTAGCAAGCAACTCAGATTCAAACTATGACGAAACACCACAAAAAGTATCACTATCATCAATTTCATGCACACTACCAAATAATAGTGATGACAATGTGTTGCAAGGGGGAAATGTTCAAAAAAATAAAACACAAGTAACCACCAAATATATCCCTCTCGTCTTAAGAAGACTAATGAGATCAAGGTTCAAAAAAATGAAGCAGAAAAAACGACAATTTCATCTACAGTAGACACTTTGGAATTGTAAAAAGTAAGGAACTCACAATCCTTGCAGATTCTGATAGTACTCATAACTGTATAGACATCAATGTCGCTGAAGAGTTAAACCTTTTTGTGTACCCCACAATGGACCTCATTGTTAAAGATGTTGATGGACATCATGTCAACGACAAAGGAAGATGTCAAAATCTCAGTTCAAATACAAGGACTAGAACTACAATCAAGATTTTATGCGCTACCGCTTCATGGGATGGATATGGACCTATGGTGCTAGGTGTGGAATGATTGGCACAATTGGGCACTTACCTCGAAAAACAATTCATGGAATTTCGCTTACACAGTAAACATTATAGATTATATGGTAAATATTCCATTCCCAAGGAAGATGAACTACAACCACGAGAAGAAGCATGAAAAAGCATAGAACAATAAAAGCAAAAGAAATTTAAGCCCAAGAAGAATCAAAAATTTAAGTTAAATCACCTAGTCAAAAGACTTCAAGGTATGTTGCACACCTAGCAAAAGAATCTTGTGAATGCTCAAGTTGGAAGGCCAAGCAATTTTCTAAAGGTAGTCAAGGACAAAGATGTTGCCACCAAGGAAGCATGCTCGGTCAAAGAGAATTCAATTTATTATGCTTTGAGGACAAAGCAATCCATAAGGGGCGGCAATGTTACAAACATAATAATAAATAATAACAAATAGAGTTAATAGATAATAAATAAAATTGTTATTTAATGAAGAGTCAAAGGACACACCTATTCACTTTCGTGGCCAATCAATGTCTATAATGGTATACCATCACGAAGCATTGTATTCAATCATTCATTCTATAATTCAATAATTCATTATTCAATATAATTTTATACCATTGCAAAAATCATTTTGTCAAGTTCTATAAGAACATGCGTTAGTCTTATGAGGATGTGGAAGAAAGAATTTCAAAGGCAGGGGAGGCAGAAACAATAACAACAAGAAACTTGATCTTCATTGTGGCCACTGTGGCAAGAATGGACATGATGCAGAACATTGTTGGGCTCCATGGGAGACGATCAAAGAGAACCATAACCAAAAGAAAGAAGACAAAGGTAAAGCTCATGAGTCTGGTAAAGCTCCTAAATTTGCTCACTTTATTGTTGCACATTGTAATGTCGAAATAAATGAAGTTTTGTTCAACACTTCATTTGCATCTTGGAAGGATACTTGGCTGCTTGACACTGGTGCAACCTACCACATGACATTTAGAAAATATTTCTTTGAAAAATTGAATGACGATGTAGATGGTATAGTGCATTTTGCTAGTAAGTCCAGCGTCAAACCCAAGGAAATTGACGCCATCAGGCTCAAATTGCCTAGATTCCCTAAATTTATGTTGTATAATGTTCTCTATCTACCAGAGTTGTAAAAAAAACTTGTTGTCCCTTGTGCACATTCGATAGCAAGGTCATTCCACCCACATGTTCGATGGGATAGTTGAGATAAGGAGATCTTCTAACAACTAAGTCATCATGACCAACTATGAAGATGAGAAATTGTTGAAGCTGAAAGGAACATCTGCAAGAGCTCAGAATTTTGCCGGACTCTCTCAGCACGAAGAAGGTACATTGTCTTCCAATCTTTTGTGGCATGCAAATATGGACACATTAATTATAACAATCTCAAAATGTTGAAAAAGAATGGTGTTTATGGTTTGTTCACCATTCCAAAGAAGTTGAAACAATGTGATACTTGTATTCTTGGCAAACATAGTAAGCAGCCTTCACATGAGTCAAATTCCAAAGCATGCAGAAAACTAGAGTTGATACACTTTGACTTGTGCGGCCCCATTATTGGTGCTTCTGCAAATGATAATAAATATCTCACGACTTTTGTTGATGATTACACCAGCATAGATCCATCTTAACTCTGCCTCTATCATCTTAACTCTGCCTCTATCAAGGGCCGATACGGATCAAATATCTTGAGGAAGTTTAGGACTCTAAAAAGGGGTTTGCACCTCAAGAGATTTGATCCTTGGACTAAATAAGATGGATCTATGTTGATTTAATAATATGCAATTATTACAAAACTAATATCTAACTCATTGTTATATTATCAACTTAAACATACATTTAATCTAATATATTTTAGGGTATAATCATTCAAGCACCAATTATTCCAATTTGGATATCTTACACATAGGCAAAGTTGCATTGATTAATTAATTAATTATGAAGTAAAATAGATATTTACCCAAAACTAATATCTAACCACCAACTATTCCAATTTGGAATCATGTCATAAATGTTGTAAATGCTAACAAATAAACACTACAAATAAGCAAAAATTGCATTAATTAATTAATTATGAAGTAAAATAGTTATTCACCCAAATTTAATGGTGGAAGTGCCAACTATTACATGTTCTAAAGTATAACACATCAATCTTATAAATAGACAAAAATTGCATTCATTCATTGGTTATGAAGTAAAATAGTTATTTACCCAATAAATGCTAACACATAAACACTACAAATAAGCAAAAATTTCATTAATTAATTAATTATTAAGTAAAATAGTTATTCTTCTAACTATTTATGAAAAAATTTATTTAAAATGTGAGGATGTGTGAATGGAAATTAAAATTGAAATTCAATGTATATTTATGTAAATGTATTTTACAATCTAGCCAATTTAAATTTCGAACCGACATGTGACAGACGTGACACATCTCATCCACTTTGGGCTGTAGAAAGGGCCTCTCGGCCCAACCAGGATGTGTTGGGTCTATTTACTAAAGCAAAAATTTGAGGCATATGAAACATATAAATTTTTCATGTATGGAATGAAAATGAAGCACAATCTCACATTGGCACTCTTCGTACTGATAATGGAAAAAAATATACCTCTAATAATTTTAAAAACTATCTTCGTCAATATGGGATTATGCATCAAACAATTAGTCCACATAATCCTCAATAGAATGGTGTAGCTGAAAGAATGAACAGGACACTCTTGAATATGGTACGCTCCATGTTATTTTTCAAGAATGTGAAATTGAGTTTTTGGGGCGATGCAGTTTTATGTGCAGTTTATTTTAGAAACAAAAGTCCAACTCCTGCTCTTGGAAACAAGACTCCATATGAAATGTGGTATGGTCGCATTCCTTTGGTGAGGCATCTCAAGGTGGTCTTTGGTTCCAACTATTATGCCTTAATTCCAAAGGAACAAAGAAACAAGCTCAATGCAAGAAGTCGAAAGTGCATCTTCTTGGGCTACTCAAACACCACCAAGGCATATCGTCTCCATGATGAGGTAAACAAGAGTTTATAATTTCCAAAGATGTCATTTTCTTGAAATGAATAAAAATAACAAGTCTATTAAGAGGAAGCTTGATCGTCTGGAGAAGTTTACCCAGGTAAAAAAATTTCATGAAATTGACAATGAGATTCCACATCTTGAAGGGGGGATCCCTATCTTGGATCAATCTTTAAAATCTCCTTTTGCAACACCATCTCCCCCTCATGAAGATGTTCCTACCACTTCACCAGAACAGGAGGTTTAATTGGATGATGCAATTAAGAGGATTGGAAGATTGAATCTTGAAGAGAATGAAGCACCGCCACCGCCGACTGAGCAAACTGGACTTTCATAGAAAGTTCCAAAGTGGGTCACAAAGACACATGAAAGTGATCATGTTGATGAAGTCGAAAAGACACAAACCAGAAGTTCAACAAGGCAAGAAGATGGTGGAGATGCAGATAATTCAAGTTTAGGTGATGTAGTGTTGATGATCATAGCTCGGATAAGTGCTTCTGCATAGGCTAAGTGTCTAGCATGCAGGAGTTGTCCCATTTACCTATCTAGGTACTTGCTTGAGAGAGTAAGTGACTTTTATATCTCTTTCCTAAGTCTAACTTAGGAAAAGCACATTAATTAACTTAATGTTGGCTAATGACTAAAAGTGAACTTAAGACTAAGTAGCAACCCTTAATCTTAAGTGAGGCTCAAGATCTAATCTTAGCCATCCACCACATTGAAGATTGAGGGTTAGGGTTTTGGTCATTGAGATGTTATAAAAGGAAGCCTAAGGAGAGGAAAAAGACACAATGGATCACAAGATCATTTCAAAGAGATATTTTATGAAGAAAAGTGAGAGACTCAATCGCTGAAGAGAAAAGAGAAGAGATTTGCAACAAGAGAAAATCTGAAGAAGGAGAGAGACAGAGGACGATCACCAAGAGTCGATTCATACAGTGACATAGAGATTCATACAATTGATGCAAAGGGTCGTATGGTTGACGCAAAGGGTCGTACGGTTGACGCATAGGACGGAATGTGTGATGCAGGGGTTGTATAAGCTGACACAAGGGCTATTGGGTGATGTAGGAGTCATACAAGTTGATGCAGGGCCGATCCGTGTTGAAGAATGTAACTTTGGAAGATATTCTTATTGTACTTCCTTCGGGAAATATTCAAATTGCAATTGATCGTGTAAAACCCTAAAAGAATAAGTCAAAATAGACAAGTCGGCTCAACAAAAGTGTTATTGGATGAACTAGCAGGGCTAGTGTCCGATGAACAAATGTATGGAAGATGTGACCACTGTCACCTTAGTCACACATCCAACTTCTTTGTAGTGTCGTAACCTCTTAAGGGAGAGCCCTTAATGCTCTGCAAGACACTTAAGACAAAAGGCTATGTCTTAAGGGGAGAGCCCTTAATTCTTTGAATGAAGAAGACATACTAAGTCGATTTTGTGCTTGTAGAGGTTAATAATAAATGTATCAAATCATTATATTCCTCAAGTATTCAAGTCAAGATATATAAAACTAATGGTAAATGGCATTCATTAACATTCTAGCACACAAGAAATCATTTACCAATAGCAATAGGCATTAACAATGTAACCATATATCATCCAATATAAGTATAAAGACACAATATGTATTCAACCAATCACTCCCAATGACAAGTAAAGAACCGATACGATGATAGTAGTATGACAATATGACAATCCTTTTTATGGTAATTAGAGCAGCACTTATGAAACCAAAAGAAGTGTGTGTGATATATAATTTATACACTCAATGTAACCACACTACTTCAAACCTTTATCACTATTCTTAGCAATATAACATAGGCATGCAAAAAGATTGTTTCATACTTGTATTTCAGAAGTAATAAGTCTGATTTCAGACCTTATTTTCACCAGCAATAGGATAGCCTTTAAACAGTAGCAAGTTTCAATTAATGACTGATTTTAACCTTGTATTTTGTGTTGATGTTGCAGGTGGAGTGGATTGTCAAATTTGGCAGTCTGCTATAATTTGCAGATTGTTATAGCAACAAGGTTTAAGGGCTGCTTCAGGGTTGTTATACCCTGATTTGAGGCAGCCAATAGATGACTGTGCAAGGAGGAGACCCAAGGAAGGAGGGTCGAGCCTCCTAGGGGCAAGGTCGAGGGTGTTGGGGCTAGGCCAAGCCCTAAATGGAGGTGGCTGAGCGATGTGGGAAGAAGGGAGACGGGGAAGGGGAAGGAAGGAAGAAGGAAAGAAGGGAGGAAAAGGAGGGAACGAGAAGAGAAGAGGAAGGGAGAGGGAAGGAAGAGGGAAGAAGGTAAGGTTTTAGGATAGGGTTTTAGTTTAGATTTTTAGGTCTGATTTTTTGTATTTTTAGGGGTTTTTTTAGGATTTTATATTTTTGGGGGGGGTTTAGGGCTTCCTAAAATTTTGTACTTGAGCATGAGTTATTCCAGCCATTCTAGCATTCACCAAGCATGAGCAAACCAAAGAGAGCATCCAAGTTCATCCTCAAAGCAAGAGAGAAGATTCCTCCAAGAGGTGCACATCACTTCATAAGGCTATCTTGAATAAAAAAGTAACATTATGAATTTTGTCCCATAAGTTGTGATTTGAAAATGAAGTGAGGAGATCTTATTTATATGTTCTCACACTCACTTTTACAAAATAACTAGGCCGACATGCCATTAAAATGTCAATTTAAAAATATAACATGTCAACTTAAAAATATAACATGAAATAATATAAAATAATCAAATATGTGGATAAGTTGGGGCATTTTCCCCGTGGTTTACCCAAAAATGGCTAAAATAGCTAAAAATGAGCAAATTACTCCAAACTGAAGGATGGAATAAGCAGGGGGGGCGTCATGCCCCATCTAACCCCAACAATGTTGATAATCCCTCAACGCCCCCCCTAAAAAACAAGCAGTACGACCTAGATGAAGAGATGACATCATCACTGGAACTGGCCCAAAGAGAGAGGGCGTTCAACTGAAGACAACCAAGATAGGTGCCTGAGGTGACCTGGAGGAGAGGCAAGAGCCTCATAGCTGGAAGAGATGTCACCGGAGTAAGGAAACAAGTGGGGGGTCATGTGACCTAGTGACCCACCCCTAGGAGCCCCGAACACCAACCTCAGGGCTACAAGCCCTATAATGAGGCAGTCAGCAATGCCACTAAGCCATAGTACTCCTAAGAGAAAGACCAAAGGGTCCGGCCATGACCACCACTCAGAAAATGCTGGATAACACCCGTCATGGTCTTGAAAAAAAATGACCCTCAGTCCTTGGGCGCATATCTGAAGGTGCACTGGTACTGGTAATGTTAACACCCAAAAAGTGCTCACTAGCTCACTCCCTTATTCACATGACCCATTTGTCCACTTTTTCCACCATTTGAGCCTCTAAAACCTTCAAAAAGTCACCGAAAAGACCATAATACCCCTTTTTCCCCTCAAAATATGTATTTTTCCTCAAAAAACCCTCAAAAAGGGTCCAAAATTCCCAAAAAATATTAAAAGGGAATAAAAATATAAAAAATATTCAAAAAAGGAAAAAGAGAAAAAAAGAAACCTAAACCATGTTGGTCCATACCATTGGTTTCCTTAAAACCATAATGGTATTACCCATCACCCAAAAACTATAAAAAGGTGATAGGGGCTCCTCATTATTCATCCACATTTCATCCTATCCTTATGCTGCCAAATTCCCTTTGAGAACCATTGCCTCCCATTTCGAGTTTGAAGAACCCCATTGAAGCATTGGAGAAGAAGAGACCATTGGACATTGGAGCTTCTCAACCTTGGAGCTGCTCAACACTCACCATCCTCACCACTTGAGGTAATACAAAAGATTAAATTTCTCAATTTCTTGCTTTTGTCTTAGATCTTATTGCTTATGTTTTGAAATCTAGTTTTTTATTTATTTGCACATGCTTATGTTAGATCAGATTATATTAGTTTATTCATAGTTGTTTTTGCTTTATATTGAAACTGCTATTACAAGTTAATAGGCGCATCCTTGCACATGCTTGGTTGAAAAACCAAGCAACAAGTACCATGTAACAAGAAGTCTAAGGGTAAACTGTCCCAAATAATGGGCAGTCTGCCCCAAACAATGGGCAGAACTGCCCCAGTCAAGTCGGCCCAGTTAAGAACAATTAGGTCGGCCCAGTTAAGTAAAAAGGCCAATTTTTTACTAGTATAAATAGAGTGGCGCTAGATTATTTTGCGTGTCACTCACTCACTCAAGTTCACATGAGTAGTAGGAGAAGGACAAGTTCGCTTGGGAGAAAGAGTAGTTGCATTGAAAACATCTTTTCTTGGGGTTTCTATTGTATCTTGTTCTCAAGTTATTGTACAAGATTGACATTGTACTTTCTGACGAATCTATACTGAAGAAGTTTTGCTGGGTTTTTCCCATGAGAGTGTTTTCCCAGGGTAAATCTTCGTGTTCTCTTGTTATGTTATGCTTGTCTATCTTTCAGTGATTTGCATATTGTTATTGTGATGATAATATAAATTTTTTGAAGATCTAAAATAGCCATACTGGAAGTATCAAAATTCTAACATGGTATCAAAGCTAGCCTGAAAGAAGACCTTGTGCAGCAAAAACTCTGGAAGCAAAAACTAGGGTTTCATATTTCGGAGGCGTTTCACTATAGTTTGGCCTGAAAAGGAGGTCAATCTAATTCACCCTAGGAGGGTGCATCTATCTGTGGAGGCATATTCCAAACCCGAGAATTTTCAATTTTGACCTAATTCTACAATAACTGCACCATTTGCAGAAATTAGGGTTACCAATTTGTGGCAGTCCTGTCCACAGATTTGGCCGAAGGAAGGGTCTACTCAACTCGCCTTAGGGAGGCCCATCTCTCTCTCTATTTAATTTTCCAAGATCCCGAAGTTGAAAAACTAGGGTTTCTCTGACAAACGCTAGGTCATCCAGAGGCCAGATCTAAGAAGACATAGAAGCAAGTAAGTCCTACTATCTCTATTTCCATTTTAGGTTCTCAATTTATCAAGATGACAAACCATACCAAGCTTGAGGATAAGCTTGAAGGAGAAGATAACTTTTGTGCCTGTAAGTATAGAGTGATGCTCATTCTAGAAGAGAATGAGTTGGACAATTATATCAAAGAAGAAGTTGCGGAGCCAAGGGGAGATCAAAGCCAAGCACAAGAAGAACTTGATCAAGGCCAAGAGGGTCATTGTTGATTCCATCAAGGATCACTTGATCCCCCACATCTCATCTCTGCAAACTCGGAAAGAGATGTTTGATGCATTGAAGAGATTGTTTGAAGGGAAGAACATTAACAGAAGGATGACCTTGACAACTCAACTCAAGGGTGTGAAGATGCAAAGCTTCGAAAGCATTCAATCTTATTTTACAAGGGTCTCCCAAATCAAAGAACAACTGGAAGCTATTGGAGATCATGTTGAAAATGCAGAACTAGTAATGACCACCTTGAATGGTCTCCCAAGATCATGGGAATCATTCATTCAAGGAATATGTTCCAGAAAGAAACTTAGCAGATTCAGTGCACTATGGGAAACTTGCAGAAGCAAGGATTGAAGCCAGAGAAGAGAAGTTAGGTGAAGAAGATCACCAAGCTTTGGTAGCTCATACAAAGAGAAACAAGAAAGATCATTCTTATAAGTCTAAAAGATTCCACAAGAATCAAAGACCTCCCAGAGACTACTCAAACTTCAAATGTTACAATTGTGATGAGATGGGACACATTGCAAGAAATTGTCCCAAGAAGAAGGGCAACAAGAAAGGAAGCAAGAAAAGACATCATTCTCATGCTGCAGAAGATGACGAACCAATGAAGAAGAAAACAAGGGAAGATTCCTCGAGTGATGAAGAATATGCCTTGAACTTTTGATGATACAATAGTAATTGGAGAGCGAGAGGGAGGCTTGTAGAAATTAAAAGGCTAACCAAATCAAGCATTGGTTCATGACACTATGGAACCAAGTGAACTATGGCACAAAAGGCTTGCACATATACACTACAAGGCTTTACTGACAGGTCTAAGACAAAACATGAAGACATATGCAAAGGATGTGCACAAGGCAAGAACATGAAGAGTTCGTTTTCAAGAAGTGATAACAAAGCAAAGGAGATCTTGAATCGAGTACATGTGAACCAAGAATTAAGGCTTCATAAAGTTCCATACTAGACAAAGAAGAGGATCAAGGTCTTCAAAATCAAATGATGGAGCAGAGTACACTTCCAGAAACTCCAGTAACTTCTGCAAGGAGGCAGAAACCAAGAGGGAGCCTACAAAACACATGAAAGATAAGTATTTACTATCATTTGAATTCCTAAGTATTTTGAAGGATATTGCTCATAACAATTACATGCAGATCTATGATGCAGTTTTCTTTTATGCACTTATATATGACTAAGATTGACTACCAGTAGGCTCATGCAGTGCATGTTATGGGTAAGTGGCCTATAGTGCTGCATAATATCTCATGAGCCCTTGATTGAGCTAGTCTAGGATGAAACCTCTTTGCTAACATATTGAGAGCAGTGCACACTCTTAATAGTATGTTCTGGTAGAGATGGAAGGCATCTAGATAGTTACCGTGTGTATACGGGATATGGATGAGTGATGTGCTGAAGCATTGGCTAAGATGCATTAGTTACATGACTGTGTACATTATGCATAAGTTGTCATTACATGAATGATACTAATGATATGACTAAATTTGACTTGTAGGAAAGATCGTGTGCTATGACATACAAGAAAAGAATGATAAGACTTATTCCAAAGAACGAGGGATGAAGGTTCAAGCAAATTTACAAAATCAAGCATACTATAGAAGTATAAGGCAAGGTTCATGGTTTTTCTCAGAAAGAGGGAGTCGATCGTGACGAGACGTTTTACACTTTGAGCTATACTTGCGATAGCTGTAGTGATGAAGTGGAAGGTACACCAGATGGATGTGAAGACCACCTTCCTGAACGGCGTAGTAGAAGAGAAAGTTTATGTGGAGCAGCCAATAGGATTTGAGACACATAAAAGGTAGACACGTGTGCAAATTGAAGAAGGCCTCGTATGGCACCCAGGATGTGGTGTGGCAAAATCCAAAATAACTTTTCCTAAGTCAAGGAAAATATGCAGTAGAGATCCTGAAGAGATTCGGGATGATGGATTACAAGGCCATGGCCACACCAATGGCATTGAATCTGAAGTTGTTGTATGATACTTCTTCAGAATTGGTGGATGCCACGGTATACAGGCGGATGATTGGTTCGTTGATGTACTTAATGAACACGAAGTCGGATTTATGCTTTGCGATGAACACACTGAGTCAATACATGGTAGAGCCAAGGCGTGTTCACCTGGTTGCGGCAAAGCATGTGTTGAGGTAACTGAGGGGCACGGTTGATTATGGTCTCAAATATGCATCAAATCAGAGGAATAACCTACAGGTTTATGTTGATGCGGATTGGGCCAGTAGTGTCACAGATAGAAAGAGCACATCAGGGTGTTGCTTCAGTTTAGGATATGGTATGATCTCATGGTTCAGTAGGAAGCAGACGAGTGTGGGCACTCAGTACAGCCGAAGCAGAGTACATGGCAGCTTGTTCAACAAGTTGCGAGGCAGTATGGCTTCAGAAGTTGCTTGCAGGTTTGTTCGATCTCGAGTTAGAGGTGACTTGTATTCTCTGTGACAACCAGAGTTGTGTGAAGTTGTCTAACAAGTTGAAGCACATCGAGATCAAGTATCACTATATCAAGGATATGGTGCAGAGAGGAGCAATGAGGCTCCAGTATATAGCGACAGAGGAGCAAATAGCCGATGTGTTGACCAAGCCTCTGTCGAGAGTGAAGTTTGAGTACTTCAGGGACAAGCTTGGAGTGGTCCAGATCAAGAGGGAGTGATGAGTAACATAGCACATGTGAGACGTAGGTAGTCACGGGCTATGTGACGTAATTGAGTCTCCTGGACTACATCCCTGAGGATGCAGTAGGTAGTCACTGTGTGTGACGTAATTGAGTCTCCTGACTGCAGTGCTATGTTGGACAACACACATGTGCGAAGACACAGGTTTTGGACCTAGGTTGTTCTCCACATGAGGTGACGTGGTAGCAGGTAGTCACGGGTTATGTGACGTAATTGAGTCTCCTAGGCTACACTCATAAGGTTGTGTTGTCCCGATGTTGAGATGTGACGTGGTAGCAAGTAGTCACGGGTTATGTGACATAATTGAGTCTCCTAGGCTACACTCACAAGATGATTTGGACACGTGGTGAGGTAACACAGGTGGTTGATGTGTGCAACGTAATGTACACTCCTGAGCTGGACCAACTGGATGGCTTGCTCGTTCAAATATGCAGGGTGAGATAACGCAGGTGGTCGACGTGTGCGACGTAATGTACGCTCTTGGGCTGGACCCATTGGATGGTCCAAAACTTCTAGTGTTGTGTAGATTCGAGAGATGTCAGAAGTCAATGGTCAAAGTACAGAGTTGCAGCAGCGGGATAATGAGGATGACAGTGACAGAAGAATACCTTCCTTATTAAGAGGGAGTGTTGAAGAATGTAACTTCGGAAGATGTCTTATTGCACTTCCTTCGGGAAATATTCATATTGCAATTGATCATGTAAAACCCTAAAAGAATAAGTCAAAATAGACAAGTCGGCTCAACATAAGTCTATGTGTAAACTGCCCCAAATAATGGGCAGTCTGCCCCAAACAATGGGCAGAACTGCCCCAGTCAAGTCGGCCTAGTTAAGAACAGTTAGGTCTGCCCAGTTAAGTAAAAAGGCCAGTTTTTTACTAGTATAAATAGAGTGGCGCCTAGCTTATTTTGCATGTCACTCACTCACTCAAGTTTGCATGTGTAGTAGGAGAAAGACAAGTTCGCTTGGGAGAAAGAGTAGTTGCATTGAAGTTCTTGGGGTTTCTATTGTATCTTGTTCTCAGGTTATTGTATGAGATTGACATGGTACTTTCTGATGAATCTATATTGAAGAAGTTTTTTGGGGTTTTTCCCGTGAGAGTGTTTTCCCAGGGTAAATCTTTGTGTTCTCTTGTTATGTTGTGCTTGTCTATCTTTCAATGATCCTATTGCATATGGTTATTGTGATAATAATATAAATTGTTTGAAGATCTAACATAACCATACTGGAAGTATACAAATTCTAACAATTCGTACAGGGTGACACAAAGGGTGATGCAGAGGGTTGATTTGCCAAGTGGTCAATTTCTCCATTGTGTTGATTTTCTTAAGGGACTAAGTTATAGGTTCCTTTGATGTAAAATTTCTGATTTTCTCTGTAAGTCGAGAATAATAAAGAAAACATTGAATGCTAGTTTTTCCCCATTGGGGTTTTCCAAGGTAAATACTTGTGTCAAATGTGATTGATTCCCTGTTTATTCCGCTACATTTTGTTAGTTAAAATATCGATGTATTTTTGTTTATAATTAGAGCAGTAATTATTGAGAACATAAATTAGATCTAGTATAGAGAATTTTAACATGTATAAGATATTGATGTTTCATGTGATTGTGAAATGAATTTATCTGCTAATCTTGAACCAACTTCCTTTGAAGGAGTTGTTGCGCATGAAGAGTGGAAATAAGCCATGCAAAATGAATATGATGCTCTCATCAAGAATGGGACATGGAAATTGGTGGACCCTTCATTTGGAACCAAACCAATTGGCTACAATGGGTCTACAAGAACAACTAGGAATCAGATTGCTCACTTGACAAGCATAAGGCGAGGGTGATGGCAAAAGGTTTTGCATAGAAAGAAGGCATTGACTATGAGGAGACTTTCCCCACCACGATAAAATGGGCTACCATATGCAGTCTATTGTCTTAGGCTGCACAAAATGGGTGGAAAGTTCATCAAATGGATGCGAATACTACTTTCTTGAATGGAGACTTCAAAGAGAATGTCTTCATGTCTCATCCAGAAGGTTTTGTTGTGAAGGGACAAGAACAAAAAGTATGCAAACTCATCAAGTCATTGTATGGCCGAAACAAGCACCTCGCGCATGGTATGAAAAGTTAACTGAGCACCTATTGAAATTAAATTTCAAACACTTTAATCTTGATGATGCAACACTGTTTATTCAGAAAATTAGAAGAACTCTTGTGTATCTTGTAGTGTATGTAGATGATATGTTGATGCCAGGGAACAATGAAAGCTATATTACATCCATAAAGAAAGAATTGAAGAAAGGATTTAAGATGACACAGTTGTGACATCTTCACTAATACTTGGGAATTGAAGTAACCCAAAATCCAGAGTACATACTCATCTCTCGGAAGAAGTACAATGGAAAATTGTTATACAAGTTTGGCATGACAAAGTGTAACCCTCTCTCTACTCCAATGGAACAAAACTTGAATCTCACCTCAAAAGAAAGGAATGAATTTGAGGATGCAACCAAGTACAGACAACTTGTGGGGAGTCTTAACTACCTTACCACCACTAGAGTAGACATGGTGGACCAGATATTTCATTTGTTGTTGGGATCCTTTCCAAGTTCATGCAAAAACCTTGTGACGGGCATTGATCTACTGCAAAAAGAGTTCTAAAATACTTGAAGGGGACTAAAGATTTTGGACTCAAATATTCTAAGGTGGATGACTTCAAATTGATTAGATATTCTGGTTCAAACGTTGATGGCAACAAAGATAATGGAGTGTCTACTTTAGGCTACCTCATGAGTCTTGGATCAGTAGTTGTCTCTTGGAGATCATGCAAATAGTCTATTCCAGCAGATTCCACAATAGAGGTAGAATATGTGGTTGCGGCAAAAGCAACAAAAGAGATTGTATGTCTCAAGAAAATACTTGGGGATTTGCAAGAGAAACGGGTGAATTCTACTCCTCTACTGATTGACAATATTTTTGTAATCAAGTTGGCCAAGAATCCTAGATTCCATGATCGAACTAAGCACGTCAACACAAAGTGCCATCTGATTCGATATCATGGCCAAGACAATTCATTTGAGACATTATTCCACACATGAGCAAATTGCAGACATCTTCACCAAAGGGCTTGGAAGAGAGAAGCTTAAAAAGTTCAAAAAGATGTTTGGACTCACAAACACCCCTTTAGATTAAGGGGGGGAATGTTGGATATCTAATCCTATGGGATTATTATCCATTTGTAAATATTGCAAATAGATACAGTTATGAAGATGAAGAGTCACAAAGAGGCAGATACCTTGGGAATATGAAGCCCAAAGGTCACATCCTCCTGGTTTTGCATTAGTTAAAACTTGGGCGCATTAAGTGTCTAATTTAAGTTTGCAAGCATTAGTTAGGTACGGCACATCCAACCTATCTCAATTTAGTAGAGCATATACAGCCTTTTAGTTAAGGCACAAATCTCGAGGGGATGCATGCCTCAGATAATCTCTAATTGAGGCAATGTTGTGCATGTGTCCAAATTCATTGTACCTACTCTTCTTCTCAACCTATAAAAGAGAATGTAGGGACATAAGTTTATTCATTTAATTTTTTAGAGTAGAAGTGGTGGGTATATGGTAAGAGTTTGAAGCTTTCAAGGTTTTTCCTGTTTTCAAGATTAATAAAATGTGATGTGATTTGAGTTTCATACCTATGTACTTGCTGCTAGTTTCTTTAGTAGGATGTGTTTCAGTATCTAGAAGATTTCAAAATTCAATCTTGATAGAGATTTCAATTTTCTATTTTCCTAAGTAGGTTAGAAATCATACTAGACTGTTACCATGTGCTAAGAAATTTTGACATGGTATTAGAGCTTAGCACATGAAATCTTCCAAATTTCGTGCATGGAGAGACACTGTTTGGAGTAGAGAGTTGTCGAAAGATTTCAGTCGACAGCACGTCCAAGCTCAATGGTTGGAGCATAATGGTGCCAGTAATTAGCACATGGGCTAGTTAAGGGTTGTGGGGTGAGAAGACCTTGTGATTTCAACAATAGTAGACTGTAACTTGTTTTATACAGTGGCAGCGATGGCAATTCCCAGTATGCAAGAGAGTCACTTGTTGAAGGGAGCCTCCAACTTTGTGCCATGGAAGTTAAGATTATAGAACATCTTGGAAATCAAAAACTAATGGTACCTTGTGGAGAAGGTGGTTGCACTTCCTACAAATCCCAAAGATCTTGCAAAACACAACAAGGCAATAAGCACGAAGCGAATCCTATTGGATTCTGTGAAGGATCACCCGGTCCATCATGTTAGGATATTCCTATACTCCATCCTAGTCCCACCAGTATTTTGATCATTTACATTTTCAATCATGCATGCACTTTTAGGGTTTGCATGCATTCTAGGGTTTGCATGCATCCCAGTCATCAGTCCAGCACCTAGCCCTCAGTTAGCCAGCCCCCGAGAGCTTCTCACTGATCAGTTTTAGCCCTCCAGTTGCTTAATGCGCCCTTCTTCCTTGATTTTAGGAAGCAACTCGCCCTTCTTCACCTACCAGTCCAGTTGTCTTCAGTTTACACTTAGTTACACTCAGTTACACCTACCAGACTCAGTTTGACTGATGGTTGACAGTTACTTGAGCATTGATGACTCCACTGATGATGATGAAGACTTCCAGTTGTGCTTCGATGATACTAGTTGTGCTCCGATGACACTCCAGTGATCCTTTGATCACTACATGAAGGCTAATTCGAATTGCCACCTTAGGCATTCGAATTCCTCATGCATTGTATTATTTATTTGTCCATTTGTGATTAATAATTTAGTGTGTGTGAAGTATTATTGCTTCTATCCGAGTTCTACTGTACCATATTATTCTGTTGCTCATTATACTGTATTGACCACTCTTCTTCTATTTTCTTGCTTAATCATAATCATTCTCTTGTGAGGTATACATCATCTCTTAGATCTGCTGTGAGGATTTTCACATGGTATCAGAGCATGTTGAGAGTATTGTTTATCTCCATTCTTGAGAGTTTTTTGCAGATTATTATCCAGATTTCGAGTGCAGCAGTTTCTGCATTTTTGCAGCAGTAGCAGTTGCAGATATTCTTTATTGTTTTTGCAGGTCTTCTACAACTTCAATGAATTCAGAAGAAATCCCTCCTCTTTCTCCACTCAACTATGATGAATGGAAACCGAAAATGATAGCATACTTGAAGAGCCATGATCTCTTTGACTGTTGTTTTGAAAGAGAGTTCGAATCCTCTGAAGAGAAGATTGATTGGTTAAATAAAGGTGACAGAGCCTTTGGATCAATGATTGATGCTATGCATGAATGGATGTTATATAACCTCCCTGATTTTTCATCACCAAAAGAGCTATGGGCTCACCTGGATGTAATATTTGGCAGACAGAATGAAGGGATTGGTCCAAACCCATTCGAAAGCAAGCAAAGTGATGCATTCGCTCCCCTTGATGATCTCTTAGATCATGAACCAGTATCATCTCATATTGAAGTTGTTGACAAAGAACTTGCAGATTCTCCACTCATGCTCCAACTTTCTTCTCTTTCTGTGCTAGCTCACACTCTAGATATTGCAGAAGGTCCTAAATCCTCTCTTGCACCAGAGTCTGTTGGTTTGCATCATGATCACATGATTATTTCGGAGGTAAAATCAGCTATTGGAGGTAATGCGTTCGCTCCTCTCAAGCAATCATCTCTTATTTACTACTATATGATCATTAGCACATGCTTTCAGAAGGTTATTGAAGAATATGGCCATTGCCACCCGCTTGAGATAATTTCTCATGCATCCATTGGTTTTGATCTCACCTCTTATGGTTCAAAGGAGATCTCAAGAAACCATTGCCATTCGCTTGGGATAATTTCTCATGCATATGATAGTTTTGATCTCACCCCTACTAGTTCAAAGGAGACCTCAAGAAACTATTCTTCAAGTCTTAAATCTGATTTGGATTTCAAGCAATTATTATTTGATGGTTCTTTTTGGCATAATCTCACCCATGATGGTTTGAAGGAGAAGACAAAAGACTATCTGCATATTCATGATTTTGATCCTACCTCAGCTGATTCGAATCACAGGTTCAGGGATCATCCTCATACTTTTGGATTTGTTCTCATCACATTCGATCTGAAGAGCAAGTACAAGCACATGCTTTTTGGGCATGATCCACTTCTTCCCAAGAAGATACCACCTCCAGACATATGACCAAGCATCACACCAGCTTGAGTTTGGAGCATTTTTTTTTTTTGTGCCTTACAGTCTGTTTTTTGAGGAGGGGGTATGTTTCCCATGAAATTTTCCCACTTCCTTGGTTTATTTACTGTTATTATTCATTGTATTGGGTGACCTTTGGTCTTAGTTACCAGGGCCCAGGATGGATTAAGGGGGGGTGTTAGGATATTCCTATACTCCATCTTAGTCCCACCAGTATTTTGATCATTTACATTTTCAATCATGCATGCACTTTTAGGGTTTGCATGCATTCTAGGGTTTGCATGCATTTTGCATGCATCCCAGTCATCAGTCCAGCACCTAGCCCTCGGTTAGCCAGCCCCCGAGAGCTTCTCACTGATCAGTTTTAGCCCTCCAGTTGCTTAATGCGCCCTTCTTCCTTGATTTTAGGAAGCAACTCGCCCTTCTTCACCTACCAGTCTAGTTGTCTTCAGTTTACACTCAGTTACACCTACCAGACTCAGTTTGACTGATGGTTGACAGTTACTTGAGCATTGATGACTCCACTGATGATGATGAAGACTTCCAGTTGTGCTCCAATGATACTAGTTGTGCTCCGATGACACTCCAATGATCCTTTGATCACTCCGTGAAGGCTAATTCGAATTGCCACCTTAGGCATTCGAATTCCTCATGCATTGTATTATTTATTTGTCCATTTGTGATTAATAATTTAGTGTGTGTGAAGTATTATTGCTTCTATCCGAGTTCTACTGTACCATATTATTCTGTTGCTCATTATACTGTATTGACCACTCTTCTTCTATTTTCTTGCTTAACCATAATCATTCTCTTGTGAGGTATACATCATCTCTTAGATCTGCTGTGAGGATTTTCACACATCATATCGTCGAGAAGAAGACTGCCAAAGAGATGTATGGTCCCTTGGGAACGTTCTAGCAGAGTGTAAGCATGTCCAAGAAGACACTCTTAAAGAAAAAGCTTAGCGCTACTCACATGAGCAAGACAAATATAGTGACAAGCTATCTGATAAAGATAGCAAAGTTGAGAGATCAGATTGTTGCAGTTGAGGACACAATTGAGGATGATAAGCTATTTTGGTTTTCTAGAATGGCTTTAGTTCACCATGGCATAACTTTATCCAAATTATCTATGGTCGAGTGAAGTTACCTAACTTCAAGCAGTTATAAGATGCTTTCATTAGAGAGGAGATGAGACTACAACGAGTCTCAACCAGTTACAAGGACAAGGATGATGTACCAAAACTAGCCCTCATCGAGAAGGTGGAGAGAGGAGGTCGAAAAGGAGGACCTAGTAGGGTCCAAAAGAGCAAGGTGGAAGAAACAAATTCTTCATGTCAGGGGAAGAAAGATTCAAGTCATATCCAATTCTTCAAGTGTGATAAGCACGGTCACTATGCTTCTCAATTCTTGAGAGGAAGAAGGTGAAGGGCAAGCAACAACAGCAACAAGAGTTTGGAGGAAGTTTTAGGTGTGAACGAGTTGACTGCTAAGCTTGATACTCTACCTTTGCCTTGGTGTCGTGTATTTCCACAAACACAATTTCACGTGTTGGATGGTATGTGGATAGCGAAGCTTCCAAATATATGACTTATGACAAAAAGATCTTCGACGGGTTTCGAGAGCAAAAGGGAGGATTGGGTGTAGAGTTTGGTGATTATGCCATGTATATTTGAAGGGAATGAGCTATGTATCTTTCCAAATGGCCTCAAGTGGTGTTCTTCAACTAGATTCAATCTTATATGTTCCTAAGTGGACTAAGAATCTTCTTTCAGTTTCTTGCATGACAGATTTAAGAATCTTCTTTCAGTTTCTTGCATGACAGATTTACAATGTTTGGTTGAGTTTGATGATCGGCAAGTCGCCATTAGAGACAACAACCATGGATCTAGTCATGTTTTAGCCATAGGAGTGCAAGAAGGTGGCCTTTAAGTTACTCACCAATCTAGTTGAGCAGGTATGGCAGGAAGCCATGATGGAGGAGTATGCCTCCATCCTTAAGGAGATAATTACTTATTAGATTGTGGAATTAGTGATTGAATCCTTGATTACAGTTGATGGGAGATGGAAGAGTGCTAGGATAAGGTTGTGAGAGAAGGATTCTCTAAACAAGAGGGTCCCAACCTTCATGAGACTCTTACTCCAATTGCCAAACGATTCTCACAAGAAAGGGGAGTTACCTTGGATGGGTTGATGCATGCACCACTAGGTTTGGATTTCAATATCAATGAGTTTGTACTTGTTGTTGTAAATGTAACTTCGGAAGATATTCCTTTGTATATTATTATTATATTATTATTGTATTTTTTATATAACTCCGTCGGAGATGTTTTTCCTCCGTTCGGGGATGTCATTGTTGTATTCAATCATGCAAGAATATCGAGGTAAAACCTCCATTGTAAGTCGGGGCAATAGTTCCCCAAAGGTCAAATGTAAAATGTATTTTTGAGTCTCCCTAGGACAGGTCGGCCCAGTCAGTTAGACAAGTCGGCGCCATTTAGGAATTAAGTCACTCTCACTTAAAGTATAAATAGAGAGAGTCACTCTTTCATTTGGACAACACACACTCACTCAAGCAAGTTTGCACCAAGTGAGAGAGAAGACAAGTTCGCTCGAGGAGAAAGAGGGAGAGTTGCAGAAGGCATCTTATCTTTTGGGTCTTCCACCTTGGTTGATATTGTACTAGTGACAAATCTATTTCTAAGGAAGTTGCGGGGTTTTCTCCTTTATGGTTTCCCCGAGGAAAATTCTTGTGTCTTTTGTGTTTTGTTGTGCTTGTCTATCTTTCAGTTTAAAGATCTAACTAAATTGAATTAAAGTGCAAACTCTAACATGGTATCAGAGCCAATCTGAAAAGAAGGCATTGTGTAGCAGCGAGAAACTAGGGCTTCCTAGTTTAAGGTCTTCTCTCCACAGATCATCAAGAAAAGAGGGTTAGGCTAACTCACCCTAGGAGGGCGCATCTTTTGGAGGAAAACTAGTACCGAGAGAAAACTGGGGCATCAAACTTTTGGAGTTTCCCTCCACCAATCCAAGCAAAGGAGTACACTGAACAACTCACCTTGAGGAGGCACATCTTTCTACCCAATCAGAAGTTCAAAATTTCAAGTTTAGGAAATTAGGGTTTCTCTAACAAACCCTAGGTCAACTAGCTCCAGAACCAGGTTGGGCATCTCAAATTGGTAAGAACTAATTCTTTGTTATTTCCATTTGAGGTTCTCATTTCAAAATGACAAATCACACCAAGCTTGAGGATAAGCTTGAAGGAGCTGACAACATCCGAGCATGGAAGTATAGAATCTCTCTTGTCCTCAAAGAAAATGATTTGGACAAGTATGTCAATGAAGAGGTTCCAGAACCAGAGGGAGAAGAAGCAAAGGCAATCCACAAGAAGAACTTGGTCAAGGCCAAGAGAATCATTGCAGACTCCATCAAAGATCACCTCATCCCTCATGTATCATCAATGAAGACTCCCAAGGAGATGTTCGATGCCTTGACGAAGATATTCAAAGAGAAGAACATCAATCGGAAGATGACACTAAGGAACCAACTCAAGAATGTGAAGATCCAACACTCAAAGACCATGCAATCTTACTTCACAAGGGTCTCTCAAATCAAGGAGCAACTTGAAGCAATTGAAGACAAAGTAGAAGAAGGAGAGATTGTTATGACCACCTTGAATGGTCTCCCAAGATCATGGGACTCATTCATTCAAGGAATATGTGCCAGGAAGAAGTTGATCACCTTCAGCAGACTATGGAAAGAATGCGCCCAAGAAGAAGCTCGACTGGTAGCAAGAGAAGAGAAGATGGGAGCTAATGATGACAAAGCTCTAACTGTTCACACTAAAAGAAATCACAACAAGAGGAAGGACCATCATCACAGAAGATCCAAAAGGCACCATGGACCTAGAAGGGATCTCTCCAGTATCAGATGTTACACATGTGATAAGAAGGGACATTACTCAAGAAATTGTCCTGGAAATCAAGGATCCTCCAAGAAAACCAACAAAAAGAGGCATCATGCTCACACTGCTGAAGATGATGAACCAGCAAGGAAAAGAACCAGAGAAGAAAGGGATGATTCTTCAAGTGATGAAGAATATGTCTTAATCTCAGCACTCACAGGCACCATCACACATGGGAGGAATGATTGGCTTGTAGATAGTGGAGCATCCAAGCATATAACGGGGCACAAGGAATCTTTCATCAACCTATCAACACATGAGTCACCTCACAAGGTGAAACTTGCGGGTGATTATCAATATCCCATCAAAGGAAGTGGAGAAGCTTCCTACAAGCTAGATTCTGGCAAATCATTAAAGATGAAAGATGTTCTCTATGTACCGGGATTGAAGAAGAATCTTCTCTCCATCTTAGCATTAGATGCTAAAGGAATGCGGGTTGCATTTGTTGATGGCCAAGTCCTAATGTGGCCAAAAGGAAAGACAACAAATGATGCAACAGTAATTGGAGAGCAAGAGGGAGGCTTGTACAAGTTGAAAGGACAACCAGAACAAGCATTGGTACATGACTCCATGGAACCAAGTGAATTATGGCACAGGAGGCTTGCACATGTGCACTATAGAGCACTACCAATTGCAAGCAAAGCAGTTTCAAGACTACCAGAAATCCAGACAAAGCATGAAGGCATTTGCAAGGGATGTGCGCAAGGAAAGAACGTGAAGAAGACATTACCTAGCAGTGAAAGGAAGGCAAAAGGAATATTGGAGATAGTCCACTCATATGTATGTGGTCCCATGTCTTCCAGCTCATTAAGCGAGTATGTATACTATGTCTCTTTTATAGATGACTTTTCCAGTAAGACATGGATTTATTTCTTGAAAAGCAAAGATGAAGTATTTAGCAAGTTAAAGGAATTCAAACCTTGGTCGAAAATCATACTAAAAGGAAGATCAAGACCTTACGATCAGATAATGGCGGAGAAATCACTTCAGAAGAATTCAAGGACCTTTGGAGAGAATCAGGGATTAAGAGGGAGTTGAGCACTCCTTACAATCCTCAACAAAATGGCATTGCGGAACGAAAGAACAGAACAATAATGGAAGCATCTAAGGCAATGCTACATGATCAAGATCTTTCGATGCACTTATGGGCAGAAGCAGCAAGGACAGTTGTGTATGTACAAAACCGTACACCTCACCATGTATTGAACAACAAGACTCCAGAAGAAGCTTTCTCAGGTGAGAAACCAGAAGTCAGCCATCTCAAAATATTTGGCTGTCTGGAGTGCATACACATCCCGAAGGAAAAGAGAACCAAGCTAGATCCTTCAAGAACAAAGGGAATATTCGTGGGATACAACGACACATCAAAAGCCTACCGAATATACTTCCCAGGATTCAAGAAGATCGAGATCAGCAGAGACGTAACTTTCGACGAAGATTTAGCATACAACAAATCAAGAAAATTACCTATTGAAGAAAATGAAGAACCTAAAGTTCCCAGAACCAGAGAGATAGTTATGGAAGAAGCAATTCAAGAAGATCATGAAGACCGCGACATGGCAGAACCACAAGAACCTGTATAACCACCTCGTGAGAAGAACTCCCACAAGAGAAGACTAGCATGGGCACCTGAAGCAATACAAGATACAGAGAAGTATGGTGCTTCAGATGGGATACAAAGAGAAAGCAAGAGACCCAGACCATACTCCAGTTATGTGGCCCTGCTATGTGACATCATTGATAAAGAACCTTCCAACTACGAGGAAGCAGCAGAGAAGAAGGAATGGAAGGATGCCATGATCAATGAGTACCAGTCGATTATGGAGAATAAGAGATAGTTCCAAGACCAGTAGGGAAGTCTGTTGTGACTTCGAAATGGATCTACAAGATCAAGCATGTTGCAGATGGTAGCATAGAAAAACACAAGGCAAGATTTGTGGCATGTGGCTTCTCCCAGAAAGAAAGTGTTACAATGGTACCAACACTAGTGCACCTGTAGAGGTACCCCAGGGAGAGGGTGTCTTTTTCCTGACCAGGAGGGGTGTTTAGCCAGCTCATTCTGAGGTAGGGGCATGGCCAGACCCTCTGGCTTCTCTTCTGGAAGTACTATGGCTTAATGGCATCGCTGACTGCCTCATGAAAGGGTTTGAAACCCTGAGGTTGGTGTCCAGGTCTTCCAAGGGTGGGTCACTGGGTCACATGCCCCCCACCTTGTTTCAACACTCCAGCGGCAGTTGTTCCAGCGCTGAGACTCGTTCTTATCTTCCAGAGCACATCCAGCACCCTCCTGGTCCTCTAGTTCAGCAACGCCCTCCCTAGGGGCACTCCTTCAGAGGATGACATCATCCTCCTGGCAAACTGTTTGATTGCTAAAAGGGGGGGACGTTGAGGGTTTTTCAACACTGTTGGCATTAGTTGGGGCATGACGACCCCCCCTGTACAGTCTGGCCTTTCGTTTCATCAAATTTGGCCTTGTTTAGCCATTTTTGCTTAAGTAGGGGTCAAATATGGGAAAACACCCAATTTACCCACTACTTTGATTAATTTTATATTATTTTAATTCTAATTTTAAGTTGACATTTTTAATGTTAAATTTACCTTATTTTGTGCAAAGTGAGTGCGAGATCATATAAATTAGATCTCCTCACTTCATTTTGAGACATCAACTTTTGGGATAAGATCATTATGTCTGCTATTTGCCCTAACAAGGGCTCTTTGAAGGAAGACACTCCTTGATGAGGGTTACTTTGCAAGTTTGAAGCATTTCTTGGAAGTTTTTCTTTTGTTCATGCCATTGCTAAGGTGAAGCTAGAGTTGTTTGCTTAACACATGCACTTGGAGGTATCTATACTTTTTTGTTTGATGTCTCTATGTCAATTGTATGAAAGTGATGCTTGTTAGGGTTTGATGGAAGCCATTGTTGCTTCATCTTTTTCTTAATTTGCATGTCATTTTCGCCATTGGTCACCATTGCAATCAAGCTTGAGCTTTAGGTCTTCAAGTCTTGCTAAGCTAGGCTTCTTCCACGAATCTTAAGGATTGTTGAGGTTGCTCCCTAGTTTGCTAACTTGCCAAGTACCATCTCAAGGAGAGCTACTCCTCTCATTGATGCCCTAGGTTTGGTGATTAGTTACATTTTGATAAAACCCTAGTTGTCCATCTTCTTAAAAATTCATTTTCTGAGGTGTATGTTTGTAAATATTATGTTAGCTAGCCTAGTTCATTTGAATCTCTGAGTTATTTGGAATAGGTTATTTAGTTTTAGTGTATCTGATTTTCTAAGTTAGTCTTTTTAATTCTACGTTATTAAACCCTAGTTTTTTTGTTAAGTTAGTTGTTAATTTTTATGCTAGAAAACTAACTTTAAAAAACCAGTTTATTTCCTTTAAACCTGCAGCTCCCCACTGCCCTAAAAACGCAGCTCTTTCCTCCCATTCCCAGCCTTCATTTGCTGCAGCCTCGACCTCTCACCCTTCTCTGCTCGCAACCCTTTCATGCGGCCTTATCCTCCTCTGCTGTATCCAAATTCCGTGAGCTTTCCCTCACTCCACGAACCCTCCTTCCACCATGATCTCCCCCCTTACCTTACCCTCGATCGCGGCCTGTCAACTGATGCACCTTCGCGGGCTTCCTGCCCGCGGCCTCCATATCCTGTGGCTTCCTCCTCTGCTCGCCCTACGTCCTACATTTGTCCCCCTTTCTCTTTCCATACCCACAGCATCCTTTCTCCATCGGGCTCTCTCTCAAACCCACGGCCCGTCCTCATCCTCCGCCTGCTCCCTGTTATCCGCAGCCCACATTTCCTCCCGTAGGCTTCCTTTTCTTACCACCCCCGACCCTGCTACTCCTCCATCACGGCCCTAACCCGCAGGCCATTTCCTTCCGCGTCCCAGCTCGCTCGCAAGCCCTGCCTGTCTCCTTCCCTCGCTGCTCCACTCCGCCTCATCAACCCGAGCCTCTCCCATTCCTTCCAACACTCACGCCTATCCTTTACACGGACCTACCCTCTCAGGGAGTCCTCGTGTCCCCTCGTGTGCTCCATCTTCCCCGCCTGCACGCATAACACTGTAAAACAAACAAAAAACAGAAAATTAAATTAAAAGGTTAAAATTATATTTTCATGTTATAATACTCAGATAAGACTGATTTACGTGATTATGATTGCTACTGATCATGAGATTACATGATAAAACCTTGGTGCTTTGAACGGGTTCATGCTTAGATGCTTTTCCATTTATCTGTTAAGTGTGCTGACATTGGGTTGATGATACGATGCCTTAAGACTCTTATATTTATTAACACATGGTTGATGTATGCTTAACCTGTTACGATATTGGCATTGTTATGGCAGTGGATAATTCGTTGGTTTATTGTATGTTGAATGAGCTCTTGAGGTCTTAGGATTATTGTTGTTTGACGATTCTGTAATATCATTGGTAACTTTAATTACATCTTTGCATATACCTAATTAATGAACAAAACTGATATCATATTGTTATATTGATTATAAGTCTTGTTCTCTAATTGGATGACACTTAATTGCATACTTGGTTAATGGTTGGTGTGTTTCAGCGATATAGTCCTTTGATCCAATATTGATTACTATTGTACGTGTATACTAGTTTCTTACATGTCTTTATCGGTAAAAGATCACTCAGATTTTATTACTTGATAGTTATAATTCACTGAGTGTTATGAATTGCCTTATATCAAGTTATTAAATGACATTGACAATTATAACCTAATATGCACTTGGTTGTTGGTTAATGGTTAGTGGCAATATAGTCTTTTGATCCAATATTGATTATTAGATATACATTTTATTGGTTCATTGACTAAAGTTGAATCATATCATTTGCATATCATCATTGACTCCATTTAAGCACTGGTCTAACCAAGTTTGCATAGAGAACATAGCTTGTTGGTTGTCTTAGTGTCTTACAGGTTTCCATAAGGATACTTCTCCTTGGAGGTTTCGATTTCCGAAGAAGTTAGAACGGCGACCGAGGTGACATTGGGTCACTGTTCTTAGTTTTGCTTGCTGGGGAATTGGCCCTGTTAATTTGCCCGGTAACATTTTTGGCGCCGTTGCCGGGGATGTTTCGTAAATCGAAGTGGTTTATTCAGAGTCATTGACATCCTTGGCAAAACGACATTTGGTAAGAATATTGAGGTAAGGTTTTGATTGGTATTTTGAACATATTGTTGAAGACTAACCTTGTAGATCTTACCTAGCGACTCCACTCTTTAAAGCGACTCCACTGGTCGATTCAGAACTCAGTCCCGATCATCTCAGGTACGCCCTTGTTTTTTTGGTACTTTGGTGAGATTTGTTAAGCTAACTTGGCAGGTCTCTCCTGGCGACTCCGACTGAAGAAAATAACAGGAATACTTTACAAAGGCAAGGGGACCGGGTGACATGGCTTCTTCTTGCAAAAAAGATGTTCCATTTGAATTTAAGGATCCTAAATATCCTACAGATGCAGAAAAGGAGATGGCTTTTGCTCCTCTTGATTTATCAAAGTTTCCAGGGCATTTAGATGAGCTACCAGAGTTGTTTTGGAGCCCATTCAATGGCGATCGTGGTTACGTTTGGCTCCATGTCGAATGGTTCATGACGATGGCTGAAGAAAATCACGTCGAAAAGGAAGAAAGCATTAAAATGAGGTCATTCGTTCATCACCTAGAAGGAAAGGCTCTCACTTGGTTCGTGGGCCTAGAAAAAGCGACAATATCATCGTTTGCGCAATTGATGGAAGTCTTATGTAGCTACTGGGTTCTGAGCACTGCGACAGATGGATGCCTTGCATTGAACAGGCAAGGAACTTGTTCAGAGAAGAAATCCATGAAGATCAATTCCCAGAATATTTGCAAGAAGATCAAGATGGAGTGATTCCAGAAGATGAAGAAAAAGAGGCCTCAGTTGAAGAAGCTGAAGAATATACAAAAATGGTAAGTGCACCATATCCTCAAGTTACAGTTTCTTATGATATGTTGGTTCTCTTCGAAGAAAGCTACAGGTATGCGGAAACCGATGATTATTGGAAGTTCCTTGGTCCACCGATGTACGATTCTTCAAGGCCTTGCAGCATCATAATAGACCGTCTCCCGAGTATATATATGGATGAAAAAGCTTGCTCTTCCTACGACGAAGAATGGATTAATCCCTTTTCCTTGCTAAAGGGTGCAGTGGTGCAAGATGTGATCCCAGTTGACAATGCTCTTGTGCAAAGCCTCTCCAGTATCTCTCAACTACATTCTACAAGAGGTATTCAACCCTTTTTGTCCAGTATCGGTAAGTGTTCAACGATGTTTTCCAATCAAGACAATACAGGTATATGGACAAATGTGATCTTATTTTCACATTGTCATGATTTATATTGTTTATCTTTTCCATTGAAATGTGAAGGTTGTAGTTATGTAGTTGACAATTTTGAAATGACAAAGATCGTTAGGGATACTAACACGATAATTATAAAGAAGAACATTATGCATGTATTTCCAAGGGATTGTCCAAACATGTTACAGCTGATACGTGAAGATTCGCAAGGCCCACCTTCACAAGTGCTTTCTCTAATGGACAACCAATCAATCTTGAAGCAAAAATTTTCTTCAATACATCAACCAGATGGTCCATACATTAGTCCGGTGGAAGCTTGGATAAATGGGGCTTGTGAAAGAGATTCTTCGCCATGGCAGCAGTATTTCAGCTCTCGTATCCCCGTAGCCATCCAATCCTCATCTTATATCATGATGGAGACTTTGGTATAGGTTTGCTTCGTGATTGATCAGGTTTTATCATGGATTCTATCCAAAGACAAAGGTAAGGCAGCAGGTATGAATTGCTTACTTAAGTGGTTACATTGGTGGTATGATTTCACCTAGTCCTTTCTGCTACATATGTTAGCGTAGGTAGGTAGGTTAGGCATATACTGTTATCTATGCATTGCATTTGACGTTCTCCATATTGTCATAGGTTAATCATTTGTTTTTGCATTTATTTAGTCTTATTCGACGAACAAGGCAGGACGGAAGTGTCTGCCTCTGGGTATTTTGATGTCCTTGGTCATTTGATGTGTGTGTAGGTCTACAGGTACCCAGATGATTCTTGGATTCTCGAGCACCCTGAGGAGGAGTACTTGTCCCGCAGTTGGAGCCAGTGTTACGATGGTACCAACACCAGCGCACCTATAGAGGTACCCCAGGGAGAGGGTGTCTTTTTCCTGACCAGGAGGGGTGTTTAGCCAGCTCATTTTGAGGTAGGGGCATGGCCAGACCCTCTGGATTCTCCTCTAGAAGTACTGTGGCTTAATGGCATCGTTGACTGCCTCATGAAAGGGTTTGAAACCCTGAGGTTGGTGTCTGGGTCTTCCAAGAGTGGGTCACTGGGTCACATGCCCCCCACCTTGTTTCAACACTCCAGCGGCAGTTGTTCCAGCGCTGAGACTCGTTCTTATCTTTCAGAGCACATCCAGCACCCTCCTGGTCCTCCAGTTCAGCAACGCCCTCCCTAGGGGCACTCCTTCAGAGGATGACATCATCCTCCTGGCAGACTGTTTGATTGTTAAAAGGGGGGGGGACGTTGAGGGTTTTTCATCACTGTTGGGGTTAGTTGGGGCATGACGACCCCCCCCCCTGTACAGTCTAGCATTTCGTTTCGTCAAATTTGGCCTTGTTTAGCCATTTTTGCTTAAGTAGGGGTCAAATATGGGAAAACAACCAATTTACCCACTTCTTTGATTATTTTTATATTATTTTAATTCTAATTTTAAGTTGACATTTTTAATGTTAAATTTACCTTATTTTGTGCAAAGTGAGTGTGAGATCATATAAATTAGATCTCCTCACTTCATTTTGGTACATCAACTTTTGGGATAAGATCATTATGTCTGCTATTTGCCCTAACAAGGGCTCTTTGAAGGAAGACACTCCTTGATGAGGGTTACTTTGCAAGTTTGAAGCATTTCTTGGAAGTTTTTCTTTTGTTCATGCCATTGCTAAGGTGAAGCTAGAGTTGTTTGCTTAACACATGCACTTGGAGGTATCTATACTTTTTTGTTTGATGTCTCTATGTCAATTGTATGAAAGTGATGCTTGTTAGGGTTTGATGGAAGCCATTGTTGCTTCATCTTTTTCTTAATTTGCATGTCATTTTTGCCATTGGTCACCATTGCAATCAAGCTTGAGCTTTAGGTCTTCAAGTCTTGCTAAGCTAGGCTTCTTCCACGAATCTTAAGGATTGTTGAGGTTGCTCCCTAGTTTGCTAAGCTTGCCAAGCACCATCTCAAGGAGAGCTACTCCTCTCATTGATGCCCTAGGTTTGGTGATTAGTTACATTTTGATAAAACCCTAGTTGTCCATCCTTCTTAAAAATTCATTTTCTGGGGTGTATGTTTGTAAATATTATGTTAGCTAGCCAAGTTCATTTGAATCTTTGAGTTATTTAGGTTAGGTTATTTAGTTTTAGTGTATTTGATTTTCTAAGTTAGTCTTTTTAATTCTACGTTATTAAACCCTAGTTTTTTTGTTAAGTTAGTTGTTAATTTTTATGCTAGAAAACTAACTTTTAAAAACCAGTTTATTTCCTTTAAACCTGTTGCTCCCCGTTTCCCTAAAAACGCAGCTCTTTCCTCCCATTCGCAGCCTTCATTTGCTGCAACCTCGACCTCTCACCCTTCTCTGCTCACAACCCTTTCACGCGGCCTTATCCTCCTCTGCCGTATCCAAATTCCACGAGCTTTCCCTCACTCCACGAACCCTCCTTCCACCGTGATCTCCCCCCTTACCTTACCCTCGATCGCGGCCTGTCAGTTGCTGCACCTTCGCGAGCTTCCTGCCCGCGACCTCCATATCCCGTGGCTTCCTCCTTCGCTCGCCCTACGTCCTACGTCCGTCCCCCTTTCTCTTTCCATACTCGCAGCATCCTTTCTCCATCGGGCTCTCTCTCAAACTCGCGGCCCGTCCTCATCCTCCGCCTACTCCCTGCTATCCGCAGCCCACGTTTCCTCCCGTGGGCTTCCTTTTCTTACCACCCCCGACCCTGGTACTCCTCCATCGTGGCCCTAACCCGCAGGCCATTTCCTTCCGCGTCCCAGGCTCCAGCTCGCTCGCAGGCCCTGCCCATCTCCTTCCCTCGCTGCTCCACTCCGCCTCATCAACCCGAGCCTCTCCCATTCCTTCCAACACTCACGCCTATCCTTTACATGGGCCTGCCCTCCCGGGCAGTCCTCGTGTCCCCTCGTGTGCTCCATCTTCCCCGCCTGCACACATAACACTGTAAAACGAACAAAAAACAAAAAATTAAATTAAAAGGTTAAAATTATATTTTCATGTTATAAATACTCAGATAAGACTGATTTACGTGATTATGATTGCTACTGATCATGAGATTACATGATAAAACCTTGGTGCTTTGAACCGGTTCATGCTTAGATGCTTTTCCATTTATCTGTTAAGTGTGGTGACATTGGGTTGATGATACGCATTGGTAGACAGTTGCCTTAAGACTCTTATATTTATTAACACGTGGCTAATGTATGATTAACCTGTTACGATATTGGCATTGTTATGGTAGTGGATAATTCGTTGGTTTATTGTATGTTGAATGAGCTCTTGAGGTATTAGGATTATTGTTGTTTGACGATTCCGTAATATCATTGGTCACTTTAATTACATCTTTGCATATACCTAATTAATGAACAAAACTGATATCATATTGTTATATTGATTATAAGTCTTGTTCTCTAATTGGATGACACTTAATTGCATACTTGGTTAATGGTTGGTGTGTTTCAGCAATATAGTCCTTTGATCCAATATTGATTACTATTGTATGTGTATATTAGTTTCTTACATGTCTTTATCGGTAAAAGATCACTCATATTTTATTAGTTGATGGTTATAATTCACTATGAGTGTTATGAATTGCCTTATATCAAGTTATTAAATGACATTCACAATTATAACCTAATATGCACTTGGTTGTTGGTTAATGGTTAGTGGCAATATAGTCTTTTGATCCAATATTGATTATTCGATATACATTTTATTGGTTCATTGACTAAAGTTGAATCATATCATTTGCATATCATCATTGACTCCATTTAGGCACTGGTCTAACCAAGTTTGCATAGAGAACATTGCTTGTTGGTTGTCTTAGTGTCTTACAGGTTTCCATAAGGATACTTCTCCTTAGAGGTTTCAATTTCCGAAGAAGTTAGAATGGCGACCGAGGTGACATTGGGTCACTGTTCTTGGTTTTGCTTGCTGGGGAATTGGCCCTGCTAATTTGCCCGGTAACAGAAGGCATAGACTACGACGAGACATTTGCACCTGTAGCAAGATACACTTCCATCTGATCTATACTTGCATTGGTTGCAATAATGAAATGGAAGGTACACCAGATGGACGTCAAGACAGCATTCTTGAATGGTATAGTTGAAAAGGAAGTGTACATGGAGCAGCCACTAGGATTCGAGACACATGATAGACAAACTCATGTGTGCAAGTTGAAGAAAGCCTTGTATGGATTGAAGCAGGCACCCAGGACATGGTACGGCTAGATGGACAGCCTTCTGATGAGCTTAGGCTTTACCAAGAGTAAAGCAAATTCCAACCTTTATTTCAAGGTTGAGGGCGGAAGACCAGTGATACTACTACTATATGTAGATGACATGTTTGTAACAGGGGAGGATGAGCTCATTGCAGATACATGGAGGTGTGGGAAAGTGCAGATGGGATTTTCCTTGGTCAAGGAAAGTATGCAGTAGAGATTCTAAAGAGGTTTGAAATGATGAAGTGCAAGGAAATGGCCACACCTATGGCATCGAACTTGAAGCTACTATGTGACACTTCTTCAGAGACAGTTGATGCCACAATGTACAAGTAGATGATTGGTCCGTTAATGTACTTAACGAACACAAGACCAGACATATGTTTTGCTGTGAACACCCTGAGCCAGTTCCTGACAGATCTAAGGCATGTTCACCTGACGGCCGCAAAACATATATTGAGGTACCTGAAGGGTACAATTGATTATGGGCTCAAGTATGAGACAAATCAGAGGATTAACCTGCATGGTTATGTTGAATGGGATTGGGCAGGAAGTGCCACAGACAGGAAGAGCACTTCAGGATGTTGCTTCCGTTTGGGATCCAGTATGATCTCCTGGTTTAGCAGGAAGCAGTCATGCGTGGCACTGAGTACAGCCAAAGCAGAGTATGTTGCAACTTGTTCGACTAGTTGTGAGGCAGTATGGCTTCGAAAACTACTGTCAAATTTGTTTGATCTCGAGCTCGAGGCAACTTGTATCTTCTGTGACAACCAAAGTTGCGTGAAGTTGTCTGAGAACCTAGTGTTCCATGACAAGTCGAAGCATATTGAGATCAAGTATCACTATATCCAGGATATGGTGCAGAGAGGAGCAATGAAGCTCCAGTATGTGGCGACAGACAAGCAGATAGCCGATGTGTTAACCAAGCCATTAGCGAGAGTGAAGTTCGAGTACTTCAGAGAGAAGCTTGGTGTTATCCAGATCGATGTTCCTCGAAAGAGGAAGTGATGAGATCGGAAGACGCAGGTGCACCAAGGTTGTATCTCACATGGTGGAGGACGCAGGCGGTCCATAGGAACGTAATGCACCTGGGGTGCTCCTAGGTTGTATCCACATGTTTGGAGACGCTAGTAGGTCCACGGGTCATAAAGCACCTGGGGTGCACCTAGGCTATGTCTTACATGGTGGAAGACGCAGGTGGAAGACCCAGGTGGTCCATAGGGACGTAATGCACCTGGGGTGCTCCTACGCTGTATCCACATGTTTGAAGACGCAGGTTGACCGAGAGAGACGTAATGCACCTGGGGTGCTCCTGGGCTGTATCCACTAGGTGGAAGACGCAGGTGGTCTGATGGACATAACGTATGCATTTGAGCTGCTCTCCATGTGTGATGATGAGATGATCGGGATATGATGAGATGATAGTAGGAGACGCAGGTGATTGCGGTGGCAATGTAATGTGTAGTCCTAGGTTGTACCTACTTGATGGCTTGCTCGTGGAGATGATGAAGACCTAGATGAGAGCTAGGCCTACATCCAGCATGAAAAAGGGTTGGCTCTGTAGAACTTCTCATGGCGGATAGATTCGAGAGATGTCACTAGTCAATGATCAACGAGATGAGGATTGTTGTAGCAGTGTTGATGATGAGCCAGTGTTGATGATGATCCAGCGATGATGATGATCCAGTGATGAGTTTGTGTCTAGAGTGATGATGACTGTGGCGAGAGAATACCTTCCTAGTTAAGAAAGAGTGTTGTTGTAAATGTAACTTCGGAAGATATTCCTTTGTATATTATTATTATATTATTATTGTATTTTTTATTATACCTCCGTCGGAGATGTTTTCCTCTGTTCGGGGATGTCATTGTTGTATTTGGTCATGCAAGAATATCGAGGTAAAACCTCCATTGTAAGTCGGGGCAATTGTTCCCCAAAGGTCAAATGTAAAATGTGTTTTTGAGTCTCCCTAGGACAGGTCGGCCTAGTCAGTTAGACAAGTTGGCCCCATTGAGGAATTAGGTCACTCTCACTTAAAGTATAAATAGAGAGAGTCACTCTCTCATTTGGACAACACACACTCACTCAAGCAAGTTCGCACCAAGTGAGAGAGAAGACAAGTTCGTTGGAGGAGAAAGAGAGAAAGTTGCAGAAGACATCTTATATTTTGGGTCTTCCATCTTGGTTGATATTGTACTAGTGACAAATCTATTTCTAAGGAAGTTGTGGGGTTTTCTCCTTTATGGTTTCCCTGAGGAAAATTCTTGTGTCTTTTATGTTTTGTTGTGCTAGTTTAAAGATCTAACTAAATTGAATTAAAGTGCAAACTCTAACAGTACTCATTTTGGGATTTTCTAAGTTTAGTATAGATTTCAATTCATTATTTGATAGATATGATACACTTGTCATGGCCTTGTGTATTGATGAGTTCATTATTGCAGAAAATCCAAAGCAGTCCCTAATGTGGTCTACAAAGATTCTAATCATTGAAGATGGCATGAGGGATTAAAAAAGGTTGGCAAGTTGTTGCTGTAGTGTTCCTTGTACAGAAGGTTTTCACCTTGAAGCTTTTGAAGAGTGTATTAAGTACAGAAGGAAACAGTTACCCTAATTCATGTTGTTTTAGGTTCCTTGGTGGTCACCTATGTTATGCCCCAAATTCTCTACAGTGCACCCTACTATATGTGCCAAGGAGGGGGGTCTTTTTGCCATTGTAAAAGGCCAAGTTGGGGCTTCTTTATGTAAAAAGTGTTGGTCTATTGGCACTCCAGACCTTTTGTCGCTCATGGCAGGTCCTCTTAGTCCTCATTTCAAGGTATATTGGTCTTGTGGCCTTGCTGACTACCCCTTAATGGGTGGTAACCCCTCATCGTGTCGAGCATTTATGCCCTGGGTAGGTATTGGTGTATCTTGGGGTGACTCCATTAAGACACATAACTTAGGAGCCCCTAGCTACACTCATGATTTCATGCTTTGTAAAGGTGATTGCGCTTGTAATGGTTGTCATACTCGCTCTAGCACACCTCATTTATACCGACTTGGACCTTAATTTATTGTATTACCCCCTCCCCTTTGGTCATCTGGATCAAAAGAGCAAATCATCCACCTCTTTAAGCAAGCTTTGAAGGTCGTACCATCTAAAAAAGGAGGGCATTGAGGGGAAAAGACACTTGTTGGGGTTAGATGGGGTATGGCATCCTCCTTCCAAGCTCAACTTTTCATCATGTTGAAGCTATCATCATATTTTATCATTATATTATGTTTTATGAGGTTTAGACCCCGGATTGTGGGTGACAAACCCAAAAAATCACTTTGAACTCAAAATTAGATAGGTCGACCTAGAAGAGGGAAAAGTTAGCACTTTTTCCCTACAAATATAATGCCTCCTCTCATTTGTAATCATTAAGAAAGATCATGGGATCAAATATGACAAATCGTATTTCTCTTATGGTATATGAGTTCTTGATGTGGTGCACACCTCTCTTCTTGGGTCTTCTAGGGTTTCTAAGGATATTTCTTGGTGCTGAGGCTTATTTGCATATCTTTCAAGGCTATTTCTAGGAGGATGGATTATTGGGTCTCTTTCTCTTCTCCTTTTCTCCATTATTTGTGGTAAGATCTTGAACCTCTTATGTTGCATTGCCAAAGGTATCCAAGGTAAGATCAACTTAGATCCTCTTGAAGGATCCCTCGTGTGAGACATTCCTCTTGAAGGATCCCTCGTGTATTGGCATTGGCATCTTGATTGTCCTAATTAGGTCAAGTGCTAACATAACCTAAGGTTTCTTAGCCTTGCCCTAATTCATAAAGCATTGAATTGTCAATTCTTGGGAGAACACTAGCCCCAATTTTTCTCATTGACCTAGGTCTATCTCCCTCCTATTGTCTTTTTCAAATTTCCAAATTTTATATTTTATATAAGTAAAAAATACAAAAAAACAAATATACCAAAAACCCTAAAAAATAAATATAGGAAAACCCTAAAAAATAAATATAGAAAACCCTAAAAAAAATATTATTATTTTTCTTTTTTGGGACCCGTAGTTCTATGCAACAATCTCTAGGCATCCTCAACAGTGTTATCAAAACCAGACCGGTCACCAAACCGGTCAAGCCCAAAAATTTGAACTAGACCTGACTCGAAAAAAATATGTCGATACCGTCGATCGAAAAATAAAAAAATATTCAAATTTAGAAAGAAAAAAAACATATATATTCATGTGCATCCATGTGAATCCAAACCATTATACACGAATATGCAAAGTTTCTTATCTGTATAGCAAGGGTGTATATAACTAAAATTACATTGAGTGCAATCCATATCTGACCCAAAATACATAAACAAAGAGGCTCTAAATGGCCTCTAGAGTGCAAAAAAAATTATGCTACAACAAATAACTAAATATCAGCAAAATCATTGCATATATTGGGATCCTATTCATCAATAGCACCCTATGCCCTACTCCTCCAGGCTCTAGCCCTTGCCTCTGCCTCAAATCCTGAAGTTGATCCTCCAAGGACATTAGTCAACACCCTACAATTTTGAGGAAACTTCCTAATCCAACTATTAAAATAAGGTAGAAAAAGCTTCCCATGCTTAATAGGTGGTGTTGCTTGAGTGAAGGTTACATTTTTATTTTTTATTAAGGTCATGACAGAGGGTTCAACAATCAGCACAACCAACATCAAGGTACATAGAGAGGTTGATGTACTTGATTAAATGCCAATCACATACTCTCATACATGATGGAATCCATTGGAAACGTTGCAATCATGAAATCTCGAACACTGTTAAGTCTGTTGAATTTTGAATGGGATCTAAAATTCTACTTTTTGCATATGAAGTCCGATGAGGTTGGAACCACTCTCAAACATCATGAAACAATTAATGATAATGTTAAAAAATTAAGTAAAATGATAGAAAATGAAAGATAAGGAGAATGTTACTTTTACTTTAAGAATTTAATATTACCGAATAACACTGGTCCCGGGTGTCCCCAAAATCGGGGTACCCCATCTCCTCCATGACTAACCTCCCCTGGTTTCATGAGAGATGTCTTGGGTATGCAAGTGGAGTACCTAGTTCGGCAGGGTACATTTGGGGACGTGGGGACATGAACGCGGGAGGGGGGACGCAAACCCTACCCTTAGGGTCGGGTACCCATGCTACCTAGATTAACATAGTACATAACCCACTTTAGAAAGGAAAGGACGACTGACACCTAAACCAGGGATTCGAATCAGACACCTACTAACACAAACTAGCCACCAGCAACATTAACGACCAGCGACTGAGCACACTTTCCCTCACACACGAAGGCTCTACCCTACACGAAATTTTAAAATTTGAACCTGGACTGATTGCATGTCCCAACCGCTAAGACACATGAATCGTCACAGACAATACGTGGCCATTTTCATTTTTCCATTCTGTATCATACTAAACAATAGGTATACAAATCATTTGGGCCTTTTCGCACACTCACTCTTTTTCACATACTCACTCGGAAACAATAAGTGTACAGTATATATCGGAATTTTCATAATCATATTGATTTTTGTACGGCACTTAATCCTAGAGAAAAATTGCACTAAATGATTGATTATTATTCACTCTGATCAACATATATAGATTTGAAGATGACTGATGCTAGCAATCAATCTATGCTGGGTAAAAAACAGATTTGAGTTGAGTAGAGTGAAAGAAATACTGTTTAACAAACGACTTCACGGCTTCTTCGCGCTCCTCTTGGGACATTCGCTTTTTCCTTGGGGACTTTTTGACCTCATCATCCACTGCACCGTTCACAGCAGGACTGCAAAATAATCTTGCGCATTTTTCTTTCCGCATTATCTTACCTGCGTATACAGACAACTCCTTGCAATTGTTGCTTCGGAGGAGAAGCCGCCGAATTGGAAAATGCGAATAGGTAGTTGCCATCTCCTTCCTTATCCCTGCAAATGTATTTACAGCAGCAGAAACTTCAGCTTAGCTTAGCTTGCTCCTTTCATCCGTCTCTGTTGGGCAGTATCTTCGCCATTTCTATGGCCATGTTAGAACTCTATTTTTGGAGGGTGGGGTTTGGCAAGAGCGAAACTTTTCAAAATGACATTTTGAGTGTTGCAAGGTTCGAAACATATTTAGGGTTCAAATGAACTTTGGCATTTTTATTAAATATTATAAACTATCATGGATTATTGAAAAATAACGATGGATTAATGGTGGGAAGAGGATGAAAACACATCACAATTACACTTAATTATATTTTTGTTAAAATATAATTATTTTTTTTTAAGGTTCATATTGACGAAGTTTCAAATAGGTGACTTTATTCAAGGAATGTCTTAATAGTCACTCTCTATTTTCGGCTCTATGAGCTCATTAAAATATAAATTAAGGCACGTGATTCCCTTTTATATATATATATATATATAACAAATCAATCATTCTTCTCTGCATTGCATAAAATTCTTTGAGTTTCAATGCTTCATAATTATTTCAGCAATCGATAATATAAAAGTATATATATGTGTTTAATTGATTTTCTGAATATAGCATTCTCAACATTTTTTCACTTCTTGTGTTCTTTGCATAAATAGAATATTCAAAACTTTAATTCACTTTAGCAGGTTTGACAAGGCCATTGTTTCCCTACGCTAGGAAAATTTCTATGTGCTCACCGACTTGGTCGATGAGTCGGCAACAATTTTCACTGTGTCTACCTTTTCTAGTAACACATTTTTGTTCTCCACCATCTCTCTCACAAAATGGTATTAAACATCAATGTGTTTTGTCTTTGAATTATATGTTGGATTATTCACCAAGAAGATTGCACTCTGATTGTCACAATCCAACCTAACAGCATAATAACCAATCCAACATCTGAATACAATCTCTACAACCAAACAATCTCCTTGCATACATGAGTAGCTACCATCTATTTAGCCTCAGTGGTCAATAATGCAATGATCAACTACCTTCAACTCATCCAACCGATTGTTTCATTGAATATCTTGAACACATATATGCTAGTCGACCACCTGTGATCAATATAATCTCTAGCCCAAACAAAATCGACAAAACTGCTTCACTGAATATCTTAAACACATATATGCTAGTCGACCATCTACGATCAATATCTCCAACTCAATCAGAATCGGCAAAACCATGTACATTGATTTCCTTGTTTCCCTCAGGCTCTCCCCTATAATGGGTTGCATAATCCACCATGCCACGCAAATACTTGAATACTCTCTTGATTGCAGTCCAGTGCTCTTTTCCAGGTGTCGACATATACATGCTCAATACTCCCACTACATGGGAAATATTCGGTTGTGTGTATGTCATAGCATACATCATACTACCAACATCACTAGCACAGGGCATGCATAACATATATTATATTTCTTCTTGTGTCTTTGGGCATTGTTCAACAGATATCTTGACTCATATAGGAATAGGTGCCTTGACTGGTCTACTCTCCCACATGTTGAAACATTCGAAAATTTGTCTCAACATATTTCCTCTGACTTAACCAGAGCCTTATACATGCATGATCTCTCTAAATTTCCATTCCCGAAATAAAATTTGCTACTCCGAGATCCTTCATGTCAAACTTGGAGGATAACTATAGTTTCACCTATTTTATCAAATCCATGTTATTCTTGACCAACAACATGTCGTTGACATACAAAACTACATAGATGAAATTACCACAGACTTTCTTCCCATACACATAATGATCAACCTAACTTCTCACAAACCACAATTGTTGGATATACATGTCAAACTTCTAACACCACATCCTGGGTGATTTTTTTAAACCATATAGATACTTTTTGAGCTTACAAACCAACTCCTTTTCTCCATCCACCATAAAACCTTCAGGCTGCTTCATTTAAATTTCTTCTTCAAGATCACCATGAAGAAATGTTGTCTTTACAACCATTTGTTCTATCTCAAGATCAAATGTTGTAGCTAAAGACATTAGTACCCTTATGGAATTTAGCTTAGCAACATGAGAGAAAATCTCACAAAAGTTGACTTCCTTGGCTTGGGAATACCCTTTTTCTACTAGTCAAGCCTTGTACTTCTCAACTTAACCTGCTGCATTCAACTTTTTATTGAACACCCACTTATTTTCGACAAGTTTCCTTCCATTTGGTTACGCAACTAGATCCTCTGTTTCATTCTTCTTCAAGGAATCCATCTCTTCTTCTGTGACCCTTTTCCAAAGTATGTCCTGTATCGATTCAATCGCTTCCTTTATCAACCTGGGATCGTAGTCTATGGAAGATAATGCAAAAGAAGAGAGAAATTCATATGGACTATATCTTTCTAGTTGTTTTCTTGCTCAACTAGACCTATTGACTACTGTAGTCTGTTGTTCCACCTCTTCGTCAGATTCATTCAACTCTCCTAAAGCCAGACTTCCGTCGTTCATTTCAAATATTGCTTTTCTTGTTCCTTTTATCTTTTATCTTTTATCCTCTTCATCCTTGGAATTTCCTTCGACTTCTCTAAAGATCACATCTCAACTATAAACTACCTTCCTCGCCATTGGGTTCCACAAGTTATACCTTTTCACTCCATCCTTGTACCCGATGAAGATGCATTTCTTTGACTTGTTGTCAAGTTTAGTTCCTTTTTCCTTTGGGACATGCACAAAGGCATTGCACCCAAACACTTTGAGATGTGTAAGAGACATTTTTTTATCGATTCATGCCTCATATGGAGTCTCGTCAACTAGAGCCATCGACGACGACCTATTCACTAGGTAACATGCTATGTCGATTGCCTCTGCCTAGAATTCTTGTGTGACTCCTGAACTAGTGAGCATTATCCTCGCTTTCTCCATCAATGTTATGTTCATTCTTTTAGCAATTTCGTTCTATTTAGGCGTGTATGGAGTTGTATTTTGTCGAGCTATACGATGTTGTCTGTAGAATTAGTCAAATTCATTTCCACATAATTCTCCTTCGTTATTAGTTCTGAACACTTTGGTCTTTTTACCAGTATGATTCTCCACAAGAGCTTTGAACTCTTGAAACTTCTCAAAAAACTCCGATTTCTTCCTCATAAAATAAAACTATGTCATTCAGGAAAAATCATTTATGAAATAAATGTAATATTGATACCCTCCTAGTGAAGGGACCAACACATGACCAGACACATCACTATGTATTAACTCCAGTATTTCGTTAGCCCTAGTAGCTCCATATGAGAACCTTACATGACTTTGTTTACGACAAATAAAATGTTCATAGAAGTAGACTTCTTTAGAACAGTTAGGGAGAGATTAAACCATACCTTTGATTTGCATAGCATGAAGACCTTTCTCACCTATATGCCCCATCTGTTGATGCCATAACATGGTTGAGTCGAATAGACAAGCAGATGTTTCGTCAGACTCAAGACATACCACATTAGCACTTTCGTTGATGTATGTTCTTCCTAATAGTTTGTACAAGGTTCCAGTCTGAACTCTCCTCATCAATACCATTGCTCCTTGCACCATATTTCACATATCTTTCTCAAATACATATTGTACTTCTACATTCCCCATTTTGATAATTGAAATCTGGTTTCAAGCTAAACCTGGGATATGCATTACTCCTAGAAGTGTTCCAGTTCTTCCGTCTTTTAGCTTCACTTTAATTTTACCTCATTTGACTATCTTGGTTGATGAGTCGCCTTCTAGTAAGACATCACCACTGTCAAACTTCTCATACTCATATAACCACTCTTTGTGACTTGTCATATGATATGACGCTCCAAAGTCAATCAACCAAGAATCACAATCTGACTATGTACTTGTGGAAGCCAAATACACATCGCTTGTCTCTTCTTGCAAAGACTTACCATCAGTCGACTGAATTTCCTCAGACCCTTTGCCTTTCTCGACTTCCATTGACTAATAATTTCGTCTATAATACTCGACTTTACCACATCACCAACGGTTTTTTCCTCGCTGAACAAGGGGATCTTGCCTTATATCTACCTCTTGAATTCAATCTTCTACCAGAGGTTTTTCCTTTTCCTCTGTCTACCGATCGACCTCTTACCGATAAGGCTTCATGGGTCACTCCTCCATGTTCTTTCATATCATCCCTTCCAACAATAGAGATGTGACCACATTGTCGATCTTCAATGTGGTATTGTTGCTTCCAATAGCCATGGCCAAGCTATCCTAGGAATCTGACAGAAAACACAACAACTCACTAGTACAAAATGAGAGATAAATGACCCAAAAAACGACCAAAATCCGCATATAAATGACCACTTTTGATTTGGAAACCACTGGTAGCAAATTAGTGGTCATTAATCACACGAACAAAAAAGTGCTCATATTTAACTTAGTCATTTATAGCTTATCTCGTGGTCATATATTTGGTGGTATATTTGGTCATTAATTGTCATAATTAATGACCAAATATATGAACACAAGATAAGCTATAAATGATCAAACTAAATATGACCACACTTTTCGTTGCGTGATTAATGACCGTTAATTTACCACCAGTGGTCGTTTATATGTGGATTTTGGTCTTATTTTGGGTCATTTATTTCTAGTTTTGTAGTGGTCATTTATCTCTTTTTAGTGGTTTCAGAATATATATAGGGCATGGAGGAATCGAACCACCAGCCTCTTGCCTATAAGGCAAGTGCTCTTCCATTGAGCTAACACCCTTAAATAGAATATATTATATAATTTTATAGTATTGATCTAATACACAAGCATGGTCTCATTCAAAAGGTTCTATGGTCACAACAAAGGCAAGGGAGCACTCTATTTGACTAAGTATGGAACCTAACTCCAAGAGCAACTCACATGAAAACAAGTCATATTGTATATGTTAATATAAGGTTTTCTTCTTTTTTTGGAACAAAGAAAGAACATACTAAAAATCACTCTATCACACAAGAAGAGGTGCATTTAGGGCAATAATCTTACTTGAACCTTATAGAAGCTAAAGTCTAGATCTAAATAAACTTTTAACTTAACCATGAAATTAATAGTAAGTATAGCTCTTACACAGCTACAAATCTATTAGTGTACAAAATCCATAAAATAACTAAACTATTTTAGCTATACAATTGACTTCCTAGATCATACCTCCATTTGGGTGTCATTTTGTTGAAAATTGTTCTAAATACTCATGTCTTCCCCTGCCTTTTGTCGATGATAATGCACGTGCATCATCTTGGCACATTCCCTGAAAGAACAAATCAACGTAAAAAATTAATGAATGATGACCTTTGAAGAATCAAATCAATTGGCAAGAAAATAAAGAACAAGTTAGCAAGGCCATAACAAATACCGATATTATAATGAATGTTATTGAAAAGTTGAAAGTCCAAATATGGAGAAACCATAAGGTTTTGACCCCTTTAAATAAAAATATATTATATGCAAAACTTATATATATAATCAATAGTGAAACAAGCTCATAACTCACATAAGCATTTCAAAACCTATGGGCATCTTATGTCAATCAATCTATAGTCAAGCTATCCAATGAGGGAAAGAGTGTTGACTTCTTGGTTAGTTCCAATTTGGATTTTCAAAGTTGAGTAGTTGTTAGTACCTAAATTTGCATCGTCAAAAATTTTTAGCCTTCTGTCTCATTTGCGTCAACTTCCTAGCCCCTTGCCAATTTCATCAATCTTGTGATCTTGAGACTTTGCGTCAAAAATTGCCCATTTCTCATCGTCAATTGTTTCTCTTCATAAGTCAATAATTTTGTCCACCTTCTTATTTAAATGTTAAAGTTGCCCTAATTTTTTTATCTTTTACCCAAAATTTTGAATGAAAAATTGTTTAAAAAGTCATTTTATGATTTTAAATGGGTTTAGATATATAACAATGTTTTGTTTTTTATCTTTTACCCAAAATTTTGAATGAAATTTTTTTAAAAGTCATTTTATGATTCTAAATGGGTTTAAATACATAACAATGTTTTATTATATTGTTATATAAAGAAAAAAGCATTAGGCTTTAAGCCTAATCTTTGAATTGAATGCCAAACTCAAAGTTTTCATGGAAACCAAGTCACATGCGTGTACTCTCAAGTTCAAATTCGAGAAACCACTAGTTATGTTTGCAAAAGTTATTTGGGCAAAGAACCCAACTTCCAAGTGGACTATTCAATTCTAAGTTCCAACCCAACCGTCAACTCTTCCAACATTCAAACCAAGTGCCAAGGGTCTAGTCCAATGTCTATAGCTTGCTAAATGCGCCAACATACATCCAACATAGCAATAATTTATCCTCATCTTTCTCCGCAATACATGCCTATTTTTCAATGAGTCATGGTCAAGTCCTTCCTTTGTTTTGTTCTCAATTCTTTGGTCTCTTTAATTATGTTAAAAAATGCCTACTTCCTTTGTTTTGTTCTCAATTCTTTGGTCTCTTTAATTATGTTAAAAAATGCCTAATTTCCCTAGTCACCTGAAACCAAACCAAATAGTTTTAAAAAAAAGGAAATTACTAATAAAAATAATTATGAATTATATTATTTTAAACTATTTTATATGGTTTGAAATAATATTTTATTTTTATTTTTATTAGAAAATATTTTGTTATTTTAAATAAAATAAAAATAATTATGAATTATATTATTTTAAACTATTTTATATGGTTTGAAATAATATTTTATTTTTATTTTTATTAGAAAATATTTTGTTATTTTAAATAAAACATTGGGTGAATCTTTCATTCGAACCCAATTCACATGTCTAAGTCCAACTGTCAAGACAGTCTTCGAATAGCAAGGGAATCCCATGAAGGGCCATAGTAACTGCACTACGCGTAGTACATGCGTAGTGATAATGATGTATATAAAAACATGGAATACATTTCTTGTGTTGCATATGGGATATGTCTCATAGTTTAAAAAACAAGTACTCTCGCATGCCACAACTTTTAAGCCACGGTCCAAATGCCACCAGGTTGAACCAGGCTTCAACCATTGTTTAGTTCCAAGGCGAGCATCCAAAAGTACTAAGGGGAGTACCCACCGGTCAAATATTGTCCAAATGCATGAGGGATGCTACCCGCCACACAAATGCCAAGAGCTATTTCCGAATGTCAAGAGTTAAGCGCTTTCAAATGTCTAGACCAAGTGTTAAAGTAAAGTATTCACAGGTCGCCAATGAGAAAATTTCCCAAGTCCACCGAGGAGGTGCTAGAGGGATGCAAAATGCCAGATGCCCAGTTTAAAGTGTGTTGAAGGGAGGTTTCAAGAACATTTAAAACTATCCACGACAGCACCTACGTTCAAGATGTTAATGATTATTTGAGGAATGAAAAGAAGATCAACATGAAATCTTTAAGGATGAACTGATCATGCCAAATGATCAAGGCCGCCATCAAATGCCCGAGGCTTGATCAGGTTTCGAGCACACACGTGGGTTGAAAATTATTTCCCGCAAGCATGAAAATGCTCGGGTGCACAGATCTTAAGAAAGAGCAAAGTTATCTTTATGTCAACAGAGGATGGATGAGTTACAGTTACAGTCAGGGCAATTATTCTTGCCTTCAAATATGAATAAAACATCAAGTAAAAGTCTCGAGAGGTCATGAAAGACCTGCTTTCAGACGCAACATATTTTGTTATGAAAGTTATGCCCTTACTCACAAATCTTATTCATTATCATGATTCTAAGGTCTTAGAACATGCCTCTGTGTGCTTGACTCAAATTACAAGATCGTTTGCATCTTTTCCCGATAAGCTGGATAATTTTTGCAATCATAGATTGGTTGCACAGGTTACAGACTCATTATGATTAGTGTTGCGGGTGGTGCTCAGACATCTAAGCTTGGAAAATATTACTGCATTGCATGGCTCATGAGAACTTGCGTTGGTTTGCTTCTCTCTTCTCAAGTAAATCTTTTTATTCTCCTTGGTTTAACATTGATGGTGCTACTTATTGTGGCATACCTCTCTGTAGCGAATCCATTTGGATAAATATCGGATATTGTTTTTGCTTGCAAATTTGGATATGGCTATAATTATTGAACAACCTGGTGCTAAAACAAATGCAAGCTACCTTCAGGGTTCTATTTCCAAGAACCGAGTCCTAATTAAAATGCATATGCTGGATACGATTTACTGTGAATAAAATAAACTACAAGCTCAGTTTTGGTAAATTATGTGTATTCCTATAAGCTTGAGGATCAACACATCAAATGTGATTGTTTGACTTTCTTGTTCCTCATCAAATTAGCTTATTGTGGAGATCCATTTGAATGTTAAGTTGAGCGCTCATGCTCATGCTAAAGTTAAACCAAGTGCGGACCTAATTGCCCAGGGAACATCAAAGAGTGCCCAAGACAGAGTACACATGTTCTAGACGCACTCAGAAAATATCCCAGACATGATATCTAAATGTTGAAAGTTGCAAGAAAGATCTTCACAATTTTCTCATGGAGTTATTGAATTGGCTCAAAGCCTCAGGTTGAGATCAAATCCTAATATGTAGTGTCCTCAATTTGAAAATTTTCCCAATTTAGTCAATTTTCGAAACTTGGACTGGTGAAGCCCAAACTGTCCCAAATGATCCCAAATGGTTTTAAACTGTGTCTAGAGTGGATTGAGGTGTAATAGGACACATTAATGTATCTATTATAGTCTTGGACACTTTCTAAATACTTCAGCCACTTTAATTTACAATTAGAAGATGGAAGGCAGAATTACTAGGAAAATCTATGTTGAAACCCCCAAGGGTAGATGGCTCCAAAAGACTCTTGAGGATTTTGAATTGGGTATGAAGGTATATGAATGGTATTAAGACATAAAAATGAATCTCATGGGTGCTTAGACACTATCAGAATACTTCTGCAACATTCATTTAACCTCAGGAGAAATTGGGGAATTTTACTAGTAAATTTGAGGTTCAAACCCCCAAGGGTAGGGGACAAAGATGCCTTCCCAAATGTTGTAATACCTTCCCAAATTTCAGAATGGAGACATGGTACTGATAAAGGACTTCAATGGGATCCCCAATGCATCATCAATTAGTTTCTATAGGCTTTTGCAACTCCATAAATATGAGGTTTGTATACATGTCTTCATATAGGAGGAAATGATAGTAAACTTCACCACTTGTTATGAAATTCGAAATTTAAGTTCCAAGGACTTGTGAAATGTTAATGAAACTTCTTCAGAACATTAATGACACTAAATACATCAACAAAATCATAGATATTGACTGATACAAATCGAAATAAAGCCTCTTCAAGCTCCAACAACAAGATATAGGGAAAATGACACCATTTATGCATTGTTTGGTATTTTTACATAGTTTCACTTGGTATTTCGACCTGAGAGTCTTATGAGCATCAAATACAGAGTATACATATCAGAATACAAATAAATGAATATTCTTGGACTCTCACAAAGAGATCAGCGTCTCACCAAAGGCGCAATTCCTCCAAGAGCCAAAATATGCAAGGAAATGTGTGATAGAGATGAGAACAAGTTGTAGAAGAAAGAACCATGAGCTGCCCTGTAGCTTCAACATGCAACTAATAACTCCATTGTAGCTCCAAATGAAAGGTCTGAATGGCCTCTCCAATTTTCAATTAGGATGGGAATCTTTCACCCTCGAAATTGGTACCAAGGCAAGTAGAGTAAACACTCCACTAGCATGGACAAGCTAGAAGCTCTCCAAATTGCAAAGATGTAAATAAAAAATGATAAAAATCTACTAGCCTTCTTTGTTCTTGTATTTTATAAACTTCTCAAGTCCACCATGGGTCAAATTCCTTCCAAAAGATTCATTCCAACTCAAGTTGGGAAGAGATTCCAATGTGTGCCACTTGTCCAACAATTCCTAGTCTCCATCTTCCCTCATTTCGAATGGGTGTCTCTTTGGCTGCCCTAACTCCCTTGTGCGCCTTCTTGGAGGCTATTTTTAGCCCTGACATGTCATATATGTCATATGCACTCATTCAGGTCTGATTTGTGTCATAGGCGTCATAGCATCTTCATCATTGTTGGCATAGAAGCTAGGGAATCTAGCCCAAGTGTCACAATTCTTCTAAGATGCCTCTTCCTCTTCCATGGGATTTATTCTTCCACTCCAATTCAACCTTACATGATTCATGCCATGAATAATACCTCTTAAACTCCCCCAAGTATGTTACCCTTCATCTTGAACTTGAATTGGTGAGAGAATCATGCCAAGTGTAGTGGGGAATCTTGCCACAAGTGGGTCCGACAACCTCTTATGTGCCCTCATGGTCCAATGCCACATTATTTTCTTTGTATTATTATTTAATTGACCCATTTAATGTGAGTTTGTAAGTCTAAGGTAATTTTGGGTCTTGTATCTCCTTTACTCCAACTTTTAATGCTTCCACCCCCAACCTTGGAAACTAGTAACTTTCCTCCATGATAGTTCATTTGGATGGGAATATTACAAATTTTGAATTAGGAATTTTCTCTTAATGTGACCCACCTTGTCCACTTAGATCTAATTTTACATTATTACTAACTTAGACGTCATGCTTGGTAATTATTTGACCCTTATCATCAATTTGATGGACTATCATGAATATGGCCAAGTGGTTTAGGCCATTGTGACCCAATGCAAATTTTTGGGACATGACATAACATTGCTATTACAGAAACAGAGCACTGAGCTGAAGAATTCTTAAAAGATGTTCCTATGTTTGCTCCAATTAAGCACTATACTCGTTCAACAAATCAATGACAAATGTATGAGGCTTGAGCCATTCCATACAACCTTACAACTTATAGATTTGATGATTTGTCTTCATAATATTGATGAATAATCAAAGTATTCCAAGTCGAATTCTCAACTAGTCGAATTCTATTTTTGAGGGATTTTTATCATTATGTGAAAATCTTGAGTTGTAATTTTAGGATTAGGATCTGATGTAATGTAATATCTATAAAATATGACTCTATCTAATGTAGAGGAGGTTCCAACCGAAAGGCTGAGAGTTATGTATAAGGATCGAGAGCTATGTATTGAAAGCATGAAGACATATGCTCTGTTTATTTCATTTTGGGACTGTAATCTGAAGTGAAGATTTATTCTTATGAACTAGGTTTTGCTCATACTGTGATATAGTATCCCAAATTCTGTGTTTGGAATATTTTTCTAAGTATGGTTTTTTATGTTAATATGTGATGAACTATTTGTTCCACATGTTCTCAATAAGTTTTGAACTTGAGTCATCATTGATTTTATCCCTGCTTTAGGCCAATCATTCATGCTATTTTCATCAAACACTCGTGTTGCACCCACTATAATGTACCTAATACAAATTTGAGCTAAATTTTGCTAACTGTTGTAAATTGATTCGGTATTTTTGCTCAAATACTTTAGTAACACCCTTCACTAGATCACCGTTATTTATTTAATGGTATGTGGTTCAATGCTTTCATCAAATAGTTATGCTACAACCTTCTTATATCACCGCTTGACTGTTGATTCACTTAATAAGTCTCATATCTCATTCAAGTCCATATTAAACACGACTAGACACACAAAATTTGTCTTTAAAATGCATTAAATACTAAGAAATTGTTTTAGCACTCAAGGGAAGGTATGCCATTGATTTCAAAGACTATAGCAATGATGAAATAAAGTGGATAAATCATATTTGTTGCATATTTTGCAGACATGGGAAGTGTTGTAGGTGACTGCTGCCTCTTTGATGGTAGAATAACCCTTAGAATGTTGTGTTTAACTAGATTGTTGTGTTGGCAGGTTGGAACAATAAGCATAGAATCTTAGTTGAAGAATACAGTCCCATCTTTGGGTATGGAACAACTCCTTGGGACCATGCCTGGACGGAATATGTTAACAACTTGAAATAACAGAGAATACCCATTGTAGCCACAACTGTAAACACCAATGCGCCCTCTCTACCAATGGACTGAATCTTCAAACTAGTGATTACTCCTCCTCCCTTGTGATATGAGAGATGATTGGGACCACACAAAAAATAAGCAGCAGTATCAACAGATTTGGTCACTATATAACCCCCTTCTCCTTAGCAAACTTCTATGTATTGCCACATGTTCCCTCACAATGACGCGACCTCCCTTGCAATGGATGAATCGGCTCCCATTCATGCTCAAACCGAGTCTCACTAAAAGTGTGACCTCTTCTTTTATGTAATGGCAGTCAAGATAGGAATGCGCCCTCACTCTTCACCCACAAGAACTATGAAGCGATCAGCTGGTGCCTTTAGTGGGAAAATGTATCAGTAACACAATGATAAATGTCTGTAACTTTGATCATGCTCTCAGCTGGTGCGACTTCATCCACAGATGCACCCTCCTTAAGAAAATTAGTAAACTCTGCCCCCAAAATCCAAAGATCTGAAACAAACTGATATCCAATCACGACAATAAATAAATAATAAAAAACCTATCTCCCACGCCACAGTCATTATGTAGTTAATTATAAATTGTAGTTAATTATAAATTAAAGTTTCGTTTTGAAAAATGCTTTAATTTCGTTTGCTTTATTTTCCCTCCCATTCTTTTTTTCCAATTTACTTATTTTTTTCGAGCTCATTCACTTTTCCCTCTTTCATTTTTTTTTTAAATTTAGTTTCCCACTCTTTGTTATATTTGTTTTATTTATACTCTTGGTTTTTAAATTTTTTTAATACAAATATAAATATATTACATATATTAACTATATAAATATATAATAACTATATAACATTTTTTTTTAACAGAAACGGCTAACCATCTTTGATTATATAAAAAAGGAGAATTACATCACAAAAAACTGATCAGATTGCTCCCATGAGAGGAATACATCCATCACTCCAAGTTCATCATGTTCCAACTAATAACTATCATGATATCTTCTTGTCCTGTGAAAACTATAACATCTAACGAACTGCCCTAGAATAAGTATGCAGAAGAAGAACATTTCTGATAAACTGACTTATACAAAATATGGGCATCAAGCCCTGCCAAGATGCCAAAAAAGTAGCTAGAGCCTATACTAGAAGTATCAGAGTTCTTGAACATATTACTAAAAAGCATAAATAACATAACAGAACTAGAAAGGCCAACCTGTGACCAGAATAGACAAGCTACTAATGAGGAACCATGTCAATGGCTGCGTCCACAGAGTTCGCTGCTACATTCTTCTCAGTGCTGAGATCCACGAAATTCCCAGTGGTTGCCATGAACTTCTACAGTTTCTCCATTTTCCTGTTGATGTCCTCGAGTTCACTGCCAGAGACTTTGATTTTCCGGACCTTGCGGGGATAAGCCAGATCCAGTGTTTCCTCCAAATGTTCAATTTTCTCAGCCACACAAATGTTCTGAGCTTTAACCTTAGAATGGGATGCAGTTGCAAAGTTGTAGAGATGGGAAATAACTTTCTTGAACTCAATATTCTCACCACGAATCATCCTTACTTGAAGCTCCAGCTCCTGCAAACGGTCTAGAAACTCCACCTCGAATTTGGAAATGCTACGCTTCCCATCCTGTCCAGTGATATTCTCTACCCCTGCGTGCCTGCGGTAGGGGCCAAGCCCAGGATGGCTCTCAATTTCGACCGAATCACCCCACATTTCCTCCGGCTGAACACCCCGACTGCAACCAGCATTGGGGCCTCTTCTGGGCTTACAAAACCTACCACAGTTAGGGTTCACCTCTCCCTGATAGCACCCAACACCACAGTAGTAGTTTTTGCCACCTCCCCGAGGCCGCCCAACCCCATGATGAGTCATAATCCTTTCAACACAGAGACAATTCCAACAAATGAGCAGCAAAGGAAAACAGTTCGGGAAGACGAGGAGCAAGGAGACGCTGATAGAATGAGGTCTGAAGGGCGCCCAAAAGCGAAGATAAACCTCAACAACAAGCCCGCATGCCAGCCAACTGGCAAGTCATTGGGGAGCAATAAATCCGTGCATGCGAGGGGGACGACCGAGGATGAGGAGAACCATCAAAATTCTGTGGGAAGCTTCCCAAAAATTTTCATAAATATTGCAATTCAAATTAAATGCGTCCATTGTTGATGGAGGGACCAGGATAAATGGGTCATAAGGGCTAGCCTTGGGTTAAGGGATCCGAGAGTTTTCCAAAGAGTCATTATAAAGCCTTGGGTTAAGGGATCCTGACTCCAATATTCTCCATCTCATTAGCTTGTCCATTTAGATCTCGCAAAATATGAAGGAAGGTGAGCTCTTGGATGTCTTTATTGATGCAAAGTAAGAGATGGTGCAATTTAGAGATGGGGTCTTTCCTTTTGGTGACAATATGCCTGGCTTCTCTAATAATGATTAATGAATCTCCTAAGACCATCAGTTTCTTTATTCCCAGGCTTATAGCAATCTCCAGCCCTTTGATGAGTCCTAGCCACTCCGCTCCATTGTTGGTCTTCCTCCCAATGCCCTAGGCAAATTCCTTCTGCTTGTTCCCCATGGAGTCAAGAATTACTCCCCCCGCGCCTGCCAACCCAGAATAACTATATAACATATTAATATTTTAACTATATTGTATTAATATGTATATAGTATATTAATATATTAACTAATATATATTTTATTCTGGAAAACAAATTAACTAATATATATTAAAAACTATATGATATATACATTAGTATATAATAATATATTTTCAAGGTCATTGCTTATAAGGTTTTGCTATAGCTAGATTGATGGATCAACATGATGACAATAACCAAAAACCAAGCTAGCTCTAGGGTTTGTTCTTTTCAAGATGAATCTATGCATATATACTAGTAGTCTCCTCCAGAACAATGAAATCACAATAGTTTTGTGCTTTTGATCCCAAAGGTTACAAGGTAGTTGTGGGGAGATATGAGTTCCATGCTAAATGGTATTTAAAGCTTCACTTAATCCCCAATATGAGATATGGGTGCCATGTTAAGTGGTATCAGACGGTCAATGACGTCTGGATGGTCGTCTAACACATCCAACAATTGTTAAAATAATTTTACAAAATGGGGTTTTTTTTCATCTTTTCAAAATGGAGGATATTGGTGATTTTTTGTAGGGGGGAGAATCTAGGGGAACTTTATAACTTTCCAAACTCATGCGTGAGGAGAACCATGATGAATGGATGCATATGGAGAATTAATGGAGGTTGTGAAATGGACAATTTTTAGCTAACATCATGATGACACAAAATACATGAACTTGTCGAAACTTTTACAGACTTCCAAGAGGGTCAAATGACGATGGTTTTGTTCAAACAAAATATGAACGTGACCAGTATGATGAGCCAAACATAATGACACCAACTTCATGACATGAGAATTTCGAGAGGGAAAGACAACAAATATCCAAGACTCGACTCAACCACACTATGATGATTCACATGATGCAACTTGGCGGATTTGTCGAAGGGATAATATGAAGGAAAAATGGTGAAATAAGATACGAAAATGATAAGCACATTGAACTGGATGTTATAGTACAAATGAAATGATCTTGTAAAAAATTTCAGTAGGTTCTCCTATGGCATCATGTTTCGACACTAGCTCATGTCTCTGAATCCATCTACAATGTAACAATTTACTAAATTTTAACACTGCAGATGGATTCAAAGACCCCAAATTTTAACACTATAGATGGATTCAGAGGCCCCCAAATTTTAACACCGCATATGGATTCAGAGACCCCCTAGGAATGGGTCTCTGAATCCATCTGCAGTGTTAAAATTTAGTAAATTTTACGAATTCATTGTCAAAATTGTAATTTTCTATTGTCGGAGTGACACAACTAAAAATGATCAAATAAATGACCAATTGTTATGTGGTCATTTTTAGTTTAGGTTTGTGGTACTTGCGATATCTCAGCTTGGGATGGTTTTTATTAATGCGTGTACCATAGATGTATTGAAAATTAATTATGATACCTTGGGAAGGATGTAAATCTTATAAGCAAATTGCTTATGCTCAAAGAATAGAAGACTACATATATGGTCGTTAATGTAAGCGATGCAAATTTGCTTCATGCATTAATGCTAAGCTGTGACACATGAGGGAGTCTACAATTTACTAAATTCTAACACTGCAGATGGATTCAGATAATTTAGTAAATTGTAGTGTTAGAATTTAGTAAATTGTACAAATTCATTGTCAAAATTGCAATTTTCCATTATCGGACTGACACAACTAACAATGACCAAATAAATGACCAATTAATATTCTTAATGTTATTGTTATGTGGTCATTTTTAGTTCAGTTACTTGTTATCTGGTCATATATTTTATCCCGTGACCCAATTGGTCATTCCTCTGGTCATTTTTAGTTGGCTCAATCAAGTTTGGTCATTTATGCCTTGAAAAAACTGTGGTGACCAAATTTTTTTGGTCGCCTGGTCATTTATCTCTCATTTTCTACTAGTGGCTTGATGCATTTGTCCTCCTTGGTGATTTTAATATCCATGGACAATAACTTACTGATAATAGTGTTGAACGCATTCAGATTCTTTGCTATCGAGTCACCTTAACCCATCCTTAGAAGATATAACTTATTTCAAAGAAACAACTTGTTAACCAAAGATTTCGACTGGTACAAGTTTCCCAACTTTTCCCATAACTTCTTTGCAATGTCTTCTCCTTAGACATTCAACAATATAGAATCTGCTAGATAGAGTTGGCTAGTACTCATTTGCTTTCTGTCAATATATTTATAGCCTTCCTTTAACATACCAGTTGGAGTCATTCCTGGGTCAACTACAATCCATTGTTCTCAATCTACAAGGATATCCTCCATTTTAAGCTTCCAAAGCTCAAATTTTTGCCCATTAAACTTTTCAATTTCTATCCTTGATATGTTAGTCATTCTAACAATTAATCAATTCTTCCAAGAGTCTCCCACTGTAATAGGTATTCCCCCAGATCCAAGATCAAGCCAAACCCTTAGCAACAAAGGTGTCCCCCTACAACCAAATACAACTCTGATACCAACTATTGGTTCTAATATTGATTACAACATGTTTGAAAATTTATTCATATAGTTAAACACATTAGCATAAGACAATGGCACACAACAAAATTGAACACATAACATAGAAATAACCTTGGAAAACCCTCTCCTAGGAAAACCAACAAACTAGTAAGATTTCAGCTCATCTATTAATCAAACACTCAAAAAATAGGTGTTTACAATTGTGATTTTCTAGACCACAAATCGCACTTCATTGCGTGATCATGCTACACAATACTATACCCCTTACAATATATTACCCAATGCATAGCCATTACATCTTATTTATATATGCAATGTAACCAATTGCTCATTAATGAAAATCCATAACTTCCTAACCACTTCTAGTGATTATGTTTCAGTTGAATTCACTGGGTCAACTTTGGTTAGTTTCCTGTTGACTTCGGTCGTTTTATTGACTTCCTGTCGACTAGTCGTTTTCCTTCAAACAAACAACTATTCCGATCAGTTAGCCAACTAGACTTCCACTGTTTGTCGCCTCCAACTCCAATCGACTTACACCAGTTGATTATCAACTTTACCTGTCAATTTACATGCAAATAATATAACCTTCCCAACACTTTACATGTTCAACAAATTTCGCCCATTTGTCGATGGGGTTACCTTCTTCTTCTAGTTTAGTTGAAATATTTTCCCACCAGTAGTGGATAGAAATCGACATCTTCAAAGATGCAATGGTGACTTTCTCAACCTTAGAAAGTTGGTTCAGAGATAAATGGGACTCTAATTGTTGTATCCAGTTGTCTATAGATTCTGCATCAATCTTTCCTTCCAAATTCGGTATGTCCAAGTTCATTTGTACCTTAAAGGAGCTAACCTTGTCAAAGGAAGTTCTCATCGGGCCACTAACCGAGGTTGAGCCAAATGAACTAGAAAGTCCAACAATAATCTCATTGAAATGCTCATACATTTTTGTTCATTGTTGAGCGAGTGCTTGCTATGTGAGTTGTTCAATTTCACTTCGACGATTTTTTTCCTCTAGTTCACCTACCATCTTCGGTCTAAGGTTTTGAGCAGATAAATATTTAGAAGTCGAAGGCAGAGGGAAGTTTAATATTTGGGTCTTAGAGTATGTTTGAATAGGCATAATTTTGCTCACTATGCAAGTAGTTTTGAAGCAGGGTTAGAGCGGACTAGAGGTCTTTGATACAAATGATCTATGTCACCCAAGAAATCGATAGGAGGAAAACACAGTCGACTGAATGAGTTGGGATCTATTATGGCAGAAGATAACAATGCTTATACTAAATAAGAAACTGATGTAAATAATAAACAATAGAAATGACTGAAACAATAGAGAAAACCAATCACATGAAAATGCAAATTAGGAATCGATAGCGGAGAAACCCTAAGGGTGAAAAAATTGGTTTTATTAAGCAATCATCTTAGGGATGTTGGTTTCTTAAATCTGTAAGCCAACCTTGTATCAAGGTCATGTGTTGAGTCAAAAGACTCATTTACATGAATGGAGGTCGAATGAAGGAATCATGAGGAACCAATCTGGCCTTCTCTTTTAGGACCCATCTTAGTGCAATCAAGAATGAGGAACCCTTTCATATTTGAACTCACATGCATATATACAAATATGAGGGACACTTGGGTGTCTACCCAACTCGATATAGTTACAAAGAAGAAGGTTCCACTTTTATTGAGAGGACCAACCATCTTCTTCCCATCTGTCAGCTAGAAGAAGCTGAACATACATAGTTTCCACATTGATGGAATCTTCCTGATGCCTTCCAACTGTTCAAAATGTCGTCTGACATGTGTTAGACTCATCAAATATCATAAGGCATGTATGATGAACAAATCTTGCATAAGATTGTGTGGGTCAACTGGGTCGATGGATCGATTGAGATCAGTAGGTTTGACTGAGTCTATGGATCGATTGATCCATAGGATCGATTGAGTCAATGCGACCAAGATTCGACCAAGGAGCCGACTGGTACTAGGCACTAGTCAATGGCGCTAGTCAAGTCTTGGGATGGATCAAAACAAGTGTTGTTCTCAACACTTGATTAATTTTGGATTTTTCTGCATGAAGAACTCATATCCCATGTTGCATATTCTATTGGAAAGTTCTTCATCTTAATGAGGTATTCAATAATTTCTCAATTTTGTAGTTTCTTGATCCCTTTCTCAATGAATTTTTCATTTTCTAGTATTAATTTCTCTTCTTCATCAATCTTTGGTAAAATAGTCTAGATTGGGATCTGTCACCAATTACCTTTTTAAGGCAAGAAACATGGAAGAATGGATTTACACGTGAAGTTAGCGGTAACTCCAATTTATAATCCATACTTCCAATCCTTTGCAACACCTTATAGGGACCATAGTACTAGTTTGGTTCTTTTGTTGCTTGAGGGACATTTGTTTGTATGGTTGTTATAGCCTCAAAAATACCCAATCTCCCACTTCAAATTCCCTTTCACCATGGTGTTGATCTGCTTGTTGTTTCATCCTATTTTGTGCTATAACCAAGTTATCCTTCAATAATTGGAGAACTTCTTGTTGGTTCTCTATATGATCCTCCACTGCTTGAACCTTGGCTTTCTCTTTTAAGGATGGTGTGACGGAAGGAGTATGACAACCATAAAGTGCCATAAATGGTGACATTTTTATGAAGTATGGAAAGATGTGTTGTACCACCATTATGGAAAGGGAAAGTACTTGACCCATTGTGTTTGTTTATCAGGTGCAAAGCAACGAAGATACCATTCCAAGCATTTATTCACAATCTCAATTTGCCCATTATATCGAGGATGGTAGGCAATGCTATGAGCCAACATAGTTCCCAAATAAGAAAATGATTACTTCTAAAAATTACTGGTAAAAAATGGATCTCTATCACTTACAATAGTCTTGGGGGTTCCATGTAGCTTCTGAAATGTTTCCATGAATGGCATAGCTATTATACTTGCTTTAAAAGGATGAGAAAGAGAGCAGAAATGGGCATACTTTGTGAGTTGATCCACCACTACCATCATGATAGTCTTAAGTACTTTTCGAAACAATTCTTATCATCATAAGAGCAACAAAAAGGGGTTAAAAGATGTTAGGTTACGAATTTGAAATTATTTACAAAAAATGAAAACATAATGTGGTGGCTGATGCACATTCAAGAAAAGATGATGACACTAAGGGCTTAATTTGTGCGATTTCCATTATTCAATCTGATTGGGTTGAAGAAGCAAGGACATGATGTAAACAATATCAAAAGGCATGCAACAATATTCAACAACTACAAGAGGACCCTAATTCACTAGTTAAATTTTTGTCGAAGAATGATTCACTATGGTACCGAGATCGCTTATATTTATGTAAAAATTCTCAACTCAAACAAAAGATCCATTTGGAATTGCACACTTCTCCAGTAGGAGGACATTTAGGGTTCTTGAAAATATAATACAGGATCAAGAAGGATTTCTTCTAGGAAGGTCTTAAAACTGATGTCCAAAAGTTTGTAGCAGAATATTTGGTTTGTCAACATAAAAAGTAGAGACAATTAAGACACCATGTCTTTTACAACCATTAGCCGTACCAAGTCAGCATTGAGAAGAGACCTCAATGGACTTTATCACAGGTCTACCAATGTTAGAAGTAAATACTATCATCATGGTAGTGGTGGATCGACTCACAAATTATGCCTATTTTTGCTCTCTTTCTCATCCTTTTAAAGCAAGTACAGTAGCCATGACATTCATTGAAGCAATTAAAAAACTATATGGAACCCCCAAGATTATTGTGAGTGAGAGAGATCCATTTTTTACTTTCATTTTTCCTTTCCAAACTAAAATCATTCTCTTAGGCTCAAATATACACACTTCATGTTGAATATTCTCCTCTAAAGTGCCCATAAAGCGATCAAACAAATTATCTTCTAGAATGTTCTTCACTCTAAGACTTAACTTCTGAAATTGCTTGATGTTCTCTGTAATTGATCATTTTTGCTTGAGATTTATCAATTGGATAGAGAATGTGTTGCTCTTAATACCCCCACAATGTGCAATAAATTCATCCGCATATATAGACCAAGAGACAATAGACTCCTTTTACTGTCAAAAATACATTGGTACCATACAAATTGATCAGGCTCTAAATACAAGGATGCAATAGTTACCTTTTGTAAATTTGGCACTTGGTTAGATCAAAGAATCACTCCATTTGGAATATCAATGTTATTGGATCATTTCCATCAAAATTTCTCATATAAATATTGGGAATCCTTTGGTTCCTTTTCCCTAGGTTGATGTCACATCCCCTTCCATCAATCCAGTGCCAGGAAGGAAACATGACCAACTTACCGGGTTTATTGGCAATCTCAGCCCCATACATTACTAAGAAATTCATAATAAATAAAAACTTCCGTGTGCAAATACACACTCAATATAAACACAATGGAATTAAATCATATTTACACACACACAAATAGAAATGCATCAGCATATATATCACAGGCATATAATGATTCAACATGTAGAGAATTCAATCTCGTTCTCATGCTATGCACAAACTTCATGTCAATTTCATTAAGATAATCATCTTAGTTCATTAACATGGACAATTAACATTCCGAACAAAACACATAATGATCATAATTTAAGCCACAGAGTCTACTTATCTTTGAGATGAAGCTGTCCAAACAACTGGCTATGTCAGAGCAACGTTCCACCCAACCATAGATCTCTGTCCAGCCTATATTCTTTCAGCTGAGAGATCACCCTCAAGCTGGGTTGTGTATCCACTAAGGAGGAACTAAACAGGCTCACTCACAGCCATGGTTTTGCACAACAGTCATGCTAAGCCAACACACAGTTGGGTTTATCGAGCATGTAGAGACAAATGAGGAGGATGCGAAGCCAGTGAGCTCAACCACAAAGCTACATGCATCTCAAATGAACTCAATAGTCATTGCACACACAATACCTACCACACCTAACACAAGGAAGGTCCCCTTCTTTGTTGCACAGTCCTTCAGGCGTCCCTTCCCTCCAATGCTCTTCAGGGTGGGCATAGAAAGGTCTAGCTGCTAATTCCTCGAGATTCTAGCCTTCACTGGGTTTATCAAGCAAACCCAAACTCTGCTCAGTGATTCACCCTTGGATTTCTCACAATTCTGTTATCCAATAATTCAATCCCGTCACTTCATTTCTGGGTTGTAAAAACTTGGTTTTCCAGTGGATTTCAGGGTATCTAATACTCTCAATTTCACCCCAAGGTTCATACCTATGGATCCCCCATTGGTTTTCACTGTCAATATAAAATTCTGGGTGTTTATGGCACTTCAAAATGTGGGTTCTTGCAAAGTTGCGATTTATGGTTTTTCTCACTGCTGAGAATTTGTAATGGATGAAAACTGATGCTGGGATATTCCATAATGGAATGGGAATGAGGAAGAAGCAACTCCCATGAGGTAGAGTGACTTGTGGTACAAGAAAAACAAATCCCATACCTGCCATACGAATTTCTAGGCTGCCCATGCTCCATTGAAGCCATGGACTGAATTCTTCAACAACTTCCTTACAACAAAATTAAATGTCAGCAAGGAAAGTCAAATGGGTTCACCAGATGACATTTGGCAGCATATGGTTCATCCCCACAACCCCCTAACCACTCCCTAGTGGATACACATGGCCCCTTCTCATTCGTTGCTTCCATAGCCATTTTTGGTATTTTATTGCAATATTAAATATTTACATCATTTACAATATTCCATGGCTTAATAGCACATGGGTAACAAAATATCAAATGCTTGTCCATTCTAAATAAAATCCGTACATACACTAGCGGGGACTTAGCCTTGCGCTCCACGCTAGGGAAACATACATCGCATGTATACAATATTTACATTAAAAGCCAATATTTCATAAGGGTCAAAATTGGGGTATTACAGTTGAACCCATGATGATTTGGATAATGGAGTGATGAATGATCAAGTGTCAGAGAATTGAACCTCTTATTCTCTAACTATTTTTCATTTTTCTCAATATGTGATTGGGGCAAGTCCCTCTTATTCTCCTTCTCTTATACTTTAAGATCTAAATTATGAGGAAGACCATGCCTCATCACATTCAAAATTTAATTTTTCATAAATTTGAGATCCTTTTTTTTGGCCATCTCCCTGAGATCCTCTTTGTTGGCCATCTCCTTGAAATCCTCTTTTCTAGACATATCCTTGAGATCCTCTTTTCTAGCCATCTCGTTGGCCATCTCCTTGAGATCATATTTTTTAGCCATCCCACTAAGATTATGTTTGTTGGCCATCCCCCTGAGATTCTCTTTACTGGCCATCTTTTCGAGACTCTTTTTCAAAACCTTTTCTATATCAATTTTTTTGTTTAGTAATTGAAAATGTCACACTGGATTTTCATTCAATTCCTTCAGTTTTTCATTCAATTTGTACAACTCATGTCTCATTTCTTCATCTTCATCATGAGTCATGGTTGAAATTTTAGGAGGTTTAATGGGTGTATAATTTTTGATACACCTTTATCCATTGGATATTGATGATATTTACTACAACTATTCTCTACTTACTATTTATAACACCTTTTGAATCACCCAAAATAGATATTCCAATCAAAAGTATGAAAGTTTCAAGCTAACATACCTTTAAAACCCTTGGTTTGGAGACTATCTTGTTGGTCGACCTTCCAACTGAGATAACTCTGCAATTTTGGCCCCTCTGAGTTTGAAATTTCTTCTTACAGTATCCTGATATATCTTCTCTACAATGCCATAGGCCTAACCTAATTTTGACATGCCAAGATAAAGTTATGCTAACCTCACCAAAACTTGTTACTTTCGTCCTTTTCATGAGAGTGAAAGTGTACGAACTTCCATGTGTCCAATTTTCTAGATCCGATTTTTAAATTGATACTACAAATACTAAAGTTCATCTTCTTTTGATGCAATAGCTCTCACTCAATTTGGGTCTCTCAAGATCCAGATATAACATTTTTCACAAGAACACCTATTTGAGACTAGTTTTTGGACTAGTAAGAAACCCTAACTTCCACACGGTATATCCGAACCTATAATGAATTAGATTCTAAAACTCGTACCACATATAGTTAGATATGTCCTCTACAGCCCCTCTAAATTAAGCTGGCTAAAACGTGCCAAAAAAAAGTTATAGCGAAAATGGCAGGATGACTCATTTTGGAAGCATCCAAGCTCTAATACCAAATGTTATGCAAAACAATTCCCCAAAGGATCATAAATACCAAAGAAAAAGTAATCCAAGCCTTAATGATGAAGAAAACATATGAATACAAAGCCTCTTCGAGGAGAAACCTCCTTATACAATACACTATATACACAATATAAGATGAGATGAGATTATTTGAAACTAGATCTCCTTGGTATATATAGGAGATAAATGGTACAATCACAATTCCAAAGCCTACATAATTACAATTAGGGTACTAGCCGATCAATAAATATAATACTGATATGATGTAATGTCACAATATATAGGGCTTAACACACTGCTCTTCTATTCCTTGTGGAATATGTAGATTACCTAAATAACTGGGAAAAACCTCAAGCATATTTGCTTCATCTAGTTAAGAGGTGGGTTATATACTTCTAGTTGGGAATGCTTCTAGTTGGGAATTAGATAATGTTAGGTGAAAACCTTGCTTGGTTATATATTATACTCTTTTTGGGTTTGGGAAAATAGGTCTAATGTAAAATCCCTTTGTCAATGCATAAATATGTGCGATGTTCCCACCAATTAAACCCCATTTTTCTTGTATTTCAAACCTTAGTCATGATATATATCCTAGAAAACTTGTACATGGATCCAAAAGTCTAGGAAAAATATTGTATTCAAAGTGGAAAAAAGAAAGTTTTTTTTTGTTGGCAAAGTGGTGGAACCTCCTTGACTAGCAAGTTTGCCTTTGGCTAAGTTACCACGAACCAGGGGCATCTAAGCCGTCAAAATCACCCAGGGATCGCACCCGGTCTGGACCGAACCAACCCTTAACATGGTTGGATTTTTTGGTATCCACGGGATTAGAACCAACGACCTTCCCGCTTAGGGGGCGCCTTAACCATACCCCGCCACCAACTATTCTACATCTCACAAATGGAAAAAAGAAAGTTAAAATAAAGGTTAAAAACTAATTTGATTATAGAAAGCTTAAGAAAATAAAAAAAAACACTTTGCAATTAGTAATTTGAGTTGGAGTTTTGATATGTTGTAGTAATATTGGGTACGCATATTTGTTTTGGTTGAAAAAATTGGGGGTATTTTCTAAATTTTATCGGCAATTTAGATCCCAATGGGCTATACTTCAATGAGAAGACTTTCTTTAGCTTACGTACCATGTTTAAGGGGTATTCATTCTGCCAAAATTGCCTAGGACTTTCACTTGGTAAATGGCGAAGACCACAATGAGAATGGAACCCTCATGGATGGCATAACACTCTACTAAACTCATGAGTCAACCATTAGCCAATGGGAATTTTAGAGCCAATAAATGATGGGGGCATCAACAAAAGTATGTGTTGTTTTTTTTTTGGGGGGGGGGATTTTGGCATTTGTCTGGAGTTTGTGTATTAGCATTGATTAGTTTTAAATGCCAATTTCAATCTTTGGTTTATTGGACTACCTGAACAAAAGTGAGTTACTTTTATTCTCAGATATTCAAATTTATATATGCAATTTCAGTTTAGGATTTTTCAAGCACAATAGGATTTTTTGTCTATAAAAGTTGTGAATTGTTTCACATTTGAAGCATTTGTTATTTACATATTCGTATGCAAGGAATTTTAGTAATATATGTTCTCTTATCTAAGACCAACTTCTGGTGCATGTACGATTTTTTTTCCCCATGGTATTTTGGATTTGTATGTCGCCCTGTTTCACATTCAATATGCCAATATTTGTTGTATTAAATGGGTAAATTTCGTTGGTGCAAAACAACCTTTGTCAAGTTTTAAGTTGTATCAATATAGAGAATTGTTCCATTTTTAAGTAGATTTTGACATTAGATCAATTGCTTTTATGCCATATTTTGGTTAAATTTGCTCAATAATTCAATATATTTGTGTAAGAGCTTCACTCCCCGGGAATGATTAGGTATGGGATAGTGGGATAGCTAGTCTATCTACCATCTGATTTTTGGTCCATAGTCCCTTTATTTCATGTCCGTGCTTTGTTCAACATTTTCCTAAAATTAATTGTGGGAAATATGACATAGAATGTAGACTTCGATGTCCCAATAAGCATGCCCTAGAATCCCACAATGATTGAGTTGAAAATGGATCGAAGTGGAGTATATAGAGATTCAGGCAGTTCCTAGGTTGACTTTTGAGGGAAATTGTCTCCTTGTACACAACTCCTAAATTCAAAACAACCAATATTCACATATATTGAATAAATAAATATCAAACACATGAATTTTTCCTTTCTTTGTTACTCTTCCCTAGCGTTCCCATAGCATGGAGTAATTAACTCCCATGAAAAGACATACCTTGATCCATAATTTATTCCACCCAAGGAATGAAAGGCACATTGAAGAAGGATGTTTGTGAATGGCTTGACACTTAATAGGTTTTTCATGATTTGGTGAACTGTCATTGTCAATGCTTACAACATCCTTGTGCTATTATGTTATAGGTGGTTAATGCTATTTGAGTTTAACTTAGTTGTGATAGTTAAAGGGCTATACCAAATTTTCATTATTCCAATCAGGTTTTCATTTTTTGATTCATGTAATTTCATCACAAACAAGTTTGACAATTTGGAAAGCTAAGAATGTGATGCAAAGATTGAAATGATCACTTCCCTTAGGGAGATTGAAATGACCACTCCCCTTAGGGAGATTGAAATAGTATTCTTGTAGTTGATCTTACAACCTTGTAACCATTAACATATACAAATTTCATCTGGCCACATGAAATTCCTTAGAAAGCAATCTTCCAAACAAAAAACACTAAAAAAAATGATGCTTCTAGTGGACTCAGTTAGGGAAAATGAGAAACTATACTATATCGAATTGCATAGTTAGAAATATACCTAATATAATAGGTAAATTTCATGTTATGTTGTAGGTTCTCTACACTAAAATCCACCAACCTATAAGGTTAATGATTTTTGTGGTGCTTTAGATTTATTTTTGTTAGGGTCCATAGTTAATGCACCTAGTGCACTAGTCTTTGGTTTCAATGCACCTTATCCAACATACAAGAATATGTGGGCTAGGCCCTAGTTTAAATGTGCTTTTGCAAGATTTCAATAGGTCTCTTTGTTGGTTTCCTTATTCAATTCACACCCAAATTCAATTACATTCAATGCAACTTTACCTAGTGCACATGAAGAGGGACTGAGAAGTCATCCCCACTCCCACAAGGCTAGCTAGAGTTTACTTGGATACTTTTCTGTGCAAATGTAAAGTACTTTACATATATAACGGTTGGTCATAGATAAATAATGTTTGGGAAGCTTAATTATTTGCAAGTGCATATGGTTTATGGAATGGTCTTAATGTATAGTTTAAGTAATCATGTGGTGTAAATATTTATGGAAAGAGAAACGATAGCTTTGTCCCAACAAGAGCATAGAAATTAGTAAATTAAAGCACCCATGTATGGATGATAGCATGGCTTGTGTGAATTCCAATGCTTAATGTTTATGAATTGATTTCAATAGTTTATGAATCCTTGATTTCCTTAAGTTGTAGAACATATGGAGTTATACTTCAATTTTTCAATGTTATCGATGCTTATACAGGATATCATACATACATTGGGCCATTTAGTATATGACAAATATCAAAGGTTTCCCAATTTGTTTCTCCACTACAATGGAGCCAAGACTACCCATGCGGAGTTCAACACAAACACCTCAACATGCATGGTGGGTTTAAGAGTTAACGAGGTAGCTTCTAAGGAGGTAGGTGTTCAAATTGCTTGCCTCAATCCTAGAGTATTCCATGGTGTTGATATGACTTATAACCTCAATAATGACACTATACAACATAGCATGTAAAACTTCACAACCTCTTTTTATTTCTATGATATAACTAGCATAGATATGTTGAATGCACTTCATTGAGAGAGGTAGTATTGATAGAGTACATTTTTTTAATAGGGAAAACTTGGAGGCAATTGTGAAAGCTATAGACAAGGCTAAAGAAATGAAGATCCTAAACAAACATTGTAAGCAATATTTGGAATTTTTGAAATCCAAATGACTAGAACAAAGATTAGGTGTGAAGCAACATTTGGAGCAAAAATCAACTACCACCCCAAAGAAAAAGAGAAAAGTAGTTGGGTCATCTTCTTCCAAAGATATTATGTTTGTTATGAACAAAACATATGCTATGAGAAATAAGTATTCACTGGGGAACAAGGCTACATGGTTCAACCGGATGATCTATAACCCTTGATGTTGAGTGCTTATGTTCTACCATAGGTCTAGAGCAAGTCATCCACTTTTCTTAACAACATGCATCAAAAAACATTATGTGTTTTGGAAAGTTTGATGAGTTCCTATCTTGCATAAATGGGACATATAAAAACTAGGGATAATCGACCGGTTGAATATGAAATTTACATATCAATAGTACTCATAATTAATGTAGAAGTTTACTTGATATTCCTATTGGAATTTGATGTAGTATTAAGTTCATGGTCTCAACATACGATGTTCATACATGCTATGAACTAATAGCGTAGTGTTAATTATGTTGTATTAATATCTTGAAAATGTTTTCAAGGAACTCATTGAGCTAGCAATGAATATTCTTGGAAAGTGTATATGGTGGGTCATGATAGAGTTGTAAGTAGTATTTCTTGTGTTGTTCAACTAAAGTCACCTAGGTCTTATTGATAATAGATTTTGATTTTTTCTTCTTGTCTTTGAAAAAATGTGATGATGTACACTTTATTATTTTTCTGGACTTCTATAGGAAGAATCATAGATAACTCAAATATTTTAGATGAAGATGATGAACTAAAAGTGGAAGAAGAGGAAGAAGAGTATGACGAGGAGGATAATGAAGACCATGGAAATATGAGAATAAATAACCAACTGAAGATCTTGTAGTAGTTAGGGAATGCCAAGAATATTTAGAGAGGATAGGAAAATTGAAAGAACTTGAGTGGGAGAAATTGAAGAAAAAATTGAAGTAATTTTTTTTTTATCAAACTCTTTTGGAAAAAGGATAAAAATAAAAACACCCCATATGATGGTGAGCAAGTTAACTCTAAATTTGTGTTTTTGTGATTGACTTCGATTAGTGTTGTAATATATGGGATTACATAAGGTTACCATTAGTGCAACATCTACATGATACATAAAGATACATTGCATACAAGATCATACATACATAATGAGAGAACAAGAAATAGAGTAACCAAGACCAAAAGAACAAGTGTGTTTATTATCAAAATGGGCCAGCCATGCACAAAAGATAGAGCTCTCTTTATCTAGGCTCACCATCCTAATATACAATTCATACAAGTAGTTATTCATTAAAATTTCCTAATGGTATGGTTGGTTGGCCTAACCGAATCAACTAACTTAGTCGATTGCTCTCTATTTGGTTGGCCGACTAGGCTCCTCCAACATCTCCCCACACCAAAATGTTTCTTCATCCCGAAGAGACTCGGGGAGATGCAAAAATTTAGAAACAAGTTGTTACACAATTACAGAATGGAATAAGTTTGTCAGATATGTTGCGACAAGGATGTTTCACCTGTTGGAGTGCAATCAACAGATGCTTCAACGATTGTTGGGGTGGAGAGAGCAAGGTGGTCCTGGAAGTCATCCCATTCAGTAAGGACAATCCTGATGTTTGCTGCGATGCTGGTAAGTTCTAACAGTCGGATGGGATTAAACTGCATTGGCTGCTCCAACATATTCCTCATGTCAGGTCCAAAGTTCTATGTTTGGACTTTAACAACTCTCATTAACTTGTAGATGCACTAGGTGAGTTGACTGACTTCCTCATAATTGCGTTTCCATTCATGAATCCATTGGTACTCATTTCTTCAGAGATGCTCTTGTCGCTGGTATTCCATGGTAATTCGTTCATCTAAAATTTGAGTTGTGGCTGATTGCTTCTACCTATAGAGTTCCAGTAAAGTGCTTTGTAGGTTCTGAATTTCCACACAGACTTTCTCGTAATGTGGGTACTAATTGTTGAGGACGACTAATGCTCTGGTTTCTTGTTGTTCGTATTCCTTTAGTTTCACATCCCCTCTTCATCAATCCAACCAACATTGAAGGTGCGTGAACCCGATCTTGGGGCCTCGAGAACTCACCCTGAATCCATTTGATACCACACTGAAACAAGCATGCATACACGTGCAAAATGCAGGACAAAATATACAACGGAATGAGGTATATCCACACAATGACAACATGCATGTAGAAGCAATACATCTCAGTCATACAAACAAAATTATTCCAATTGAAATACAAGAGAAATACTTATCTTTACCAACATAGATCCAAACAATTATCTGTGTAAGAGTGATTTTCCACCCAAATATAGGCACTCCATCCATCATATACTCTTTCTGGTACAATGCCACCCCCAAGCTGGGCTATGAGGCCACCGGGAAGAAGGAAAACACCTACAAGCTTCTATCTCTTAGCACACAACAAATTTTTGCTCCCCATGCTTAGCCAATTGCTCTTACAGATTTCTACAGGATCTCACTTAGAAAATACAACCTTGGATTCCACAATACCTGCCCCACACAACACCCTTCGGAGCTCAGGCATCCCCTTCACCAATCCATGGTTCTCTTGGGAGATCCATCTGGCTAGGTGCTTCTAGTGTGTGCATAGAAGACGACCAATCTTTTATGATGCTGGAGAACCACCTATAGCTTCAGATTCATGGCTTCCCAAGCATCTACGAGAAACGAAACTCAATGGGTAAGGGTCCCTATTTTGCCCAACCTGTCATCTACCCAAATTTTGAGAATAATTATTTTATTTTTCAAAATACTCTATGTCAAATTATAATTTCAAACTTTTGTAATTATGACCAAATCTGGTAAAAAATGACTGTAATGACTCATTATTATTATTTAATAAATTAGAAAAGGAGACAAACACTAAAGAAAGCTGTTACAAGAATGTTCACTGACCCACTAGGAGGAATGGAAGCTGCTAGAAGGCATGGGACAGATGGCAGCATTTGCACTCCACCACTAGCTGTTGGTTATGGGACAACTACCCCTGAAATTATGGCATTATTCTCCAGGTGGAGGAGTGAGCAGGCAGCTCATTTAATGACCAAGATAATCACTAAAAGGCCGAGGCAGCCTATATAAGGAAATTCGAATTGAGTAGGCAACTCTTACAATATTTTCTGTAGAAATATTCCTCATGTGCATCAGGTGATGACTGAGAGATTCGAATTAGGGAGGCTATGTGAGAGTGTAATTGTAAGTCTGCAGATTATTTCTGAGAAGGAAAACCAGAGGTGCTGGTGCAGGTCTCTCTGACTGCTGAGTCTGTAAGACTGGATAAACTACTTGCTGCTGCAAGATTGAGGACCTAAGGTTCTAAAGTTTCTTCCTCCTGGTGGTTCAGTGAACAGGCTCGGGGGTCCTAAGGCAGGCATCTTGGCTGTTTTAGGAGCAGGTTGGGTGGAACAGGCTCCTTGGGTGATTTGTGTCTCCTACAATTATCAGGTTCTACAGTTTCTTTATTTTGTTTGTATTTTTCAGAAGCATGAATCTCTATAGCAACTAGTTTAGAAATTTTACTAAGGATCAATAGAAATAACTATTTTTATTTTCTGACCTAATTTTACTATTTGACTGATAAAATGACTCCTCTGCATTTTTCCCCATGCTTGAGTCTGCATCGTACTCTAGTACAAAGAGGTAGAATTAAATTGGCCAAATTTAGTAAGCAAAAGGCTAAGAGGATTATTTTAGACTCTTATGGTAATGTTCTTGTCAGAATTCTGTCCTATATTTAAAACACAGTAAACATTCCAGTATAGCATCAACCACAGCATATAATTCATTTAATTAATACAGGAAAGAAAACACATTTTATTTCTGCACAGATCTATACTTTTCATTCCACTCCATCTAATTCGGATAGTATTAATATGTATTTCCAAATTATATACTCTATGTTTTCAAGTATGTTTTCTTTCAAGAGAATATAGCAGCTGTAATATCCATGCACAGAACTATCATAGCTGAACCTATATCATTTCTCAACTAACTATCGCAGTAATTTTTTCATTTATCAAAATACCATTAGTTATGCAGATGCAAAAAAAAAAACCCTCTTTTTCAAACCCTAAGATTTTGCAAACCCTAGTTTCGTTTGCACAGTGCATATTTTTTTCTTCATAAGCCTTTCATGGTGAACTTTAGACATTTCTTTTCCAAACCCTAGATAGCATATCGAAAACTTCTTCAGGACAGTATTCACCATTTAGCAGAAAACACGATTCAGTTCTAATATCTATTGACAACTCATAACCCCAGTAAGAATACATCTCAACATCAAAAACATTCACAGCTTCAAAACCCTTTCATACACAGGTTAAGTTCGGACACGCAAGCTTGTGCAAGCCAGCTAACAATCAACAAGCTACCGGTAGGATTCATTGCAAATCAAAATGGACATTGTGACCTGTTCATTTAAAAAAAAAGACTCCTGATTGCCGAACTATCCCATAACTTAAAACAACAACAATGACGGCGAAGCAACAGAAAACTTTTACCTACAACAACCATAGTTGTACGTTATTACAATAACATTTATTTGCACATTTCTTAACCCTGAGTTAAAAATCATAACAATTCTTTGCAAAAATCAAACCATCATTCTTAAGTGCAAGAGAATCCTAGGTTCTTGGTCTTTTCCATTCAAATGTATGTCTGAGTTGCATCTCGGACCTGTTAAAGTCCCACAGTATGCATGGCTTAAACCTTATCAGCCAAAAACTTGAAACAAGACCGTGGAGCAACAAAGTACCCATGGTTATATCCTTATCAAATAACATGTAAAAACTGCGATTTCGAAGTTCTTAACGAACAATACAACCAAGCATCAAGAGTCGAATGACCACTTAAACTAGTAAAGACTATCCACTGCATCGTATTCATCAAATAAGACTCAAAAACTCAACACTTGACCGTCGCCAAAAACAAGTCTACAAGTTCCAACTCTCAGCATACGATAGTCACCATCAACACCATGCTCAAGGGAACCTACAAGGTTTCGAGAACCACCGAAGCTTACCAAGAGAAGTCGTAACATAATTCATCCCCATGCTTGCACCGGAACCATCCTATGAAGTGGGTACCTGCAAAGTCACATTTCAATGGGGTTAAAACAAAGAAGATACAAGAAATCAAGCAAGCAACACCATACTATGACATTATCGTGAACAATTACCTTTTATCGAAGCTCGGAACAGTGGCACATCACGCCAGTAGAAAATACAATGAGGCCTGGTAGCAATAACGGTACTACAAATTCAAAACTCAGAGGACAATCTCTCATAGAGAACTCGTACCCCAACTTCAAATCACTCTCAGCAACTGATAGAAGAATCATACACAGCTACCACGACTGTAGCGTGGCTCTTTGGCATGATGCATAAGTCTGTAACCCTTAAAACTATCTCACATAGGTCTCGGGTTCAAGACCTAGGAGGAGTCCTCCTCTCAGAAAAACAAACACTCCTACATTACAACAATTGGACGGCTCCACTATCTTACCACTGAGCGTAACAATGGTAATATGAAAACCTTCCTCCATCACTTACCATCGTAAGTTTAGGGTTTTCCCTCCGCTCGAGATCTTAGGGAGATCGACAGTGGTTCAACTGCCAGGAGGGCATGTTGATAACCAAACCTGCATTACAATCAATTCTATTTAATAGCTGCATCTACCAACTGCCAGGTAAGTGGACGAAAAAGCTTGTGCATGGCACAGCTCGATCAGTATGGCACTCATTACAAACCTCTAGCACATGAAGACCCCACACCGTGGCTTCCACTTCATTCACCAAGTGGTTCGATGTTATTCAAAGCCTGTCAACGCCAGATTGGAAATCATGTCAAGTACCGAGCCATTACCACCTGCCATCAATATTCAAAGCCTGTAAGCCGATTGAAACCTGGAATCATGGAAAACATGCAACTTGACCAAATTTGTTCCTCGGAAGAGGTTAAAATTTATAAGTCTTTGTTTCAGGAATTACGTGATGTGTTTGCGTGGAGCTACGAAGAAATGCCAGGTATTGATCCATCCATTGTAGTTCATGAGACCAAGACCTACCCGAAAGCAAAATCTGTTAGGCAGAAGCTTCACCCGATACAGCCTCGCAAGACTGTTGCCATTAAGGAAGAAGTTGAATTTTTTTTAAAATATGGATTCATTTATCCCATCCCGATAACTGAATGGGTCTCTAATATTGTCCCAGTGTTGAAAAAGTAGCGCACTATTAGAGTTTGTGTCGACTATAGGGATTTGAATAAGGCATGTCCTAAAGAAAATTAACCTACTCCCTTTATCGACCAAATCATCGACAACTATGTTGGAAGCGTCGTCTTCTCATTTATGGATGGCTTTTTCGGATATAATTAGATCGATATTCTCCCATCTGATCAGCACAAAAATTCTTTCATCTGCCCATGGGGAACCTTTGCTTATTGCAAGCTACCCTTTGGTCAAAATATTGTAGAGGCTACTTTTCAATGGGCTATGGAATATTCCTTTCACGACATCGAACATATTGTAGACCCATATCTCGATGACCTACCTACTCATTCAACTCGTCGAGACGATCATCCAGAGCACCTTTGAGCTATATTTCTTCGATGCCGTCACTACAATATACATTTGAATCCACATAAATGTGTTTTTTGTTTCGAATTCGACAAACTCCTGGGATTCATAGTCCCCAAATACGGGATCATAATTGATCAACTAAAATTTGAGGCTATTTTGGCCATACCATCCCCCACCAATATTCCCAAATTTCAAACTTTGCAAGGGAAGACAAAATTGTTGCGTCGTTTCGTTTGTAACTTCGCGGAGATCACTCAAGGCTATATGCGATTGTTGAAGAAAGATGTCCCTTTTGTTTGGGATGACAAAGCTCAACGTTCATTTGATAATCTCAAAAAAACCTTGACACACGTACCCATGTTGCAACCTCTTGATTATACACAGGACTATATCCTTTATCTCACCGCATCCACTTCCACCATAGGGATGGTGTTAGTGCAAGGATATTATAATGACCAAGAACATGTGATTTATTATCTAATCAAGAGTCTTGTTGACTCTGAAACTTGATATTCACATGTTGAGAAGTTGGCTTTGACAATCGTCATCGCTGTCCAAAGATTTCGTCACTACATTTTTCTTTGCAAGACAAGAATTATTGCAGACTCCAACCCCATGTGCCACATCTTAACTTGTCAAGTACTAGGGGGCAAGTATTCTCGTTGGATTGTTGTTCTCCAAGATTTTTATTTGGAGTTCGCAAAGAATAAATAAAAAAATCCTTGATCTTTGCAGAGCTTATATATGACCTTCCCCGTAGTGATGCATAATATTATCCCATTGACCCCCTTCCAGATGAGTCATCGTTTCTCATTAGTACGTCTAATCCATGGAATGGAGACATCGTTTTGTATCTCCAAGCCCAATTTTTTTGGTTTGACTCATCATGCTAAGTACTATCTTATCGTTGGTGACACATTGTATCACTGCGATGTCGAATCCATCGTACGACGATGTCTAACTCATGAAGAAGTTGAACGTGTCCTAAATGATTGTCACTTTGGAACATGTGGTGGTCATCTCCCTAGGATGGATACATCCTAGAAGATTCTACGCGCTAGATACTTTTGTCCTTCCATTTTAAAATTTTGTATGGAAGCAGTCAAGAAATGCCCTCCTTGCCAATAATTTTATCCCAAAAAGCGTTCTCATCCCACTCTGCTACATCTAGTCGTTGCTATAGGTCCCTTTACAAAATGGGGCATATACATTATGCACTGTAATCCTACCTCAATCGGGGGGGTCATGGTTATGTCATTGTTGATGTTGATTATTTTACCAAATGGGATGAGGTTATGCCTACATATGCCGAAGACGACAAGACGGTTGCATTGTTCATTTTTAACCACAACATTGCTAGGTTTGGTGTCCCGCAGGACATAGTTACTAATCATAGTTTCCATTTTAGGAATCACATGATGGTTGAATTAAGTGCTAAACTTGGTTTTCACCATGAAAACTCATCTCTGTACTATCCCCAAGCGAATGAACAAGAAGAGGCCTTCAATAAGGTCTTGAAAACCATGATCCAAAGGATGGTAGGAGCACATAAATCCAGTTGGCATTTGAAGCTATTTTAAGCTCTTTGGGCATATAGGACTTCAGTAAAAACTCGATTGGTTTTACACCTTTTTAATTGGTTTATGGACTGGAAGCCATTTTACCTATCGAGTGAGAGATTCCATCTCTAAAGCTAGATGTCGAAATTCTGCCTAATACTACTACCGAGGATGAACGATTCCTATATTTGGAAAAACTTGATGAGACTCGTTGTGATGAAGCTCACAAGAAATGAGTCAAAGCTCAATACGACAAATTTGTTCAACCCCACACTTTTAATGAAGGTGATCTGTTCTTGGCTTAAGATCAGATGCATGATAAGTTAGGTGCATGGAAGTTCGAATCCATGTGGCATGGTCCCTACATTGTTAAACTTGTCTTAGAAAAATGGCCCTATGAGTTAGTTGACTACAATGGAATACTTTTAGGGGAGCCTCATAATGGATTCTACCTTAAAAAGTACCATGCTTAGAGTTATTCTGCATGTGTACTTTGTATATATGTACCAAAATTTTGGTGTGGTGTGAATTTTCTTATTCTTTTGCGTGTGAGGATATTGTTTCACCCATCACTACTTATCCCCACTTGTGCTTTGGTGTGTAGATGTTGGTGTATTTTGGATGATGGTGCTAGTCGACCCACCCGTAACTTAGCTTCTACGGCCTGGGTGGTTTATTCCCCCACCGATGAGTTCGTGAGTTCATGAGGAATTTGCTTACGACCAATGACTAACAATATCGTTGAATATCATGCTGTGATAGGACTATTAACCAAAGCTTCTTCTTTTGGCATATGCCATGTCATAATATACCTTGACTCCCAACTCATGGTGTCACAACTTAACCGTGTTTATTCCATTCGCGATCCGACTTTGCTTCGTCTTTATCGAAGGACACACCTCTTGGAAATATTATTTGAATTTATTCAATATCAACATATTCCAAGCCATTTAAATGTAGTTTTTGATTCCTTAGCTAATTACATATTAAATTGGCATCTAGCGCATACATAAACATTTCACCATGAAATGAACATAAGAAGAAAAATACATAATGCACACACACACATTTAGGGATTTAATAGCCGAAATAAGATCCATGTATAAACCATAGCAAAAGTGTCACTTCATAGTTCCAAAAGTACATAAGCCGCTAGAAATCACTTTATATCAACTGTGCCAAAAAGTTTTCCACAAAAATGTGTTGAGACAAAATTGAAGCCCATGGATTTCAGATATCGCTACATGCAGATGATACAAAAATATAAACACAATGCTCGTGATAACATATGATAACTCGAGCCACCCGTCGAAGCAAATGACCAATCTGTCCAGAAACTCCAACTGTATGCTGCTGGTAGCGTCGTGGCAACTCATCCATCACTATATTTGGAATGTCCATAGCATGTCCCTCGAGGTTATGCTCATTTCCTTGTGTTCTTCTGCCATTTTGCGATCTTGGGAAACTATTTCCCTATGTTCGCCTCTATGTTGGATGGGAAAGGACCCAACTGTTCTCGATGGCCCAAAATCTGCATAAATAATGGCTTCGATTAGTATCTCCACACACACAAAAAATGTAATATTCCAAAAATGCATAAAAAAACATGGAAATTCTTTTTACCTAGATCGCTCCAGTGTGCCCCTTCTGGGAGTACTGTATAAGGATCCCCTCTGAAATCGGTCCCTACATAGGCATAATCCTCGATCACGATGAGTTGCCTCCACAAGCATTTGAAGAAGGGCGGTACATATGAGATAATGGTTCCACCACCATGGCGGGCCATCAAATCAACCCATATCCTCATACAAGGCTCTCGTGGGTCCGAACTATCCATGCCTATACCCTATGGGCACAGAAGAGGCACCCGCTCTAGGAAAAAGGATACCAAGATAGAACCATAGCCAAATTGTTTTAGCCGACCTGTTTTGCATTTGGTTAGCTGATCCTTCATGTTCATGAGAAGGCCTTCACTCCAATTGAAGATAGTAGGATTCATACATTCCAACGCATATTGCATATGAGAATTAGTTGCTAGATGTGGGGCTGTGCTCTAAACAACTCGAAAAATGGTAAACAAAATCGTCCTTAATGGAATATCTATGACATTATGTTGGCACCCCAACAACTTCCCCTTTATTTTTCAAAATCGAGGGCCCCCCTATGTAAATTTTGTAAATATTTTGTTTTGATTTTCTTTTATCTTGTCTTCCTTGCTTTGGTAGGTGGTTGCTTGGCTTTCATTGAATAAGGATTTGGTGATGTAGATATCTTTGTCGTTGGCGTCTTTTGGCCCTTTTGTTGATGAACAACACCTACTTAGTCTTACTTGAGCTTATTTGAGCTAATCATATCCTTCGCTTTGGCTTGGTTGGTTTTAGATGATGCTTCGACAATTGTAACAAATTTTGTTTTGTCAGTGCATTTGTGAGTTAACAACCATTTTGCTAAATCATAATTAATTAACTAAAAGCTCAATTGTAATAATTCTGATTTACGTCTTGAAAGAGTTTATATCAAATAATGAGACCATGCTATTACTTCTGAATATGAATGATCCATTGACTTTTGCAAGCCTTTAACATTTGATTAAAATTCTTACCCTTCATGAAATTGAGTTTTGATGATTTGTTTTATTTTTACCACATTGGTCTTCTGGCTTCGTGATGACTTAATGATGCTTCCATGTCCTTATTTGAGGTTATTCATGGTACTTATTTCAATTTGGCTTGGTTGAATTACCTTAATCCTTCTATATTCTTGCAAAACTTTTTGATTCTTAAATGTATCTGTTATACCTCCATATTCCACAGTGTCGCATCTCCACCACAAAAAGAGCTGACGACACTTCCCCTACTGCTTTAAACCACTCAGAAGAGAAAAATGATGAGTGAACCTTGAAGGCAAACTTACCCTGACAAGTTTTCACCTAGCTAAGACTGCTTTTACCCTAAGTACTGCGTTTTGCTCTGTCTTAGAAGTGCGGTAGTTCACACTACCGCGCTATGCTTTGTCCCTGCCACGCGGTACTACCGCGTTATGCTCAGATTACTGGGCGCAGTACTCTTTTTATAGCCTTTTTTCCATGGCTTGTGGGATTTTGGATTTTCGAGAGATATTGGAGGATTGGGATCCCTGATTCGATCCTAGCTCATTTTCTGTGATTAGAAACCCTGATCCACTAAGTTCTCCCAAGATCCACCCATCTCTCTTGTTGGTTAACCCTACCATACACTATAAAAGAGAGGTATTCCATGGGAAAAGGGAAGGACTCTTAGAAGTACCAAACTTATAATCTTGCAGCCTTGTGGAGATAGCTAGAGGAGGAAGCACTTGGAGCTGGAGGATTGGCTTGGACATCAAGCAACCTTTGTAAGCATTCTTCAAGTTTGTAATAAAGATAACTTGTCTTGTTTTTCCCATTTCATGTGTATTGTACAAGTCTTTAGCATGGAATGTATCTAATCTAGATTTGAATCTAATCTTTACTTCAAGGTATTTGGAAGCTTGTATGCTTGTTCCTTGTTTGATTTCAATAGGTTCTACATTGGAGCTTTTGGATCAAGAACTAGAAGCGGGACAAACGTCAGATTGAAAGGTGAGTCATATCTTTCATTCTTTTTGAATGCATGTAATCTTGTTGTGAAAGTTAGTTCAGGAATTTCAAGGTAGCATTTGTTTTGTTTTGTTCTTACCTTAGAGTCAGTTAGGAATCTGCTTTAAGTTAAGAGAATTTTGACTTATCCGTAGGGAAAAATTCTACCAACAAGAATGGTGACTCCGCTGGTTTGATTTCTGTTTGATTGATTCAGTTCATTGTCATCCATCTTTTGATTGTGATTTGTTTTATTGCACTTCAAACCAGTTTTGAATCTTGGTCTTTTTTGACCTTTATTCACCCCTCCTCTCTGTATTTTATCTCCCTGTGTGATCACTGAGTCCCCTGGGTTCGTAGCAACCCTGAAAATTTCATCTTCCTTTTCAAAAGTTGCACCTTTTCACACTTTGCCACAGTACCACGCCCTCTGCACTTATTACAGCGCGGTAGTACCGCGTCTCCTGAGTTAGTACCAGAGCGGTAGTTTAGAAGTACTACGCTATAGCCTCATTCTGCCACGCGGTAGTGTCTGCATACTGTAATAATTTTTCTCCCTGCTTGGTTTCCTGAGTCATTTTTTGATCTTTCTCTGCCTTAGGTAGTGTTTGCTATTGCCCGTTATCATCCCGGTCATCTTATAGTCTGTGTGGTGTGTTTATTGCTTGTTGTGAGCTTGATTATTGTTTGAATTAGTGGCATGATTTACATATTGGGTCACTTTTCCAATTTGATTGCATTGGCTTGATTTTTTCACCACAACCAACCCATCACTACTGTTCTCTTTTACTGAACCCTGTAGCTTTTACAGTCACATTATTTCCATCATTTTCAGTAAAAAAAAAAAAAATTATCATTTGAGAACAATTCTGTTGTTTGAATCGAAAAAGTCTAGTAGTATTATTATGCATTAGGAAATAAACCATTGAATTTGCCATAGAAATTCTCATATTTGAAGCATTTTAGATTGTAGGATCAGTGAATTAAAAAGAGTGTTTATTTCAGTTTGGCTCTATTTACAAAAAGAAAACAAAAATCTCTTGTTTTGGTTTTTTATTGCTTGTGAGAAATTTCATGCATTTATGATCGAAGAACTCTCTCTCTTCTATAGCTAGATTTCATCTAAGACAAGGTTTATTTTGATTCATTCTCATTTGCATGGTTTGGGTCGTCATAACACCATCAAGTTTCACGTCCATTTACCCGATTGAGTAAGACAACCACTAAAATTAATCTCCTTAATTAAACCAACATTAACCTCACTTGAGGAAATCAAAAGAATTTGGTAGTTAGGTAGGACACCGGGGATAGGCATCAAAATAATTCCCCCTTGTCATTTTCATCTGAGACATAGTTGTTGTCTTCTAGGGAACTAAAATCCTCTAGTATTTATTGACACGGTCACAGCCAGTATGTGGAGGGGCCTCCTGACTGTTTTTAACTTTCAGGGGTTAAACGGCCGGGAGATTGAGAACCGGACAGACTCTGTGGAATGCCGCACTCCACTTAGCCCTAAGGCAACATCGATCATTGTCTTCCTCGGAAGGCTGAAGTGCCCAAAACCTTTTCCAACGTGTCATGAAAGAGGTAGCTTAGTGACTATTCTACTAGGGCTCTTTTACCCAGGATCCCTTTCGGTAGAGGGATATCCTTCTCATATCGGTCTCTCATGTTGTATTGTTTGACTTGGATTTCATCACCTTGCGAAGGATACACCTTGTTGAGGTCTCCAGCGCTTAGTTAGGAGTTTGCTTGTTATCTCATCTTTGTAGAGGGTCATTTTTCTTTTTAGGGACTGCTTGTTGGCATTCTGGCCATTCTTTTTATCAGCTCGCTTATTGAGACATCGGTCCCAGTATTGATTTTAGAGCTTGTTTTTTTGGCCTGCGAGCCTTGCTTTTTCTAGCTCCTCTTCTGCACACTCGGCTGCATTAGAGTTTTTGAGTTCTTTGTTACGAAACTGCCCCCAATTTTCATTTTCCTGTCATCATGTCAGAACCACCACGAAGATCACGACGAGTACAGGGCAAAATCCCTCCACCACCGCCACCGCCATGGACCTCCGGTCCACCTGCATCACGCATTCTCGCTCCTCCTGGCCGCGGTGCTGGTCGAGGGAACATTCCACCGCCGATACATACTACATCATCAGTTCCGCCTGTAACTGTTACTCACAGCACAGTCTCAGAATCTCTTGCAACTTTTGCAACTACTAGCATATCTGATATTTCTACTGTCACTTCACCCACTGTTATTCCAGATATATCTGCCACAGTGGACACCATTACATCGGCTGAATCTAGTACAACCCAAAATACTAGACCAGAGGTCATCCTCCTACCTGATGTCAACACCTCCCGTCCATTAGACACTTTTCATGATGACACAGGTGGATCTGTTGGCATCACCGAAGGGTCCGACCAGGATATACCTGGCTTGATTTCAGTCCCAGGCGGGTACGTCGAAGTTATTGAAGACACTCGACTTCCTGACACACCTTTTGAACCTAATTATGGCTTCATCACTTCCTAGGCGGAGCTTCCGCCTGTTATCACTACGTCACCCAGTGTTCATCCACAGGAAACAAGTTCTTCTAGCAACGTACCTCGTACTATATCTCTCCCCAACCTCCCTCCGGGACATGAAATCATGGCTTCCATCCAGTTTAGTATGGTTAGTCTAGCAAATTCCCCGTTAGCATCGGCACGGTTTAAACACGACACAGAGCAAATGCTCTCGACAGCGTCTAGACATCCCCCCGTTACTCGTCCTTCTGACTATCGGGATCCCAACCTCCCGTCTAGCACAGAGTTTCGTCACTCCTATGCAGACAGCTCCGGACCTTCGGATGTTACTATACCTAGGTTCCCGCCGGACCTCAAAAACCCTTTTCAGGACATGAACTTGGACCCAGTTTTCGATGGTCCTCCTATCATTGAACACGCTATGGACGACATCGATACCCCTGGTCTAAACTCCCCACATTTGCTGCCATCACCCATTTTTGGCGCACATTCTATGAGGGATAACCCAGTTTTTTCTCCGTCCTCGCCTGTTAGATATGGAAGACCCCCTCTGCAAATCGATACTTTTGGCACCGTTGTCCAATCCACACTATCATATTTGGCTAGCGACGGAAGAACACCAAGTCATACTGCTGGATCTTCCGTTTTGACCGAAGGATCACCTTTGGCCACTATTTACACTATCTCAGGAGGTGGACAACCGACTGCAGTGGTCCCCAACTCCAACATTCAAACTCCCCTTGGTGGGCCATCAACCCAACCAGCTGGAGGACAACCCTTTGTTGGGAACCCCGTTCCTAGTCAACAACCCCCTCCTGTAGGGCCATCCAACCCATCTGCTGGAGGACAACCTATTGGATCCATCCAACAACTCTCCCAACCAACAACATCTGCTCAGTATGGTATGTACAACACACCTGGCAGCGGGAAACCTTATACCGGCATTCCAACCGGGCCTCATCCTCAACATCCCCCATCAGGTATGCTTCCTTCTTGGGACCTTCAAATCCCACAGAGTGGGGGTTACTCACTTTTTGGAAACTGGAACCAAGCTGGAGGGCAATCTCAGATTCCCCCCAACTTGAATTCTGGCTTCCCTTACCCTTCAGCTGCTACAACTCCATGGAACCCATCCCTTCAATTTCCACTCGCTTCTCAAGGAGGAACGAGCCTTCCATGGACACCACCATCGCAGCCACCCCCCAACCCTGCTATGGGAAACCCTCCACTTAATCAGTATAGTGGTAACATTCCTGGAACACAACAATTCTAAGGAACTTTTCCCCAACCAGGAGCAGCAACTATTCCTGGGTTTCCGCAACCCCAGGGTACCATACCCACTCAGCAGAACACCCACCAACCGGTTACTTACAATCAACCCGTTAACCAGATGGCTTACTACCCACATAATTTCCAGCAGTACCCCCGGGAAACAACTATGGGTATAACACGCAACAGTACGCTATGCAGGGCCCCCCAGGTTTCTCTGCACCGCACGGTTATTACTCATACCCACAGACTAACCGTCAACTTCCCTTTTTGGCCACGCTTGACTTACCTGATTTGTCGAGGCTTATTAACGATCCTATATGGCATGAACCTCACTGGCCACCCATTCCAGCCAAACTACCATCGGACATTCCTAAGTTCGATGCTAAGCCTGGGGAAGACTCCAAGAACCACGTGATGACCTTCCATCTTTGGTGTTCATCCAACTCCTTGATGGATGATTCCATTCGACTACGGCTCTTCCAACGTACGCTTACCGGCACGGCAACAAAATGGTACATCGAGCTGCCACAACACTCTTTCCGTGATTTCAACACCTTGGCTATGCAGTTTCTGACCCATTTCCAGCTTCCCATCCGGTATGAGATTGGAACAGAACTGTTAACCTCATTGCGTCAAACCACTTCTACACACATTTCAGATCACATCCATGAGTGGCGATGACGCCGTAGGCTAATTAAGGCACCCATTCCGGATCAGCTACTTGCCAATTGGTTCACGAAATCCTTTTTGCCTCCCATAGCCAGAGATATCGCTATGCGTGGGCCGGTTACAAAAGAACAAGCCATCTCGGCAGCCCAGTACATGGATTTGGTATACACTCAATCCGGTACTTTACATGAACTTCTTCCACATGCCACTTGCGTTAACACTAATCCAACGAAACCTACCTTTGAACCCCCCATTGATGGTATTATCGGTTCAGTCAAGACCCAGCCTACTACCAACTCGACGGGACAACAAGCTTCTGCTTCCCCCGCTTTACCTCAGGCTGCTTCAAAAACCACTACTTCTCCTGCTATTTCCTCCGAAGTGAACGCAGTTCAATCTACGTCACAACCATCCGGGGGAAAGAAGAAAAACAATCGTGGTAAATCCAAGAAGAACCAGCAGGAGAACCCCAAGCCACAACCCACCCACAATGACCAGAAACCATGTCGAAAGGCTAAGTTTCCCTGCCTAATTTGTCAAGATGATCACTACACACGTGACTGTCCCTACAAGGACGAAGTCAACAAATTTGTTAAAGGATCCTCTCGCCCGGCAGTGTTAACTGACCCTTTCCCTCAACAGCAACAGCAGATGGTTTCCCAAGAAACCCCACAAGGGGGCAACCCGACCAATCCAACCCGCGGAGAGACGTCCACAAACTGCGAAATCCTGATGACGAGTAATGAAGAGATTCATATAACCACTCGTTCAAAGACATACGACAACCCTCCAAGTTCAAACAAACAATCGGAGATAGCCAAAGGCAAATCTCCCATTGAAGATCCGACTCCTATTCCCCCCCTACCGGCCATCTCCATATCGAGAGACCGCTTACGGATACAGTGCTACGCCCACCCAAGGGCACCATACGAAAGGCGACATTTAATCCCAATGCTCGAGCCGCCCAAAATTACAATATTGTTGAGGATCTAGCTCAAGCACCTTGCGCCATGTCGACTCTCGAGGGTCTTCAACACTGCCCCACGCAGCATAGAACCTTACTTTCAGCACTGGGGGAAATGGACCCAGATAATTCAAACTCTATCATGTTTAACTTGGAGCACGCTAAACCTCGGCTTTCTCACCAGTTAGCCTTCCAGGTTCACACAAAAATCCATGGAAATATCATCCATCGCACTGTGTTAGATGAAGGTGCTTCCACGTCGATCATGTCTTTGAACTGCTGGAGAGCCTTAGGCTCACCCGAAGTCACGACTTCTCCCACTACTCTCAGGGCGTTTGATGGACACGGTTTTCAACCTTACGGACTCATTCCCTCAATTGGTGTTGAACTGGGGGGAAAAACAGTATCCGTACACATTGAAGTCGTAGATGCACCATTAGATTACAATCTCCTCCTTGGCCGGAACTGGTTTTACGCCATGACCGCCATAGCATCTACAGTCTTCTGGATTGTGCAATTTCCTCATGAAGGGAAAATCGTCACTATTGATCAACTGGATTACTGTATCCCAGACTCCCATCGGAACTCCGCCAACACCGTCCCATTATTGGATCAACCTCGGTACCGGTTCCAAGACATAGGTGTTGGTCTAATGAAGGATTCATCCCTTATCGGAGTTTTTCCAGAGCTGGGAACCCATGTTCAATCAGTCAACATGATTTCATCAAATGTCACCCCTTCCAATGATTCATGGGTGATTCCGAGTCCTGCTCAGATTGAAGACTACGGCAACTCTATGCCCTTGAACAGAAACCTCGCAGCATATGAAGCGATCCAATCAGCCACTGATTGGGTTGACTGTTCTACTCATCACACCGTGGCACAGCTCTCGGCTGAAACTCATCCATACCCACCACTTATCGATCCTCTCAATTTGATTTTTCCCACTGACGAATCAATTATGGAGGTTATGTGCGGTAATGAGCCACCATGGGGATATTTTCATCATCGATCTTCATTCCCCACTATTCAACCACTTGAGCCTGATACAAAACCCAGTACTTCACTTGGGATGGTTCAAACCAAGCTCCCCACTTCCCTCGACGAGGTATTTTCCGAAGGAAACTTGGCTAATCTTATGGCAACCACTCCCATTGATATTTCAGTGAAGCCTGGTATCGTGGAAAACATTCATATCGGCAAAACATGTACTCCCCTCGAAATGGAGTTCTATAGTGCCTACTTCAAAACCTTCCGCGATGTTTTTGCTTGGAGTTATGAAGAAATGCCAGGAATAGACCCCTCGATCGTGGTCCACGAAATTCCAACATTCCCTGGCACCCGATCAGTTCGGCAAAAACTTCGTCCCGTCCATCCTCGTAAGGCAGCCGCTATTAAAGCAGAAGTTGAAAAGCTTTTACATGCTGGTTTTATTTATCCCGTCCCATTGACAAAATGGGTATCCAACATCGTTCCTGTAGCCAAGAAACAAGGAACGATTAGAGTCTGTTTCGATTACTGCGACTTGAACAAGGCTTGTCCAAAGGACAACTACCCAACTCCGTTCATCAACCAGATCATCGATAATTGTGCCGGGAGTGTCATCTTTTCATTTATGGATGGATTTTCTGGCTATAATCAGATCGATATCCTCCCAGCTGACCAGCACAAAACGACCTTTATCTGCCCTTGGGGGATTTTTGCATATCGAAAGTTACCTTTTGGCCTTAAAAATGCCGGGGCAACTTTCCAACGGGCGATGTCCTACGCATTTCACGACATCAAACATATTGTAGAACCATATCTTGATGATCTTCCCGCTCACTCTCAGACCCGGGAAGACCATCCTGACCACTTAAGTGCCATTTTCGAAAGGTGTCGTCGCTATAATATACGTTTGAATCCGCATAAGTGCATCTTTTGTGTAGAAGCTGAAAAACTGTTGGGCTTCATATTCTCCAAAAGCGGGATACGTTTAGATCCTGCGAAGGTAGAAGCTATCTTAGCCCTGCTTTCCCCCACCAATATTCCAGAACTTCAATGTTTGCAAGGGCATGCAAAATTTCTACGCCATTTCATCTGTAATCTTTTCGAGACAACAAAAGGCTAGATGAGGCTTCTCAAGAAAAACGTTCCCTTTATCTGGGATGATGAATCCCAACGCTCCTTTGACAATCTAAAGGCAGCCTTGACCAAAGATCCTGTGATCCAACCCCCCGATTACACACGGGATTGCATTCTTTATCTCACAGCTTCGACTTCCACCATCGGTATGGTGCTAGTCCAGGAAGACCACAACGGCATAGAACATGTGGTATACTATCTTAGTAAGAGTCTTCTCGACTCCGAAACTTGTTATTCACATGTTGAAAAACTGGCTCTGGCAACAGTATTTGCTGTCCAGAGATTCCGTCATTAAATTCTACTCCGCCGGACCACTGTTATAGCCGATTTCAATCCAATGTATTATATCCTCATACGTCAAGTGCTTGGGGGAAAATATTCTCGTTGGATCGTCATCCTTTAGGAATTTGACTTGGAATTTGTCAAAGCCAAGTCCAAGAAGTCTTTGGTCTTTGCAGAGTTGATTTGTAACTTGCCCCGTGCTACCGAGCAATCCGAGCCCATCGATTCTCTTCCTGATGAATCGTTGTTCCTCATTAGCACGTCTAATCCATGGTACGGGGATATTCTATTATATCTCCAAACCCAACGCTTCCGCCCTGACCTCACTCGCGATGAACGTCGACGCATCCGACATCACGCAAAATACTACCTCATAGTCAACGATACTCTTTATCGATGTGGTGTCGACACCGTTCTTCGGCGCTGTTTGACCTTAGATGAGGCGGAATGCGTTCTTAATGACTGCCACGCTGGAGCATGTGGTGGTCATCTCTTCGGCCCTCAATTTTCAAAGACTGCATTGAAACAGTCAAGAAGTGTCCGCCATGTCAATTCTTTCATAGTAAAGCACGCTCGCACCCTGCTCCACTCCATCCTATTATTGCTATCGGCCCCTTTTCCAAATGGGGCATAGATTTCATGCACTGTAAGCCCACTTCAGCCGGGGGGCATAGCTATGTCATAGTAGCTGTCAACTATTTCACAAAATGGGCTGAAGCGATGCCTACGTATGCTGAGGATGGAAAAACAACAGCGCAATTCATATTCAATCATATTATAGCTAGATTCGGTGTTCCACAATCCATTGTGACCGATCATGGCTCCCATTTCAGGAACCATATGATCGAAGAACTAAGTGCTAAGCTGGGTTTTCGCCATGAAAACTCAACCCCGTATTACCCACAAGCTAATGGCCAAGTTGAAGCCATTAACAAAGTCCCGAAACGAATGATTCAGCGTATTGTGGGTACTCAGAAATCCAACTGGCACTCAGCTCTATTTTCAGCACTATGGGCATACCGAACCTCAGTGAAAAGTGCTACTGGGTTTACACCATTCCAACTAGTGTATGGCCTAGAAGCCATTTTGCCGATTGAATGTGAAATTCCATCACTTAATATAGCCATAGAGCTACTTCCCCACACCACTTCCGAAGAGGAACGGTTTCTATACCTAGCCAAGCTAGATGAAACCCGCTGTGACGCTTCTTTAGCTAATGAAGCTCATAAAAAATGCGTCAAAGCTCAATATGACAAATCCGTTCAACCTCAGATCTTCAATGAAGGTGACCTCGTACTTACATATGATCAAATGCACGATAAGCTCGGAAAAGGAAAATTAGAATCTATGTGGTAAGGCCCCTTTGTTGTAAAACGTGTCTTAGAAAAAGGAGCCTATGAACTAATCGATTGTGATGGTACGCCATTGGCACGACCCCGCAATGGGCTATACCTCAAACGCTTCTATGCGTAAGGTTGCCCTACGTGGGTTACTTGTTGTATATAATGTACTTAATTTGCTTTTACTCATTTTTTGGTGTGTGCATGGACCTCATGTATCCACTCTTACTTTGACTCGTGATTTTATGTGCAGATGTCTGCCTACTTCGGATTCACCGACGGTGCAAGTAGACATACCCGGAATCTTGCTTCCGCAGCATGGGTAATCTATTCTCCCACTGGCGAGTTGATTTCTTTAGGAGCCAATTGTTTAGGTCCTGCAACCAACAATATCGCGGAGTACCATGCAGTTATTGGTCTCTTGAAGGAGGTTGCTTCACTCGGAATTGACTCCCTAGCAGTCTTTTTAGACTCCCAACTCGTGGTTTCTCATTTGAACCATGTTTACACAGTTCGTGATCCTATCCTACTTCGTTTATTTCGGAGGGTACACCTCTTGGAACGATCTTTTAATTTCATTTCATATCAAACACGTACCGAGAGAATTCAATTGTATAGTTGATTCATTAGCTAATTACATTTTGGATTGGCTTCTTGCCCATACATAAACATATCATAAAAAATAAAATGCACAAGTCATTGTAAATAAATAGATCATGAAAATAGGTCCATATCACTGTATATAAGAGTGTTTTTCCAAATACATAGAGTTTGTGTCAAAGACAAAATTTGGGACCGAATCCCATACAAAAAATTGGCTCTCAAAGCCTACATATCGTATACATGCCGCAAAAAGACAAAAAGACTATCTACGGAGATCTGGGAGATCTATCATGTCCCTCGTCAGAATCCTCACGCTGTTGGTGATAACACACTACAGCTCGAGCCACCCTACGAAGGAGTCGGCCGATACGCCCAGGCACACCTACAGTATGCCGCTGGAGATGCCAAGGGATGTCATCCATCCTCATAGCAGGGATACCATGAGTTAAGCCCTGTAAGTTCCTCTCTATGTCCCGGACGCCTCCTGCTTCCTCCTCGTCCTCCTCCTCGTCTGGAATGGCTTGGCGATCAACACCACCGCGACATAATGGCGAGTACCCAGCCGGTCTCTGTGGTCCACGATCTGCGACATGCACACGAACATACATTAGAAGTCTTTTACACATTCTAAAAAATCAATAAAAATCATATATTCAAAAAAGAAAAAACACATCCATGAAGGTCATACCTGAGTTGTCCCAATCTTCATCCTCTGGCAGTGCCAAGTCGATGTCCTCGTGGAAGTCCACCCCTGCATAGGGGTAGTCATCAATCATCACTATCTGCTCCTCGAGCTAGGAGAAGAAATCCTCACCAAAAGCCAAGCGCTGAGGTCCCCCGAGACGTCCTGCATAATCACTCCATCGAGCCATCCATGGCTCGGTAGGTGGACGGCGGGGCATAGCTATCTGTGGACGCAGTAATGGCACCCTCGCCAAAAAGAAGGTGACTAGGATGCTCCTATAGCCAAATTGGGAATTCTCTCCAACCCTACACTTGTGCACTTGTTCTTTGAGATTAGTCAACACCGCCTCACACCAGTTAAATACTGTTCCCGCCATACAATCCACTGCGAGATTCATTTGTGTACGGGACGCCTGATGGGGACCCATGCTCCCTACTGCACGTGTGATGGTGAACAGTACGGTTTTTACAGGGAGTTCTATAACATCTTTTATGACCACTTTGCCGCTTTTCTTACTCAAACCCTGACGGCAATACCGAGCAATCAAAGCATCTGTGCTCGTATCCGAGGCTGTGTATCCAGTAAAGTTCACCCGGGCCCCTCTTTTTGAGAGACCCGTGAGGAAATAAATGTCCTCGAGTTGAATTTCGAGGACGTGCTCTCCCACTCGGAAAGCTTGAATGTCAGGGACCCACAATTGAATAAGATGGGTAAGAAGTTTGGCTTGCTGACGAATGCCTTTAGTCTTGAAAAATTTCAACAAACCACACTCCCGCAATGCGGTCACAGTCGGTAGGTCATTTTCGGCCGCCAAATCATCTACTTCGAGCTCTCTTTCTTTCCAACTGACCATTTTGATCCAAACAAATTGCAAACTCCTGCAAAAGGTCAGGGGAAACATTTAGTAACTATTTAACAACTTGGTTTCAGCAAAAAATTTGAGAAAAATCGATTTTTTCATCTTAAAATTTGCCTTCATCGCGCCTGGGGCAAATCTTACTGCGCGGTACCGCGTTTCTGCTTAAAGACACAGAGCGGTACTGTCGAACAGTACCGCATTTCCCGATATTGCCCCCGTGCGGTACTGTGAAGGGCGATTTTTGCCCAATAGGGCTTGCCCAAAAAATTATTTTTTCTTACTGAAAGTAAATTGTTCATACATCAAATGAAAGAGAAGCTTGATAGCTCTTACCTGGCGCAGACGGTTGTTGAAACGGTGCCCTGGAACTCCCGATATGGATCCTTGAATTTTTTGCTCCTCAAATGGGTAAAATCTCCTCTTTGGGTAAAAACACAAATGAAATGGTAACTTTCTATTTTTAACCATCCTTTTATAGCTTTTTCACCTATTTTTTTTACTTATTATTTTATATGGTTAAAATGAAACCCATTTCACATTACTAATATCTGGTTTTGTGAGCACTTTATCGACAGGATCTCCTTTAAAAAGCGATATATTCATACTGGTGTTTATTCATCGTTTGACCTTCATTTCGAGCCTACTTTATCTTTTTCGTGCTATGGATTAAAACTTGAAAAAGATTCCAAGCGCTTTTACACCCGTGTCGTGCTTGTCAAACTCAAGTAAATGGTGTCGAGTTCGCTCAGCTTTATTCATGCTCGTTAAAACGATGAGCAAAGTATTATCCTGGTTTTATTTTATTCTTTTTTCGGACCAGAATAATTAAAAAAATTACGAAAAAGACCATTGGAGTCCATAGTTAAGCTCTTTTCAGACTCCCTAAAATTGAAAAGATTGCCAAGTGATCTTGATTCTTTCACACTTGTAAAAGTATTTGAAAGGTCGTCTATTCGGTGATAGGTTACCCCTTTTTCGGCCCGTCTAGACTATTTACGAGAAAGGTATACCTCAGTCAATCTTGTCTGGGAGAGTTCTCTTGGGAATTGTTTTACACTTTTTCGGGATCGAGGGACTAAATTTACAAAAAAGTACATTGCGGAGCTTCCTTTAAGTTTTTCAGGCTCTCTAAATATGAAAAACTACCGATTTTTCCTTCCTTGGACTCGTTAAAATTTAACATCGAAGGACCCACTTTGGGACGAACCCCTCCTTTCTCAGGTTCGTAAAACATGTGAGATTGGACTCATCTATGAGATGAGCTACACCGAGCATCTGCTATCCTCTTCAAGCTCGAAAAACAACAAAGAGGTACTTGTCTATCATGTCGGGGGAATATGGGGAACAAGTCAAGTTTGTTATGGCAGCTTGTCAGTCGTTACCTTTGAACATGGCATGTGTTTGTCTCTTGTCTATATTGGGTATCTATTTTTTACTGAGTTATGGTCATCATCCTGAGTCGTCTCCCTGGCCACGAGCCTACTCATTTGGTGTCTATCCTCTGCTTTCGATAATCCCTGCTGCCAAGTCCTGTTACGTGCCGTTATATGTTCAAAGGGTTGCATTGTTCAGAGTCGTTCATTGTGTCAGGCCTCCGCTGTGTCAGTACATACTCCTTTGTCTCATCATCTTATACCATCTTTCGTTCCGATTTCGTGTCGATGATGTGGGAAACATTATGGATCACCTTCGACAAGTCTATTCCCGTCGACTCCAAATCACTATCCGGGAATTAGACTTAGAGATCAACCATTAGTACCTTGGTACCTGCATGCCTCAATGGTAGGTTTCCTCGTGTTCGACAGTAGGTTTACATCACTGACCTCTGATCGAACAATCTCTCGAATGCTCGACATCAACTCATCTATTCGCATTACGTTGAGATGTACTTCAGATATCTTGGGGATCATCGTCATCATTGGTGATTTCACTCGCATTTGTTAACGGTTCACATCATTGACCGGTAATCAAATGGTTTCTACCATGTTCGACTTCAACACTTTGTAATCACATGGCTAGATTCGTATCGTTTACGATCGGGTAGAAGACCTTGGGTGCACCTTTGAATCTTGATTGCGTCCAGGTTGCGATGGAGATGTCTTTTGTATTGTCACACAGATCCACTTTTTGTATTGGTCGTGGCTGTGTCATTACTATCTCATAGATCTACGCTTGTTCATAGTAGCCATGATATGTCCACAGTCTATATCATCTCAGTACTCATGGATCTGCAATGTATTGGTCAACAGCCATGCTTTGAGTCATTTGTTTCCGAGCATGGGGATGCCCGCCTCGGTGGTATGTCTAACACCTTGTTTATGTTTCAGCTCCTTGTCGCTCTCCTCGATGCTATCTCTGCACACTATATTCGTAAAGTCTTTCAGCCATCAGTTCCTTCTGACCTCACACTTTAGGGGGCATCTGTTATACCTCCATATTCCACAGTGTCGCATCTCCACCACAAAAAGAGCTGACGACACTTCCCCTACTGCTTTAAACCACTCAGAAGAGAAAAATGATGAGTGAACCTTGAAGGCAATCTTACCCTGACAAGTTTTCACCTAGCTGAGACTGCTTTTACCTTAAGTACCGCGTTTTGCTCTGTCTTAGAAGTGCGGTAGTTCACACTACCGCGTTATGCTCAGATTACTGGGCGCGGTACTCTTTTTATAGCCTTTTTGCCATGGCTTGTGGGATTTTGGATTTTCGAGAGATATTGGAGGATTGGGATCCCTGATTCGATCCTAACTCATTTTCTGTGATTAGAAACCCTGATCCACTAAGTTCTCCCAAGATCCACCCATCTCTCTTGTTGGTTAACCCTACCATACACTATAAAAGAGAGGTATTCCATAGGAAAAGGGAAGGACTCTTAGAAGTACCAAACTTATGATCTTGCAGCCTTGTGGAGATAGCTAGAGGAGGAAGCACTTGGAGCTGGAGGATTGGCTTGGACATCAAGCAACCTTTGTAAGCATTCTTCAAGTTTGTAATAAAGATAACTTGTCTTGTTTTTCCCATTTCATGTGTATTGTACAAGTCTTTAGCATGGAATGTATCTAATCTAGATTTGAATCTAATCTTTACTTCAAGGTATTTGGAAGCTTGTATGCTTGTTCCTTGTTTGATTTCAATAGGTTCTACATTGGAGCTTTTGGATCAAGAACTAGAAGCGGGACAAACGTCAGATTGAAAGGCGAGTCATATCTTTCATTGTTTCTGAATGCATGTAATCTTGTTGTGAAAGTTAGTTCAAGAATTTCAAGGTAGCATTTGTTTTGTTTTGTTCTTACCTTAGAGTCAGTTAGGAATCTGCTTTAAGTTAAGAGAATTTTGACTTATCCGTAGGGAAAAATTCTACCAACAATATCAATGAATAATTGTATACATTGATGGATTTTAATAATTCAATTAAGTACTCAATTTTATACTTTCAATCCTCGTCTTACAAATTTGCATTTTAAAGAAATAGAACTTTAACCTTGGTTTCAATTTTGAAAGGATTATTGAATGTTAGTAGCTTTAAATTTTTGATGAAAACTTGTCCTTTTGTGAGATGTTATGATTTTAGGACAAAGTTTAAATAATTTACTTAAAACTTATTCTATAATTCTATTATATCCTAGAGAACATGTTTGGAAACTATGGAAGGAGTCAATGATTCTCATTCATGAAGTGAAGTATTATTTTGCACAAAAAAAATTAACTCTCCTTGTTGATAAACTAATTTTGATTCTTATTTAGATGGCTTATTAATGTCTATATATATGGAAGTATTTAATTTCTTCCAGTCATCTAATTCTGATCTAAAAGTAACATAGTGTTCATGCAATATCTTTTGAAAATTCAATATTTGTTAATTATTATTATTGTTTATTCAAAGACAATATTAATGATTTATTTATTTAATTGATTTTGATATAATAAACATAAGGCACTATTTACAATATTATTAGTTGCATGAAAACCCTAATATTTTGTTGTCGTCACGTGAAGGATGGAGTTAAAAAACGGATCGTGCACCTGTTAGAGAGATGTTTTGCGTGGAGGATTGTGAGCAAACCGTGAATATTTAGCTCAAACGGTTGAAAACCCACTTCTAAAATGAGCTCCTTTACCCATAACCAAATGAAGTTATGGAAATCTCTCAACGGTTTGGGAGAAAATCGTGCCCTAACAGAGGTGAATTTCCAGAAATTCGTTGCGGCTAGTTTGGCATCCAGTTGAACGAACTAGACGTATGGGGATTTGATGCTATCCTTCCCACTGCTATTCACTTCTATAAATTCGACCTTAGAAGTATGAGAGTAGGAGGAGGGTCTCCAAAGACTAGAGGATGAATTTTATCTTCTCTGTATTTTCTTTTGTAAAGTTTCTTTCAAAGAAGTCAGCATGGAAGCACTCCCAGCCAGAAGTTGGTAGATCAACATGTTTATGAAGAAATGATGCTCCAGATGTATTTGCAGAACTGTTTTGTAAGCTTTGTACAAAGTTTTATTTTACAGAGCAATGGAAATTGACTGTTTATATTTGGTTATCATTATTTCTCAATGAAATTAAGTAAATTTCCGGAACTTAGTTTTTTGGTACGCTTACTTTTCTTAAGATCATAATCTCTTGAAATTTATTTTGAAAATTATGATTACTTTATCATTTGATCTATTGACAGAAAAATTGATTTAGATTTGCATAACTTAAAGCCTCTAACAATTTTCATGATCTTACTTTGTTAATTGGCAGGATATTTGAAGCTATTTAGATATGTCATATTTTTTATTGTAGAATTTCTTCTCAATTTAAAATTATTACATGTTTAATTTATGTTTGCAAATTGAGTCAATATTAGTTTCAGTCATGCTCCTGATTAGGATAGGTTATATCTAGTAAATAGAATTTGCATCGTAAATTAGTTATACATTGCATACTAGTTATACTACATATTTAGGGTTCTAATTGCATGTTTCAGAACTCATATCATTAAACAGTGAGACTCTCCTTAAGAGAGAAAAACATAGATTAGATATAGACAACAAGCTTTGATTTAATAGTTTTTAAATAGAAATTTCATTTTAAATAGATTAGTATAACCTGTAGATTAATAGTTAGTTTTAACTTAGTAGTTTTCATTAGAATTTAGTTTAACTTTAAATTTGGACACCCTTTTTCTAAGTTTAAGTAGTAGGATTCTCCGTAAGAGAGTGAAACTTCGATGGTAGCAGGACCATAACCTGCAAGAATTAGCCATACCAAACATACCAGGGGCTGCTTTAAGTGCCTTGTGTGGGTTAGTTCTCCTTAGTTGGCCTTGGTCATAAAATCCGGCCAACGCATTCTTGATGGGAATATTCTCGCTAACCTTCCTGGTCCCGTTGGTGTAGTAATGTTGAATTAATGAATCTGTGTTTTCCCCGCCTCCTCTAGATCTAAACAAGGAAACATGGGCCCCTTTCCTTGAGATGTTGGTTGTGAAGCCTAATCTTCCTTATTCAAAGGTCATGTTTCAACCATGTTTGGATCCTAGCCCATGACAGAGGTGGGTGTGGGTGGATTCCCCCCCACTATAGTCGCCATGGGGGGTCTAGGGAGGGAGGCGACTACATTTTAGGAGCCCCCCTGGTTGGATCAGTTTGGATCAGTTTCATGCTCTGAGAAGGAATATAGGGCTAGTTCAAAGAAGAGACCTCATGAAAAATCAAGACACTCTAAGAGTGTTACTAGATTTCATGGACATCATCATTCACCAACTCATGCAAATATGAAATCTTATACCACAAAGGATTCTAGCAACAGTCCATAAATGTATCCAAGGAGATATCATAAAAGAAAACATCTGGAAGAAGTGTTGCAAGGATAACTTAGAAAGATTAAACCACCCACTTTTGATGGTGAGGAAAAGAAAGGTGAAGATGTTGAGGCTTGGCTATGAGGGATGGGGAAATACACGCGCTTGCATAACTACTCTTCAAATATGGAGGCTATAATTTTCATATATAACCTGCAGGGGAAGGCTTCCATATGGTGGGATCAATTAGTGGAATTGAAGCATATCAATGAGAAGAAAATTTCATGGAAACACTTCAAAAAGTATTTCCAGTAGAAATACTTATATGAAAATTATTATAAGAAGAAAATGGAGTTCTTTGAACTCAAGTTGGGAGCTATGAGTATGGAGGATTATGAAAGGAAATTCTTAGAGTTTTTGAGGTATGTGGGATTTATTGAGGAAAAAGTAAAAATTCAGAGTTTTGTAAGTGGACTTCCTACATTTTACAAAGACAAAATCCAATATGGTGAACCAAAATCCCTTGAAGAGGCCATTCAAAAGGCTAAAAAGATATATGATCAGAATAGAGGTAGAGAATCTATACATAAATATTGGAGGGATAAGCAAAGAGATAAGCAAGATCAAAGGAAGAAATGATTCCAACCTCCATTCTTAAGAAATAAGAAAATTCCATTTCAGCAGAGCAATCCCAACCCAAAAGAACCACAGAAAGCAGAGTCCCAAATAAAAAAGGACAAATACCCCATTTAAATGTTGGGTATGTGAAAGGAATCATACATTCATAAATTGTCCTTATAGATAAGGCCAAATGAAAACTATGCATAACATACAAGAGGCAAGCACAGTGGAAGATGTGGCTAGAGATATTCCCAGAATCAACGCAGCTCTAGAAACAAGCAGACATAACACCGGTCCAATATGACTGAGATTGAATGTGGAACCATAAGGAGATATACCGTTGCTACCAGTATGTGTCCTAGAAAATAAAGTCACGTTGCTTCAGAACAGGGCCATTGGCTAGGTAAAAGTCTAGTGGATACATTACAACCTCGAGGAAGCAACGCGGGATCTTGAGGATACTATGCGAGAAGCATACCTGCATCTATTTTGAAATTTTGTATATGTAAACAGTGTGATATGCACCAAGGACGATGCATAAATTAAGGGGGAGGGGAATGTAACACCCCGTTTTTGAACCCCATATGTATAAAAATGTAAATATTTATGAAAGGGATACAAGTCGGATAGGCATGGTCTAGAGTGACCAAGATATGTAAAATTGTAAATTTCCACTCTTTAATATAAAAATCAAAGGTCAAAAGAAAAGAGATGGGCATCTATCCTTCCACAAAAAGGGAAAATATATCCAACCCATGCCTGCCACCTATCCCACTCTCCATGCCACTTGTACACTTTGATGTCGCTTGCCTAGTCTCCTGCATGCATATAAATAGAGAGAGATAGCCATATTTCCATTCATTCCTTCATGTCAGGAAGAAGTCCCTTTGGATACCAATCATGAGATAACTACTATAGAACCCCGTCACCCGAGGTAGCAATCCATACCACTACGTACTATTCTGTACTATTACGTACTATTTCATACCTCCATCACACTGCTGCACACAGAGAACCAAACGAAGAACAACGAAACTCCCTCGATCCCTGGAAGGAATTAGGGGTAACAAACCTGAGGTACTATTAGCTCAGAGAAGGGAGCCCCATTCCTTGGCTGAGGGATAGTTGTAGCTAGAGAAACTAGCACCTTTTTGTGGATTGATAGTCCTAGCTCGGGGTGGCCTGTCAAAGTAAGACATGGCTTTACAGAGCCTATGGCTTGGTGGAATGACCTTAGTCTGCAGAAAGTCGGTTCTTTTGTCTCCAGATAAGTATCCATTGGTGAATGGAATTTGTTGTGGGAAATTATTGAATTGTGCTAAATATATTTTTTTGGTGAATGTTTTACTTAAATTGCATGGAATTACTACTATTTGAGGAATTTCATTAAGAAATAGACTTGCATACTTGCATTTGTTTTCATATATAATTAAATTACTACAGTGCACAAATACATTCATAATTCTACTATAAACGTCAATTTAACCAGTAGAAATCCAAATTTGGATAGCACAGGTGTTCCTGGGTAAAATTATGGTTGTTTCATAGTCAAATAAGTATTGTGAGGGTACCGGGTTCGTGACAGCCATGACTTAGTCAATAATGGGTGATTTATGGGCCCATGGTATTGGGTATCACGTGGTATTTTCCCATGGTAATCCCTCTTTAAAGGAAGACATTGTAATACGACTGTGTATTGTAGTATTGTAAAGATATCTGTGATTATGTAAGAGAGACTGTGAGAGAGTGAAGATGAAGTTGCAACAGACGTGCTGTAGGTTGTATCCCCTTCAATTGTTGGATGGTATAATAATAAAAGGACTGGAAACTTCTCTGTGGACGTAGCTCAGATTGGGTGAACCACGTATATTGGTGTCTCTCTTGTATTGTATTTATGTGATTTATATTTGCATCTTGTTTATTGTTATTGCTCTGAGATCATGTTTTTCTAACAATTGGTATCGGAGCCAAAGGTCTATTTGGCAGATAAAATCACAGGAAAGAAGGGTTCCTGGTTCGAGTGGGAGCAATGGCGGAAGAAGGAAAGTTTACGGTCGAGAAATTTAACGGCCAAAACTACCAGTTATGGAAGATGCAAATGGAGGACTATCTGTATCAGAAGGATATATTTCTACCATTGGGAGGAAAAGCAAAACAACCAGCGACTATAAATGACAAAGACTGGGATGTTCTTGACATAAAGGCACTAGGAACAATACAGATGTGCTTGTATTCGTCAGTGGCTTTCAATATCGCAAAAGAAAAGACAACGGAGGGTCTGGTGAACGAATTGGGTAAATTGTATGAAAAACCCTCGGCCTACAACAAGGTATTTCTAATGAAGCGTTTATTTAATATGAATATGTCAGAAGGTGGATTTGTTGCTGATCATTTAAATGAATTTAATACAATTACAAATCAGCTAAGTCCTGTAAAAGTGAACTTTGAATATGAGGTTAAGGCTCTTCTAATCTTGTGCTCGTTGACAGAAAGATGGAACGGCTTGGTCATGGATGTAATGGTAACTCTGTCTCTGGTTCAAACACTTTGAAATTTGATGATGTTGTTGGTGTTAATCTTAGTGAGGAAATGCGAAGGAAAATCACAGGTGAGACATCAGGTTATGCGTTGACCATGGAGAGTAAGGGAAGACAAAGGGAGAGAGGAAAGTGCCCAGGTAATCACAACAAGTATAGGAAGGGCGGATCCAAGTCCAGAATGGGAAAGGTAGAGTGCTGGAACTATGGAAAGAAAGGACATCTGAAGAAAGACTACATATCTCTAAGGAAAAAAGGAGAGGATAACATGAGACTACTTAGGAAGAAAATGTAGCAGGTGATGTATTACAAGATGCTTTGATTCTTGCATTAGATAATACTAGTGATTACTGGGTAGTAGATTCAGGGGCTTCATGTCATGCTACACCCCATAGGAAATTCTTTCATGATTATGTTCTAGGTGATTTTGGACAAGTTTTATTGGGTGATGATGAACCATGTAAAATTGTTGGAATGGGTAAGGTATGGATAAAATTAAAGAATGGAACTAAAGAGCCGTTGAAAGATGTAAGGCATATTGTTGTTATGAAAACAAGTATGATCTCAGTAGGGCAATTGGGAGATGGTGGTTTTTTATCTACGTTTGGAGAAACATGGTGGAAAATCACTAAAGGATCGATGGTGATAGCAAAAGGAGACATGATAGGTACGTTGTATTTATGTACTCATAATACTAACTGTTCTATCTCTTTAGCTTCCACAGGAACATATACAACATTGTGGCATCACAGGCTTGGCCACATGAGTGAGAAGGGGATGCAGATTCTCCACTCAAGGAAGTTGCTGCCAGATCTGAAGCATGTAAGTTTGGAATTCTGTGAGAACTGTGTTTATGGAAAACAAAATAGAGTTAGATTTCTCAGAGTTGGGAAACAAAATAATAAAAGTTAGAGCTTGTACATACAGATGTATGGGGACCGGCTCAGGTAAAATCTCTTGGCGGATCTCGTTATTATGTTACTTTTATTGATGATGCAACTAGAAAAACTTGGGTTTATTGCATTAGACATAAATCTAATGTGTTTGCCACTTTTAAGAAATGGAAATCTTTGGTTGAGAATGAGACAGGAAAAAGGTTGAAGTGTCTCAGATTTGATAATGGAGGTGAATACTGCAACAAGGAGTTTGATAGTTATTGTTCATACCATGGGATTAATAGAGAGAAGATAGTCCCATGAACACCACAAGAAAATGGTGTGTCAGAAATGGTGAACAAAACAATCATGGAGCGTGCAAGATGTATGATATTGCATGCAGGGTTGCCCTTATAGTTTTGGGAGATGCTGTAGATATTGATGTTTACTTAATAAATAGAGGTCCTTCGAGCGATTTGGATCGTGGCATTCTAGAGGAGGCATGGACAGATGAAAAACTAACCTACTCATTTATGAGAAATTTTGGTTGTGAAGCATTTGTCCATATTGATAAAGAAAATAGAACAAAGCTTGAGGCTAAATCCAATAAGTGTACCTTTATTGGATACAACAGGTACCTCAAACTCTTGGAAGTACTGGAAAATCAAGAACATCGATAGGTACCTCAAACTCTTGGAAGTACTGAAAAATCAAGAACATCGACAGGTACCTCAAACTCTTGGAAGTGTTAGAAGATCTACTAGGTTAAGCAGACCCACTGAACGATAGTCTGCTTCAATGTATGATTTATTAAGGACTGATTTTGGTGAACCAGAATGTTATGAAGAAGCAATGTAGACGGAAAATAGAAAGAAATGGGAGCAGGGTATGATTGAGGAAATTGACTCATTGGTAAGAAACCAGACTTGGGATTTCGTTCAGTTTCATGTAGGTAAAAGAGCAATGCAAAATAAATGGGTTTATAGGTTGAAGGAAGAATATGGTGACAAGAAGCAGTACAAGTACAGACTTGTTGTGAAGGGGTTTGCACAAAAGAAATGTATATATTTTTGTGAAATATTTTCTCCTGTTGTTAAAATGAATTCAATTAGAACTATTTTAAGTCTAGTGGCGGTAGAAGATTTGCATCTTGAACAGTTAGATGTAAAAACAACCTTTCTCCATGGGGATTTGGATGAAGAGATTTATATGCAGTAGCCACATGGGTATGAGGTCAAAGGGAAGGAGAATTTAGTATGCAGATTGAAGAAGAGCTTGTATGGATTGAAGCAAGCTCCAAGGCAGTGGTATTTGAAATTTGACAGGTTTATGACAAAACAAGGTTATAGTAGATGTCATTCTGACCACTGTGTTTATTTCAAGAGGCTAGATAATGTAAGATATATTATCTTGTTATTATATGTGGATGACATGCTTGTTGCAGGGTCTAATATGCAAGATATAAATGTGCTCAAAAGGAAGTTAGCTATTTCATTTGTGATGAAGGATTTGGGTGTTGCAAAGCAAATCCTTGGTATGAGAATGATAAGAGACATGAAAAATCACAAATTGACATGTCTCAAGGTGAATACATAGAAAAGGTGTTGGATGGGTTTAGAATGCAGAATGCAAAGTTAGTACACCTTTGGCCAGCCATTTCAAACTAAGTAAGGATACCTGTTCCAAGACACATGAAGAGATAGAATACATGTCCAGGGTCCCTTATTCATTAGTAGTTGGTAGCTTGATGTATGCTATGGTGTGCAAAATACTAGATATTGCACATGCAGTAGGAGTTGTGAGTAGGTATATGAACAATTCGGGTAAAGAACATTGGAAGGCAATACAATGGATTCTTAAGTATTTGAGAGGCACTACTACTCATGCATTATGTTTTGGAGGTTCAGACACTATTCTACAGGGATATGTTGATGTAGATATGGCCGGTGATAAAGATAACGGGACGAGCACCACAAGGTATGTATTTACTGTAGGTGGAACAATAGTAAGTTGGATTTCGAAACTGCAAAAGGTTGTTGCACTTTCAACAACAGAAGCAAAGTACATTGTTGCTACAAAGCCCAGTAAAGAGATGATTTGGTTATAGAGGTTCATAGAGGAATTGAGTAAGAAGCGGGATAATAGCAGGTTGTACAGTGACAGCTAGAGTGCCATTCATCTTACAAAGAACTCAACTTTCCATTCTAAGACTAAACATATACAACTCAAGTACCATTTCATACGATCTATTATGGAAGATGAACTGTTGAAGTTGGAAAAGATACACACTAGCCAGAATCCTGCAGACATGTTGACAAAGGTAGTAACCAGAGAGAAATTGAGTTCCTACTCAGTTTTAGTTGGCCTTCAAGCATGAAGGTGAAGATGAGAAATTTGTCAGGTCCAAGGTTCATAACATATTCCAGCAAGTGCATCAGCGGTGGAGTTGTTGTGATCAGTCTCCAAGTGGGAGATTGTTGGTTTTAGAGCCTAATATTCCTTATTCAGAGGTCGTGTTTCAGCCGTGTCTGGATTCCAGCCCATGATGGGGGGTGTGGGGGGGATTCCCCCCACACTATAGTTTCCATGGGGAGGGACAACTACAGTTTAGGAGGCCCCCTTGGTAGGGGTTTCGGGGCAGTACCCCCGTAGCGAAAATTTTGAAAAAAATGCCTTGTAAAATGTTGTAATTTCATAGTCATGACTTAGTCAATAATGAGTGATTTATGTGCCCATGGTATTAAGTATCTCGTGGTATTTTCCCATGGTAATCCCTCTTTAAAGGAATACATTGTAATACGACTATGTATTGTAGTATTGTAAAGATATATGTGATTATGTAAGAGAGACTGTGAGAGAGTGAAGATGAAGTTGCAACAGATGTGCTGCAGGTTGTATCCCTTCAATTGTTGGATGGTATAATAATAAAAGGACTAGAAACTTCTCTGTGGATGTTTCCCAGATTGGGTGAAGCACATATATTGGATGTTTATGTGATTTATATTTGCATCTTGTTTATTGTTATTGCTCTATGATCCTGTTTTTCTAACATGAGAGCCCAATTAGGAAGTAAATGTATTCTACCTCCAAAGTGAGAATGTGGACCCCAACTTCAAAATGGAGATCTTGAGCGTCCCACATCCTCACCAAGTACTCTAATAATGGAACTTGGGCCCTCATCCTTGGGGTTGGAAAGAATTTAGCCAACCCGCATTCCCCAAGGGAAAGCATTGTGTTTGGGTCATTCACTGCAATATTGTCTTCCATTTCATGCTCTCTTTCCCTCCATTTCAACATTTTTCTAGTTGAAAGCCTACATAAGTCCAAGAAAAGGAGGATTAAACACTTCCCATAGAGAATTTCCAAGCCAAAATCACCATTTTTTTTGGGTGCGCATTATGTCTTTCGCACTCCGCATTTACACACAGTGCATTTGTGTCGTAGTTCCTAATAGGGAGAACCGCAACATCCTAGATTGTCGCAGTTCCTGAAAGGGGCCCCTGCGACATCTAGGTAACACATTTTCATCAAGAAAAATTGCATGAAATGGGCCTAAACTAGCATGAAAACCAAACATTCGACCATGAAAATGAAGGGGGGGATCAAGATGTCTTACCTAGAACTAACATAATCAAGAATGGTTTCTGGATCTGCCCATAATTGCCACTTGAAGGATCAATTGGTTTGGGGATTTTTCTTCTCTGTCGGTAAATGTAAAATCAAAGAGGTAAAAATGAGTTACTTTTACCCTCCTTTTAAAACCAAAATAAAATATTTTATATTTCATTTTGTATTTTTTTATGAAATTCCCAATGGGTATTTTTGGCGAAAATCCATTTCTAACACAAATTGTGAAGATTATAGGTCAATTACGGAACATGGGCTATGAACGAGTATACTTTTATTACTTTTTCGGACTCATAAAACTCACAAAAAAAGAAAATTTATAGAGTTTTCTTTAAGCACTTTTCAAACTCCTTAAATGTGAAAAGTTTGCTGGGTGGACTTGTCTCTTTCACACTTGTAAAAGTACTTGAAAGGACATCCGTTTGGTGATAGTTTACCCCTTTTCGGACCACTTGGACTATTTACAAAAAATGTATACTCTAGCTAATATTGACTAAAAGAGTTCTCTCTCGCATTGTTTTACTCTTTTTTGATGAGGAGACTAATTTTTAAGAAAAAGAACCATTCAGAGTCTTCTTTTGGTCTCTTTCAGACTCTCTAAATGTGAAAAGATCGTTGAGTTTACCTTCTTTGGACTTGTTAAACAAAACACGGAAGGACCCTCATGGGACCGAACCTCTCCTTTATAAGGTTCATAAAACATGTGAGATTGGACTCGTTCGAAGGATGACCTACACCGAGCATCTATTATCCTCCTCAATCTCATTAAAAAACAAAGAGGTACTCATCAATATTGATGGGGAAAATGTGGGAAAGGATATGAGTTTGAACCTATATTAATGGCAACGAGTCGCTCTTGAACATGGCATTCTTTCACACTTTTGGTCAAGGTTGGGAAATCCACTTGTCTCTTGTTGATCATCCCCTTCCATAAGTCTACCCTTTGGTTTGTGATCCTTGTTGAGTCAGTACTGCCAAGACAATTGCCATGTCAATATGTTCAAGAGAAGTCTTCCATTGTGTCGAGTCTCGTTGCGTTAAAAGATAAATCAACCTATAAGCCCTCTTTCGTGTCGACCCATTTTGCAGTCTTTAAGCCTTCTTTCATGTTGGCCATCCCTGATTCCATCCTAAAGTCACTCCGTATTTGGAAATAACTTCAAAATCCTTTGTTCTTGTTTCGTGTCGATGATGGGGGAAACATCATGGCCTTCCTTCGATGAGTCTATTCTTGTTTGAATGTAGTCATACGCAGTAGCAGTTGAAAGTTTGAAAGGGGGAGCTGCGTTGGAAAGTTGAAACTCTTGACGTTTCGATCCCTACTCTGGGATCATCATCAGGAGACCAATGAAGCCTGAGGGGAGGTGAGTAAGATGCCTGTCAAATATATATATAAATTCTTATGTGGTGTAAATTTATTGAGAAGAAGGTCGGTTCTTAGGTTTTTTAATTTTAGGTTTAGTTTTAATTCTTAGTTTTAATTTTATTATTAATTATTAACATGACGATTAACATATTTATCTTTATCTTTTTAGTTTTATTAATTCATAATAAATAGTTTAAATTGCATAAGCTTTATTAAGTTTTTATTAAATATAAGTTATGGTGTTATAATAATAATTTATTAAGAAATAATATATTTTGTTGATTTTACAAAATTATGTCAAACTTCCTAACAATTTTTAACAACTTAATAATTATTATTAAGTGAAATTACTTAATTGAGAACACCACCTTAATGTGAACAATTAAGTAATTTAAACAACAAAATATATTATTTAAATTAATTAATTTTTTTATTAATTTTTAACATGACGATTAACATATTTATGTTTCTCTTTTTAAGTTTTTAAAAAGTCATAAGAAATAATTTAAACAACAAAATATATTATTTAAATTAATTAATTTTTTTTATTAATTTTTAACATGACGATTAACATATTTATGTTTCTCTTTTTAAGTTTTTAAAAATTCATAAGAAATAGTTTAAATGGCTTAAACTTTATTAAGTTTTTATTAATTATAAGTTATAGTGTTATAATAATAATTTATTAAGAAATAATATATTTTTGTTGATTTTACAAAAATATATTAATCTTTCTAACAATTTTTAACAACTTAATAATTATTATTAAGAGAAATTACTTAATTGAGAACATTATGTTAGAATTTGTTGATGGTGCTTTACTTTATTAAGTTGTTACATATTAAGATTATATAGTTAATAATGAAGAATCCTTAGATGTTATGGGTTTTGATTAACTATTAACTTTAATTACTAATCCTTGAACGTTATCTGGTTTGCAGGGAATGAAGAACTAGTTTCCAAGAATCGCTGATCTTGGAGCCATCATCCCTATTAAGGCAATTATGGTTAAGGCTAATCTCAATTCCTCTCTTATTTTTCTTTTGATTAGGTTGTCTTTTCTAGTAATGACCTTTGCATTTTCTAAACGAACGTGGTGACAAGTTACATGCGCATGTTCGGCGAGGGCTGACTTCTTATGTCTATCGGGTCTCAGGTCAGCACTGTGTTCTTTAAATCTTGTTTCCATGGATATCCCAGTCTCGCATATGTATATCTTACCACACGAACATGGGATGGAGTAGACCCCTTTGTATGCTTTAGGTTCAATTGGATCTTTCAGGGAGTCGACCATATTCCTATTAGTGTCGGGAGGGGTGAAAAAGACCTAGATCTTGTGTCTTTTAAGGGTTTTGGCCAATCTGTCTGTGGTGCCTTTTATGTAAGGGAGGAAAATTTTGTTTGTAATGGTGTTATCATCATTGTTCTTTGTCTTCTCCTTTCTAGGTCTATTGGACGAAGCTATTATCTTTCTAAATTGTCTACCACTATATCCGTTTTCCTCAAAAACTTTTGCTAAATGATCAATCTCATCTTTGATGTGTTCTTTTTCTGAGATCCTCAAAGCCCTAGTTACCAAGGTATTGATCACTCCGACTTTTTGAGGTGGGAAATGATGTGAGTTGGCATGTAGATACCTACCGGTGTGGGTCTTTTTTCTATGCACTTGATGTGAGATCGATCCATCATCTTTTCTTTAGACTAGGACATCGAGAAAAGATAGTTTATTATTTTCTTCGATCTCCATGGTGAACTTAATGTTATTGTTTTGGTTATTAAGGTGTTCGAGGAATTGATTTAGGGTGTCTCTCCCGTGTGGCCATACGACATCTATGTCATCGACGTAGCGTTTCCATCTTTTAGGTTTGAGGGGGAATAGGTCTAGGGCACGTTTCTCAAACATTTCCATGTAAAGTTTGGCTACTATCGGGGAGAGGGGTGAACCCATTGCTACTCCTTCCACTTGTTCGTAGAAATATTTTTGGAATGTAAATAAAGTGGATTTTAAGCATACCTCCATGAGTTTGGCAATGTTTTCATGGGTTAGGTCTCTAATGGTTTCAATGGATTCATCGACTGGAATTTTTGTATATAGAGAGACTATATCGAAACTTGCGAGAGTGTCATTAACATCTAATGTCTCGTTGCAAATTTCTTGGACCCAACTTGTGGAATCTTTTACAAAGGAATTCGTTTTTCCAACCAAAGGCTTGAGTAGGTTAGCTAGGTATTTGGCTAAGTTGTAGGTGGGAGATCCAATTGTGTTTACGATCGGGCGAAGGGGAACCCCATTCTTATGTATTTTAGGAATCCCATAGATACGCGGAGCAGTTCCTTCCTTGGGAAGTAATTTCTTCTTGTCAACTTTAGCACATCATCCAAGAATTAGACTCAGAAACCAGTTAGTACCTTGGACCTGCATGCCTCAATGGTAGGTTTTCCTTTCTTTCAACAATAGGCTTACATCATTGGCCTCTGATTGAAATATTCCACCGAGTGTTCGACTTCAGTTCATCAATTCACATTCGTGGGAATGTACTACGGTACCTTGGGAATCATTGACATCAATAGTGATATCCCTTTCACTTGTTAATGATATACCTCAAAGACCAGTAACCAAGTGGTTTCTACTATGTTTGACGTCAAAACATCTATTCACATGGATATAATAGTACCATCTGGGATCAAGATGAAGACCCTAGGTTTTGTTGTGAGCATCCACTTGTATTATTTTCCTTCCCCAAGTTGCGATGGAGTATTTTGTGTATGTATCAATGCATATACCCATAATGTATGTCTGGTGGCTATGCTAAAATTTGAGTCATTATGGCATAGATCTACAATGTATATTTGGTAGCTATGTCTAGATGTAAGTCTTTTGGCATGGATATACGTTGTATTTTGGTATCCATGACCTATATCATTTGACATGGATCTGCAATGTATTGGTCAGCAGTAATGCGATGAGTCATTTGGGATACATATCTCAGAGATACCAAATTATTGTATTGTAATACCTTGTTTCCCATTTCCATGTTTTTGACCATTGGGTGCCTTGCCTTAATGCTCATCTGACAAAGTATCTCAGTTATCACTCTTCCCTAGCTTCATACTTTGGGGGGAAATATGTTACACGTAATTTTCATCATCATCAAGATGATGGATAATGTGTCTTTTCCTTTGCCACAATCCCTAAAGAAAATTCAATAGTATGCTTGGAAGATGGAACCTATGAGGAAATTTCTCTTAAAAAACCCTAATTCAAGAGGATGTCACAACTTGCTTTCTATTAGCTTGCGACAATCCTTGATGTCGTAGGTTGCATCACTGCAGATTGCAACATTGTCTCATGTTGCGTTCATGGAAAGTGAGACATTGTCTTTACGGAGGGAAAATGAGAAGGTTCAAGGAGCTTCTAGAATCAAGCCCTCATGGACACTCATCTCTTCCTATTTGGGTGGATCTCAACAGAACTCCTAAAAATTTGGGATCTTTCGCTATCCTTCTCCCTCATTTTCTCATCTCCCAACTATCCCTTTGAGGTTATAAATACAATCCCAAGCTCATGGAGTAGGCAAGTGGACTCCTTGACGTGATAGGAAAATGCTGGAGAAATTCTGGTAGTTCCATAATGTTGTGGCCATTCCTTGATACTTACTCTTTGGATCAAGGTGAGCAAGAAAGCAAGTTTAGGCAAAGGAAACTTTGGGAGGAAGTCTACAACGCCAAGGCTATTGGTTGTATGTCTCTCTCTTTGTTATTTGTTAATACAATTAAGACATTTCCTTTCCCACAAATAATTTGTTCATGGTTTTTGTTGCACTCTTCCTTGGATGCATGCAACATAGGTTCTATGTAATTTCACTTGTGTTTTCTATTCTCTTATCTTGAGCAGGTGTTCTACCAAGATCACATTGGAGTGGAAGATAGAAGATTAAAGCGAGGATAATGTTCGAAGCTCACAAGTTAACATCCTAGCTATTTACATTCATTTTTCAAGAACTTAGGAAAAGAGTTGTATTTCTATTTGCTTTGTTATATTTTAAATCATTTAAACTAGGGAGATCAGTTTTTGTCCACACTTACAGATTCACACATAAACAATTACTCCTCGGTTGCTTGGGTGATATTTTGATCCATCGTTTGATAAGTACCTTCCTTTTGTTTATGTTCCTTAGGTCGTCGCTCTACATGAGTTGTCTGTTCCAAGGTTGTTTCCTCGTTCCATTCGCGTGCTCTTCCTCTTCCTCCCAGCTAAACCCCATGTGTGTTAATATGTTTCCACTCTGTCGAAAATCCATGTCTTAGTACTCCTTTTTATACGCCTTGGTAGGTTAGTTATGTAACTAATTTTTAAATTTAACTAAATGAATTAATTTTTTCCCTAATTCTAACAAATCTGAGACACGACATTTGACTAGTGTTGATTCAGTCACTAGTCGGTGTCATGCCTTCTTCAAAGTCGGTAACATTTTAGTCGTGCTCCATTCATGACCTTTTTGAAAACATGGCGTTGTAGTGTTTTCAGTTGGACTAAGTCGTCAGTGTTATGTTTTTCGACGATATATGGTCTCAACCATCCAGTCTCAAGCTTTTTAGGCTTCCCTTTTATACGACTGTTATATAGGAGAACTAAGTTGCCAACAAATATGTCCTTTATTTTAATATTTCGATCATGCCAGGATTTCTGCTGCAACTTTTGAACTTCCTGGTGGTGTGTAGCAATCATTATTTATTCTGTAAATCAACTTCCTGGAAGGTGTTGATATGCATAAATTAAGCAATGGTTGGTGCTTGTTGTTTAAAATGTAGGGGCACGAATGCTTCTTGACCATATACTATCTTGAATGGTGTCTTCCTCGTCGATCTTTTGTATGTTATTTCGTATGCTCATAGTATCACAAGGACTTTGTTCTCCCAATTGTCTTTGTCAATGTTGTAGATCTTTGTTAGTCCTTTGGCCAATGTTTTATTGAACAACTCGACTGCTCCATTCGACAACGAATTGTAACTTGAGCTTTTATGATAGTCTATCATAAATTATTTTAGTAATGCATTGATAGTTTTGTTTATAAAATGTGAGCCTTGGTCACTGATGAGAGTTAGCAGACATCTGAATCTTGTAATTATATTTTTGTATATAAATTAGGCTGCAAATTCACTGGTACAGGCTTCGACTGGTTCTACTTCGATCCATTTCATTAAATATTCTACTGTGGCAATACTATATCGTGCACCATACCATAAACCAGGGTTCGGAAAAGGTCTGATGAGATCAAATGCCCATATTGATAATGTAAGGATAGGTTTTACAAATATTAATGGAATTTCATGTTGTCTCAAGGGTTGGCCCATTCGTTGTCATTCGTTGCACTTATTTACATATACTTTGTAATATTTATGCAGTGATGACCACCATAGTCCGGATTGTAGGATGTTTTATTGTAGTCGCGTCGACCTGGAAATGTCCTCCTATGGGTCCCGAGTTTGCTTCTTCAATGATATCTTGTTGCTCATGCTCAAGTGTACACCGACGAAGTATGTTGTCAAGTCCAATCTTGTATAGGTACGCATTGATTAGTGTATACAGTGCTGGTTTCATTGCTATAATATTTATCTTTTTCTTTGAAGTTCCTGTTTGTTCCTGACCCTATTGTAAGAACTATGCAATGTCTACTAATTTTGTTGGTAAAAATTCAATTATGAAAATATGTGTGTTAGGAAGCTTGTCATTGATGCCAACTAGGTCTTCTCTAGTTTCAATACGAGACAAGTGGTTGGGACTAGCATTCGACTTGCTTGGTTGGACTAGGATTTCAAATTCAAATTCTTGAAATAATAGGAACTAGTGACATATGTGACCATGGTGGAGTGGTTTATTCACCAAATATTTAAGTGCTTGAAGGTCTGTATAGAATATGAATGGGTTAGCCAATAAATAATGTCAACATTTTTGCAGTGCAAATATCATACCAAATCCTTCACGTTCAGTCATTGAATAGTTTCTTTCTGCTCTATTTAACAACATACGCATTTGGGTAGTCGATTCCGTTGTCTCCAGGCTGTGTTAGTATGGCCCCGACTACGATGTCTGATGAGTTGATATGGACTCAATTTTTTTTTTTACTAGTCGATAAATTTAAGTAGTGGATAATAGTCAAGTCGTCAAAGTAGATAGCCATTGTTTTGTATAAAAATTCTTGGAAAGCCTTTATAACTATTATGGAAAAGACAACGGGAGCATTCTTCAGACCAAAGGGCATGACCTTGTATGCTTGAATGATCTGAATTTGCACACAAATGTAGTTTTAGGCTGGTCTTCCTTTTCTATGGGGACCTGATTATAACCAGAAAATCCATCGGTGAAAGAGTAGCACTCATGTCTATCAAATTCATTAATAATGTCGTCGGCAGAAGGGGTGGAATGGGTTTGTAAGGGTTACTTTATTGATGCCTCTGAAGTCTACACAAACACAAAGTCTCTTTGGGTCATGCTTCTTTGGCTGGACGCCCATGGGGCTGGCCCACTCCAACTGATCTACCCAAGATATATTATTCCAGTAGTTAACATGATCTCAATTTCTTTCTTGACTATATCTTTGTATTTATGGGCTAGCTTATATTTCTCCCATCTCTTGGTATTCTTTTAATAAGTTTTCTATCTCTGTCATTTGTTGTTTCGACCAGTAGTTGCCTATCTTTTCCATTTTGGGTTTTCCATCAATTGATATGTTTACTTCTTTTATTTTTATTTCACCGTCCATCCAATCCGGTGCTTTAGATTCACCAATATGCCATTCTCCTTCTTTAAATTTTGTAAAAGATGGGGGAAATTCCTTCTGATCATCCTCATTCTCTTTCTCTTTGGTGGAAACTTTCAATATTGTCTTTACTAGTTGAATTACACGTGGGCGATTTCTTTTCCATAAGAAGCTTTTCCCATAAGTTTGCTTGTTGTCCATGTTTAGTCGGGTCGTCGATTGATCCGACTGCTTCTATTTGGTTGATATTATTTTACAATCTAAGACCAGTCAGGTGTTTATGTCGACTTCTTGCTTTGTCAGTTTAATAGATTAATGTAATTCTTGTACTACTTCTCTGAGGCATTCTTTTGCAAGTGAAAATGAGAAATTTTTGATAAATTTCTAAAAGTCTCTCCTCTTGCTTCTTCCATTTTATACCATTTGTTAGACAAGTCTTCTAACGTGATCATGAAAAAATGTGGCTAGATTCTCTCATACATATACCCGACTCTTTCCATTCTTTTTCACAATTTTTGATATGTGCAACCGTGTTTAGACCTTGGACAAACTTTTGATTTTCTACTTGAGAAGTTAATTTTTTTCCTCCAAACCTTTCAATGAAGTATGTTGAAGAGTTTGTCAAAGTCTGTAGTCATGATTGATGGGTGTCCCACCATCTTGTTGCTTGACCGGTGAATGTTTCAAATAGGCTTTGTAATCAACCTTGCTCGCCAACGGTTTTAGATACTTCTTCTACGTGAACTATTGGTTACTTGCGTTCCTTGTACTGCAAGGGAGGTAGATTCATCGATTCACTTTTCGTTAGTACAAGAGTTGGGTATTCCCTTATTCTTTTTTCACTATATCTTTGGTATCATTGTTATTGCAAAACATTTTTGTGTTGGTCATTGTGGGATAACTTCGATCGTCCAACATTCTCTTGCATGCTTTTCATAGTTTTGAATTTGTCAGTCGTACAACTCTGATATGGAGTTCTACCCATTCGACATAGTTGAACCCAAGTGGATTTCGCCAAATTCATTTGGTTCTACCGAATATTTGTTATCTTGCATAACCTGATATAATCTCCTTATATCTCCGTCATTGTCATCTAGTTCTGCCCAAGGTTTCCCTTGAGACAGATGAATAGGCTCAATGACCTTTTTGCCTTCACTTTCAATTTTATTCTATATTTTCTAATGAAATGGAATATTTAATTTTCCTACCCCAAGGTCGAACAACTAATGCCATGAAGGATTTGGATCCTTCTCTTGGATCAATGATTTCAAAATCAATATAAGTGTTAATACCCATTATTGCAATATTAACATTTTTCCAAACAACAATGGGTTCAATCAACCCTTGGTCGACAAGTTTAAGATAAATGCTTGACTTTGATAGTCACGGTCGACTGAGGATTTCCCAAGTGGATCACGTCATTATATTGGCATGTGGCCAGATGACTTGCAAGATGCAAAATCCTTTGACTTCGAGATCGACAAGGGGGTCAATATCTATTTTATCTTTTTGATTTAGAATACAAATATTTTTAACAATTCTTTCATTTCCTAGATTATTTTTGATGAGATACATTAAATCGATTAGTCGTGCAACAACTTCTTCCTTTGATAGAAGTTGTAATAACTCATTAAGTGTTTTGTTTCCGGATTTCACATTATTTTCTTTGGAAGCGATTTCTTCAAATATATTTGTGGCATTGTTAAATATTTCTCTTTGCCTTGTTGGATTAGGATACTTATCTTCTTTTCTTTGTATTCTCGTGACTTGGGGGCTTGTCCCCTCCAATCTTTGTGCCTTGCCTGATGATTATTTACAAATTTTTAGTATTCAATGCTTCATGTTTAGGAACACTAGACAAGAGATTGACATTATTTTTATTGTTGATTATTTATAACATGATGGGGCACTCTTCTAAATTGTGCTCCCCCACCCCACAATTTGTACAAAATTTGAGGTTCGTTTTGTTCTTTCGGGGATAACCGACACTCAAATGTTCTTCATTATAGCAGACGAAGCAACGCAACTTTCCTCGACCCGCTGGGCGGTTTGCTTGATTGTTGTTGTATCTTCCTTGACTGTTATATCTGCCTCACCGGTTGTTTCCATTATTACGCTGGTCGTTGTTGCGGAAGTCTCGACCTTTCTGATTATTATAGCCAACTGTCTATGCTTGGTAATCTGTATGATAATTTTCTTCAGTATTCAAATTATTGATACATTCCGTAGTTGTGTGATACGTTGTCTGATATATGCTACACCATTTCAGTTTTACATTGTCATCATTATAAGGACATTCTACCATCAAATGTGGCTCCAATATTTTGCATATGTTGCAGAAGTAGCTTGTTTGGGTTTTGCAAAAGTTGTCTGGTTTTCACTCTTCTGGAAATGGTCTGGGATCATCTTGGAATTGTCTTCTTTCTTCTTGATATGCATTCCTGTCATCATGATATCTATTCCGCTCATTTTAGGGACAGTTGTCTCTGGTATGGCCTTTTGGCGAGCATGTGGTACACCATAAGTCGTTATGTCTCATAGTCAGGTGCTGAAGTGATCTTTGTATTGTTTATATTTTTTCTTCTAGTCGTCTTTCGACAGGCTCTGTCAAGTATTCTGCATTTGAATTGAATCTTAAATATATCTTTAAGACGTTGTCGTATGTTGTGTATTCATGCAACAATAGTGGAATTTTGATTCATGGCTGCATACCTGCAACAAAAAATCGTATCACAACAACATGATCCATTTTGGATGGCATTTGGCTAAGGAGGTCTTTGAATATTCTATCATACTCTCGTACTATTTCTCCTAGTCTTTGAGTGATTTATTTTAATTTGTGCTCGACTAAATGATTGGTGTCGTCTGCTTTGAAAAAATCTAAGATATTATCCTTAATTTGTTGTTTTGTCTTGGCACCGTCTTCAATGCAATTCATGTACCATGTAAGTGTCTTGTTTCAAAGTCCACCTGCAAACTGCGCAACTTGTTGATTTTCATCATCAATTAAGTTTGCTTGCTAGAGAGCTTCACATACAAACCAATGTTTCTTAGGGTCCCCATCCCCTTCATAGATAAGTATATTTACTGTGCGTCGATAAGCCATTTTAACATAACTAAAATTTTTACCTTGTCTTTGAATACTTACTAGAGCTGACTTACTTACTTACTGCTTCACAATCATGTTCATTGTTGACTTCTTGTCACTAAGAGTTGTACCAAGACATGCGTACTTATTCTATAGAGTCCTTGTCACTAGGTCATGTCTCTGATGGTTTGGTTGCTTCAATCAATAATGTTGCTGGAAGGGGGGTTACCTCCATATGATATGAATAGAATAAATTAAAAGAGTGTCTTCCGAACTTGGACGTGAAGGTAATACAATTACCACGGCGTGGTCGTCGAATCAACAATCAGTCAGTGATTCGTCCACATTTGTCTAGCCGACTCCATATGCTATTGTCACCAGGTCCAAGACCTAGGTATCGCTCGACGATTTGTCTAATAGTCGATCCAGTTGTCATTATCATCGGTACATAGTCGATGGGGGTTGAGGCATCAGGAATTTCAATATGCAAGGACTACGGGGTCAACACCATCACGTGCGATTGCTCTATCGGTGTCGACACCTCACCCTCTCTCTCATCTGGTTGAATTTCCCTCGATTTAGGCTGGTCTTTTGGTTTCCCGATCATATCATTCGGTTTCTTCATAAATATTCTATTACGCAAAGGGCTTGCAATGTCCCTTAACTACTCCTATCGCTTGAACCTCTATTCTCTTTCTATTTCTAAATATCTGTTATTTTCTTATGGTTGGATGGACATTTATTTCATCGAGGCAGACTTGGCTTCTTGTCAGGATTCATTCTCCAATTTCTTTGTCGACTAGCATCCTCCTTCTATTCAGTGCACATGGTCGGCGACACCCACAATGCCGAACTGACACCTATTAATCGACCAAAGTGGGCTTAGCAATGGATTTCATTTATGAAGAAAGTATTCACATTCACGTTCGTTGACGAAGTGCTCCTCGTATTTTTTCTTTTGCTCCCAAGTTGTTGTAGTAGGCAGGTCTAGTGGAGGTCGTGGCTCGATTGTAAGGCTGACTCCTTTTTTGATTAAGAACTTATATAGCAAATTCGGTATTGTACAAAAAATATATAGTGAAAGTCGTTATAGAATTTTCTTTGGACTTCGTTAATTAAAGTTCTCTCTTCCATGACTTGTTCTTCGCATATCTTCTTGAGACACTCATATAGGTTCATTCTTCCTCCGTTATTGAGCTTGTGCATTAATAGTATTTCATTCTAGGTGTCGAACTTTCTCATGAGTGACGTCGAGGAATTTCTTTATATCATGGGGAACAACTTCTATAAATTGTTCATAAGACTAAGTGAAGAATTTTTATATGGCCTGTGCAAGTGTTAACTTGTTCCTTCTTGCATATTTCTGTATGTAGTTTGCAATTTTTAGGTTTCGCCACTCTCTAATTTCTCCCTCACTCACTATTTACATATATATGATCATTTCATGTCCCGGGTCAGTACTACCGACAACGGAACCAATGTTGTAATATATGGGATTATAGAAGGTTACCAGTAGTGCAAATTCCACATGATACATAAAGATATATTGCATACAAGATCATACATACATAATGAGAGCAAAGGAAATAGAGTAACCGAGACCAAAAGAACAAGTGTCTTTATTATCAAAACATGCCAAGAATGTACACAAGATAGAGCTCTCTTTCTCTAGGCTCACCAGCCTAATATATAGTTCATACAAGTAGTTATTTAGTTACAATTTCCTAACTATATGGTCAATTGGCCTAACCAAATTGATTGACTTAACCAATTACTCTCTAGTTGGTCAGGAGGACCTACTTGATTGGCCTACTAGGCTCCTCCAACAATTAGTATGATCTATACTCAAGTTTTTGATAATTTTTAGCTTACACTATAATGGAATGATCCTTTATTGTTGCTATGGTTCTTTCTTTGGTCCTTCTAAAATAGTGGATGCTAGAGAGTTATTATAAAAACACGTGCAAGGAATGATGCTAATTGTATTGCAACTAAAGTTTCCAAGGAGGTCCCAAAAGTATTTTGCACATTGTTTATTTACATTTATGAATGCATTTTATATGTTACTTTTATATCTTATGAGTCATAATGATTTAATGTCCACTAGATAGGATAAAAACCTAAATTAGATACAAAATCTAAAGACAAAGAACCACCTCAACACAAGGTTATTGATGAGGTATAAAAGAGAACTATAATGCAAAGGAATCAATTAGAATTTGGTGTGCTATTGTGTCACACTGATTTTCAAGGCAATCATTGTGTGATAATACATGAAAATTTCATCTTTAAAGTTTGTCATAGATTTAGCTCATTCACAGAGTTAAACAATTATTGTATGGTTTTTTGAACAATGTGTCTTTTTTGCACAAAATTAATTTTTGCATGTATTTACAAGATCTATATTTCAGAGCAAGAAAAAAGCACATCAATTAAAATAAATAAGGGACTATTTCTTCCTCTTTTTTCGACAATGATGAAATTTCTGTGCTTGATAAAGAGTCTACATTTGATCGTAAATATGTTACCATATCCATACTTGGCTTCATTTTTTTTAATTATTGAGATAACCCATTGTTTTTAGTTGAAGTGCTCTATTTTTATTTTAATTATTGAGATAACCCCTTGTTTTTAGTTGAAGCGCTCTATTTTTTTTTAAATTATTGAGATAACCCATTGTTTTTAGTTGAAGCGTTATTTAAGAATCATTGAAATAATTTTTTTTATCAGTGATGTTAAAGAAAAACAATTAGGAAAAGTTCTATAGGGCATTAAATAAATCTGCAGCATTTAATAAGCCAATCTCTTCTTCCAACAAAACTAAAGGCATGCTAAAACCTTTTGGACAATTGTTTGCCAAGGCTAGTTCACATACAATGTCTTGTCTTCGCATCCTAGTCTAAATGGATAATCTAATACAAAGAATTAAGCAAGTCGGGATCTAGATTGGGGCATTTTATTATTCAGGCTACTGGTTCCTTGTATAACCAAGGGAGCAAAGGCTATAACTCCAGGGAATAATAGAGTAAAGAGTGTCAATTCAAATATTGTTAAGAGAAAGGAACCTTTACTAAATGGTAGCAAATTTGGGAAGGATCAACATTGTTTATCAAACTACCACCTTACAAATATGTAGAAGATAGTCCCTATAAAGGCTACATCACAAAAAATAGATCAAAGAAAGCCTCTAGTGTTGGAAAATTTATTGTCCAAACCAATGCAAAAATTGGACACAAAAGTCCCACCCAAACGGCTACCAAAACCAACACCAGGACCACCATCGAAATTGCTACCAAAGCCTCATGTTTCACCTATTCCATCTCAATTCCGAAATTCTTTTTGTTTGCATTCTACATTTCAATTCAATTCTTGTTTGATGATCGTAATTTTGTTGAGCTCACTTTTTCTCATTTCACCTTACATGTAAAGATTGCAAAGGCCTCTGTATCTCATGTGTCACACTATGATAGTCCCAAGAAGAGGCCTTTAGATGGTGACTATGATGTTCTTGAAGATGATGGTAACATTAGTAGCATCATCGAGAAGAAAAATTTAGATGGTGACTATGATGTTCTTGAAGATGATGGTAACATTCGTAGCATCATTAGATATATATTTCAGTAATGCTTTTTTCACTTTTCCGTAACAAAATACTATGAACATGACTAAGATATGGCTTTTGGTACTATGGTTTTATAATAATGTCTACTTATCTCTCGTATATTTTATCATAATGATTTATTCATACTTTTAGCTGGTATGATCCAAATAAATATAGGAATATGGACGATGATGATGACTATGACATTGAGGCTAGATTTAGTTGGATTTAGTAGAATACAAGTTGAAGACAGATGAAGGTAATGTTTAATGCTCTCCTTTGTAAGTAGATATGTTTCTTGTTTGATTTCCTAGGCAATGTTAATGACCATTTTTTTGTTGCCACATATCAATTTATTTTTAGTTGAATATGCACTCAAACATTATAATTAGTGTTTTTTTCATGGTTATGTTTGTTGTGCAAAAATGTCAGAGGAGGGGGATGAAAGGGATTTGGCACTAATTGAGGTTGAGGAAAGGGATGAGAGGGAGGGATAACTGAAGAGATGAAAATTGCAAAGAAAATAGTCATTGGGTAATAGAAAATGAAAGTGACTATTGTTTGTGTCAACAAAATTTCTTGGGAGGTTTTCAACTAGTCTATGGAAATCTATTACAAAAGACATGAATTTGGGAACTTTGCATTGGTAGTTATCTAGTTTGTATGGTTTATATTATGAACTTTAGCATCTTGTTATTTTTCCACATTTGGAATTTGTTCTCGAGGCAATCAATTATATAGTTAAAATGCACTCTACGATTTCTTATACATATAAATATACAAATTGTACATATTAATTTGATGTTAGAAGTATTATTTTGCATTTTTAATTTGGTAGATAATATTGTTACATTATTCTTGGAGTTAAATTTCATATAATATTATATTTAGCGATTGGTTGTGATTAATAATATTATGTTGGAGAATTTAATTGAATATTGTAATAATAAATAAGTGTAGCATTGGGCAGGTATTGGAGTAGGAATTATACAAATTGCTTGGTTCTTACACTAATGGAACTAATAAAGATTTGTTACAAGTTAACACAACTTGAAAGCCTACGTCATCTTTGATAACATGGGTCCCATTAAGGAGGAAACAATGTATCACACAAAGAGAAGTATTGAAAGACCTTTATAGAGGACTTGATATGACTATACTTCGTGATGGTCTTACTCATGGTGTCTACTTCTGAACATATGGATACAATGGAGAGTGTATTTACTTAAGTTGTCATAAAAGTGCAGTTCAAAGTTTATTAAAATTGCTCATAATAGGGGGTTTTGTACGAGTGGCAAGTTGGTTACTTTGATATCCATTGGATATGGTTAAATCCAGACTTCAAGGACAAATAGATGCATATCCCAAGTGTAACATTGGTCCATTGTTGACTACTTAAAAAAGAGTGTACGCAAAGAAAGATTTCCTGCGAGGCCTTGTCACATTTGTGGCATGTGATTTTTTGGTAAATGGAGCTATATTTTCGACATATGAACTTGTATTTAGGTGTTTCTTCCCACATACACTAGATCGGGTGCTTAACATTTCTAGTTAGCTTTGCAAGTTGGATTATTCTTTCTTTGTGTCTTGACTAGAGCCATTCCAGGCACAAATCAACCTACATTGATCTTATATAAAAACTTAGCTCAATGAACTTGTTTAGACTTTGAATGCAGTGTTAGTAAACTGGCCTTCTTGATTCTCCCAAATCAATCTACAAACATTTTAAGGCTAATTATTTTCATTGAATATTATAAATCTTTTTAGAATTATGTTTTCATAGTTAAATTTAAATCTTATTCTTTGTATATATGTAGACAAAAAAAACACTAATTTTCAAATGGAATGAATCTTATTCTTTGTATATATGTAGACAAAAATCCTTCTAAGGGAGAGTTTCATTTTCTTTTTCATGAGTTGAGAATCAACTTAAAGCTTTCCCTTTAAAAGGTTATTTATGATTTTAAGCATTATATATAAAAAAAAATGTTTTACCTAAAGTATAATTTGTAAATTTTTATATTAATATTGTATATTTTTGTATCAAATTTTATTGTTCACTTGGTTAAGGTGTGGGTCTCGTTAACAAGGCAACCTGAGTTTAAATCCCTTTAGGAGTGGCTTAGTTGGGAGACGACATCAATAAACCCAGTCAAGTTGAGGTTGGTGCAGTTTAGGCCAGCTGCGATCCTCGGGTGATTTTGACGACGTAAATGCCCCTAGATTGTAGTTTCTCAAATCAAAGACCACTACCACAAATCAAGAAAATTCGAACAAAAAAAAATTACATATTCTCAATTTTATAATTTGTTTACTTAAATTAAAATATCTTTATTTTGCAACCTACATTTTCAATTTTATAATTTGTCTACTTAAATTTAAATATCTTTATTTTGCCACCTACAAATTTACCATATAAAAAGAGCCTTGATACATAATACCCTACCTTAGTAACAATGATTTGATTAATTTTTTGAGTTTTTTATATGGTACAAATTTTTACTAACAAAGATTTGATTTGATCTTTTGAGATGAATTTACCATATTATATTTAGAATTTTTTAATTATTTTTTTATGATTTTTTAAAACATATATTTATCAACATTTCATACAAGATTGTAGAACTTTATTATTATTTTGGGAATTAATGCCATGCTTATAAAATTCAAAACATTCAAACCTAGATTAAATTTGTTTTAATTGTTATTTATTTTTATTTTTTTATTTAATTTTAAATATTATTTATAATTAAATTATTATAATATTGGGATTTTTTTTATCCAGTTTAATTATTTAATATGTAATATCTTTTAAGCAATTTGAAATAAAATTAGACATATTCAATTTTTTTTATAATTTATAATTTTAAAATCAAATATAATGGTGTTTACTTTATTATTTTGATTGAGCGAGATCCATTTTGATAAAGACTAAATTTATGATTAAATATTTAAATATAAGTATAAATGGTTACAAAGATAAGTTTAAGTTTAAGATTTTTGATATTTTTTTTTTAAATAAGAGTGGGAACTTTTTATAGTGAACCACAAAACTAGGGTATGCCTGCATGCAGGTAGGAAACTAGACCCACTGGGAATGTTTAAGCCATTTAAAATGATCTTTAGACTACTTCACAGAGACACTGGGATGAAGATGAGAGTTTGAGTTGATTTAATGTTTAAAGCGTCTAAGTTTCCAGTACATACAGAAATGACAAAACAACTCCGATGATTGTGGGATGGCTAAGAACTCTTGCTTTTACATATATAAGGTCAACACTATAAAACTATTACCAACATTTCAAAATATCAAAGAAACCTATGATCTGTGGAGGCTGGTCTATTGCACTAGAGTTGGAGCCACTGGTTCATCGTCATTTGTTTCAATGATTTGGGGAGAATTTGGTGTTTGTCCCTCCAAAGGATCCTTTACAACTAACTCCACGCCTAGTCTTTGGTCTATAATGTCGATCTTTGCATCCATAAATTTCAATTCGAGCCTTAGTCGCTTCAATGGTGCCATGGCTGCCTTGAGTGCTTCTATCTCCTCCTGTAGATTTTGTGTCTCCCTGCTTCTATCCATCAACATACATCCCATCAAACATTTTTTGACCCAATACAAGGCAAGTGAATGATTGTATAGAGATATCCTTGTGCGGGTAGTTCTTGGGTCCATTACCCAGTCTACTAGCTCGTCGAATTCGACCTCCTCTTGAAAGATACCATGCTCCTTCCAAATTTATTGCTCTAGCCTTTTCAGTTCCTCCTGAATTTCTATTGGAATGGATTCTTTATAATATTTTGCTTCCCGGGCCGCCCTCTGTTGAGACCAAGTTAAGATTGAGGGAACGACAAGGGATTTACATTTCTGCCTACTGTTATTGGTAGAACACTCGACACCCTTCAAGATTCTTTTTCATGTTCCTCTCCATCGTCCCCATAGAAACCAAGGGATATTCAACCAAGGAGACTTCCTCCACCAAGCTTTGCGTATACGTTCCCATTGAGCAAGCAGTAAATGGGGTGACTCCCTCCACTCTTAGCATTTGAGGAAATGGTTCGGTGCTTAGGACTAAGAGGCCCACCATTTTTTCGATCTCCCATTTCTAGACAGAATGACCACATCTTGTGCTTGTGTACCTACAGATCTGTTGCATCTTGCGAACTTGACTTGGTGTATGAATGTCGACCGTTACCCTGCTTGAGGTTTCAACCGATTGGAAAGGACTTTGCTTATTATTTTAAGGATGACATTACATATGGAAATAGGATGGAATTTTTCAGGAGAGGAGGGTTTTTCTCCCTTGGTAATGAGGGCTACAAAGGTCGCATTGAAAGCTGAGAGAAGATCCTTAGATTGACAAGAGTTTTCCACTATGGCCCAAACTTCTTCTTTTATGATACCCCAAGAAGCATGAAAAAAATCATTTGTAAAACCATTAGGGCTAGGAGACTTACTTGCTAGCATATTTTTGACAGCTTGCTCGAATTCCTCCAAAGTTATGGGATGCATTAGGCCCTCATTTTGTTCCATTGTTCCATTGTAACAAGAACAAGAATATGTTTAGTTATGTTGTTGATGGCCGTTGAGCAGTCGGTTACAGGTTATGGGAGAAGATTATGGAAGTAGGAGACCAACTACACTGATATGTCTACTTGAGTTTGAATTTTGTTGCCTTGTTTATCAATGCGAGTGACAATTTTTTTTTATGTTGTTGATGCTGGAGAATGGATCTATGAATATTTTTTTGTTCTTTTCTCCTTTTTTGAACCACTCTACTATACATGATTTTTGGTGCCATAAAGTTTATTCTTGTTTCAATATTTCTTCCAGATGTTGAGAAAAAATATCCTCTTGATGGGTGAGATCCCCAATTGAACCATTAAGAATGAGGTCCTACTATAAGGCATCCATTTGGGGATTCAAGGTTCTTCTTGGCTTCTAGAATGTTGTAAAAAATAGTCATGTTCCAGTGTTTGAGTGTTTGCTTAAGATTTTTTAGTTTTTGTTGAAAGCGGTACATTAAGGATCGTTCCAGGATAAAAGCTTCATGCCACCAACGCTGAATGATCTCTTTGAAGTCCGAATGATCCAAACAAAATTTCTCAAATATGAACGGGCGATTGGTAGCCGATCTTCCTAAGTTCCTCTAAAGACAAATCGAACAATCATTTGATTCATTAGCTAGAAGAATGGTGGTGAACCAATCGATACATATTGTGAGAATATCATCGGTAAGTAGAAAGCGATCGAGTTTGGATGCTATCAATTGATCCCCTCCTTGTTTATTGTTCTAGGAGTAAAGACCATTCGAGGTGTTCATATATACAAGTTTGGATTCTTGTATAAATTGCATGAAGGCTTGATTGTTTCTGTCTAACTGATGGTGTCCTCCCTTTTTTTTGTTAGAGAGGAAATTATATTGAAATACTCTCTGATCAAGCATGTATTGTATTGGTACATATTCTTGAGCCATTGTAGATGGTTTAAAAAGATGTGCTTATGTTCAACAATTTGCGGGCCATATACATTTGTGATGAAGCATTTTCCATTAGAATCATTGACGTGATAGTTGGTTGAGAGAGTTCTTTGCATTGCCAAAAATTCATCCAGAACAATGCCATTTGGATTCCATAAGATAGCAAGGCCACCCGAGGATCCCGATGTGTTTGCTGTAACAAATCAAGCCCCACTCCAGATTTTCCTAGCAATTATGGTCATAGTCTAAGTAGTACATTTTGTTTCTTGTAGCAATATTGTATTTGGTTTCTCCATAGCAATTTTGTTTTTCATGATTCTTTGTTTGGTTGGGCCGTTGATCCCTTGTACATTCCATGATAAGAATTTCATTTAGAGTATTTATAGAGGGTACAAAATAACTCATTTATCTGAACATATTGACCTGAATTGATCACGAGGGCACCAACTTCATCTATGCGTTGACTATTTGTTTTATGTCCTCTTTTTCTTCTTCTTATAGATGTCACTTCAAGTCTTCTCGTGGATTGGATTTGATTCCCAATGTTTTGTCCTTGCCTGAAGATTTGACTCCTTTTCCTTGATTTTCCCTTGATTTGATTACCGCTTCTTTAAAAAGTTCTAGCTAAGTTTTTGGGATAGGATCTTTTTGTTTGCAAGTTTCCTCTATGAGCTAGAGGTCCTAGTAACCCAATTCCATGTCCTCTCCCTCATTAGAGGCATCCACCATTTTAGAATCTCCCAAATGATCTTTTCGAGCAATGATGGGAGGGGTATCTTTGGTTTGAGGAGTGGCTTGTTCAACATTGTTGATATTTTATGCAAGGATATCGTATTGATTGGATGCCGAGACAGTCGCCGTGGCTGCTTGATGAGGATATTTTCTATTGTGGCGCTGACGGTTTATGACCTTCGAAAACCATCTGCATCTTTATCCTAAGAAGATTTAGGGTTTGTAGGCATTTTGTTCAGGGGGCAATCACATAATAGGTGACCATGCTCATGGAATTTTTTGCAGTGGAAGGGGATATGATCACAATCAAGGGTTTGAATCCATTCAAAGTATCTGCAAGCTAGATATATTGCCTCAGGGTGGGCTTGTGAAAAATTCATATACACACACATGTAAGCAAAGGAAGTGAATCGACCCTCGAGGGTAGTTTCTGAGGCTTTTACAAAGTTTCACAAGGTGTTACCAATGCCTTCTAGGGTTTGGGGTTCCCAATATTCATGTAGAAGGGAATAAAGGTAGATCCAAATAGGGGTTGAAGTGAAATCATCCTTGTCAGGACTAAAATGCTCCACCTGGAATCACATGTATAACCCTGCAGAATTGAGGAAATATGGCCCTCCGTCAAAGACCATTGTTCTGTCTTCTAGGTTTGTAAATATAATCGTGAAAAAAGCCTTTTGATCCCAAATTAAGATCGTAATGCCCTTTCGGCTACCATTTGTGGTTGATCCACCAGACTAAGGATTTTTCTGATGGCCATAAACCCATGAACTTGCAAATAATGACGTGATCTTGCATGTACTGAATGTTCTAATGGATTTGGGTTGATGTTACTTTGTACCTTGGAATTTTTGTCATTTTGGGAATACATTTTCCTGGGCTATGCATTGTTGTGTTCTGCTGGTTTCCTAAGGTTGAGGATGGTTTCTCATTGCTTCCATCTCCTCCCTTTCCGTTGTCAATTCCGGAGGTGGAACCTCCATTGATCTGTTGCTTTGTAGTAGCACCCGCATAAATTCCAAATTGGGGGGTGGTTGCCTTTATCGCTATTCAAAGCCATTGTGGGGGAAAATGCGACCAATGCATAGGGAAGGGATTTACGATCCAATGTGATGTAGTTCAAAGAAGAGCCCTTGGACAAAAGTCAAGTTCGCCAGAGCTCCAAGAAGGTATGGTGGCTAGATATCAAGAGGACATTGATATATCTGTTGTTTTTATTCTTTATAAGTTTCTTGATATTACCTTATATATCAAAGTAATATAATATAGTAAACTATTATTTTCATATATTCAAAGATGTTTTATAACTTATAAGTTTAAAATCAAATAAATTCTTTACTCTATTAATTTGAATAATTTAAAATGCATTTTAATAAAGTTTTTATTAAAAGTCACGATTTAATATTTAGAATATGAAGATAAATTATTGAAGTTAAAAAATAGTAGGGTTCATGTTATTTGAAAGTGAGTAACTTTAGTTTTCAGATAAAAGAGGATGTAGCCTTCTTTGAGCGAAAGATGGTGTTTGTGTTACTGGAGGTGTCATTATGCTAAATGTTGATCATTATTTCACTCTTAGGCTTAATTGTGGCAGAGTTACAAACATGAAAGCTGAACTGCTGGCTCTATGGTGTATTTTGAAAGTGACCAACATTTTTTGGTATTGGTGTTCTCAAAGTATTTGGGGACTCCCGGGTTACTATCAAATGGGTGCGGGGTGAATATAAGCTGAAGGTTATCTCTCTTCTACATTGGTGCTACAGGATCAAGATGGAAATACTTGTGTTCAAAAAGCTTTCTTTTGAACATATATATAGACAGAACAATTCAATGGCGGATAGATTATCTAAACAAGCTATGGAAGGTGCGGAAGGGGTAATATTTTGGGAAGAATTCCAGGAAAATCACAGATGCGATGATGGTCTGTGAACATATTTGAATTTTGAGTTGGTTTTGGCCCTCGTTTTTCATGGTACTTTTTTAGGGTGATAAGATATTTTGGAAGATATATTTCTGGATATTATTTTGATTGTATAAGGTATTTTTTGTGATAAGTCTTTTATGACTTAACAACTATGTACTATTTGATTCGATCGAATATCAATAATATGTTTTTTTTTTTTTGAATATATATATATATATATATGTTTGTGTGTGTGTGTAGATAATGATTTTGACATTTTGATTTGTAACATTTTTATCAAAATAAAATTGAGTAAAGAATAATTTTGTAATTTACAACTTCAAAATTAAGTACATCACTCATTATTATATTACCAATATTATTATGTTAGTAAGTGATGGTTTTCTAATGGTTATTTATTTATTTTTTCTATAAACAAAATATTAACATTTTTTTTTATAACAAGAATGTATGTTTGAATATTAAAAAAAAAAGGAGTAGTGGTTTTTACCCAAATCGACAAATTACATGGAGGCCAAATTGGCTTTTATCATTTCCAGCTTCACAAATTCTGTGGAGACCACCGTTGACAAAAGAATGAATGTTAAAAATGCCTTCCTTCTCATTCTGAGAAATATTATTGCAAATGAAAAGAATGAATGAATCCTTAAAAGTTGATGATGCTACTGAAAGAGATTACTGGAGGTCGTGCTGAATAATTCCTTGAGAGATTCGAGGGAATCATAGAGTCCTTCTGCGATTGCTTATACTGAATAAGACAAACTGTTACTGCGCTGAGGGATCTCAGCTTTTACTAAACAATCCATGACTCTGAACTGGGGTTTCTATTGATGGATTAATTAAAAAAGTAAGAGTTTTATTAACTTAAATCATAACCACTCGAGGTGCTGTAGAGCGTTCCTTCTACCTTCTGAAATTAAAAATAAAAAGAGCCATATTCTACTCCAGGGAGACTTCTGCTCTGCTGATAATTACCAAAACCTTCACTTAACTGACAACGGAGCTCGGACAGCTTCATCCTCTAAAGAAATGATGCGAATCTGCTGTTTAAGAACTTCAAAGAATTTCAGATAACATTTAAAGTTGAGCTTTATCACTTCTTCCATCTCAGCGTGAAGATGCTTCCTCCAAATCCTACGAGTTTTACTCTTCCAGATTTCTCAAAAAATCTTCATGGCTAAGCATTATAAAAAAGCTCTGTAGTGGAGGATGAAGGGCAGAAAATGAAGATTGTTCCAATTAAACAACCTAAACGAGCAGACAGGTGAATTTATGCTTATAATAAATCCAAACTTAAGGAATATATTGGAATTTAGCATCCAAATTTGAGAGCTTGAGCATGCCTTGTTGATGACTAGTAGCAGCATTAGCTTCTATGTCTGCCTCTGTGTTTAAGAGTCTTAAAATATGATAAGACCTAAAAATGTGAAGGTGCTCGAAATATGACGAATTCGCTGGATAATGTGACTGAGAGGAAGATTGTTGCTATTGGTGTTAGTGTTGAGGGCGCGGATGATGATCAAAGAATCCCCAAACACTTGAAGCTTATCTATATTATGAACTCTAGCTATATGGCAGCCTTTCAACAAGGCTAAAGCTTCAGCGAGATTGTTGGAGCTATTGCCCAGGCCCCACCTATACTTCAACCTTATGTTCCCATTTCTATTCCACAAGACTCCACCTGCTCCTGCAATGCCAGGATTGTTCTTGGAGGCACCGTCAAAATGAAGGCTGTCCAACTCCTGATTTGTCCTCCAAACTTGGAAGTCTTTAACTGTGAGCCTGATTTTCCAGGCTGGAATGAGTCTCTAAAGGGGCACATACCTGGGATGCGGTTTGTTATTTCCTATCCAATCCAATTCCACCTTGCTAAGGGTTGAATCGGGCCTAAACTTAGAGTGATTGAGACAGTTGAGCAGTAATCCTTTGGCATGGCTTGCTGTGTGTATGGGTTTACAAAACTTTTCTTGAAAGATTGCCTGATTTCTGGCAATCCAAATTTTCTAGCAAGATATATTAACATTTTATTAGCTCGATGAAAGTGAGATGTATTTTAATCAAATTGGAAGTTTTTTCCTTGGTTTCCTCGGAAAAATTCATAATTTTATTATCAGAAGATACAAAATTACATTCTTCAGATATATGGAGAGCGTGAACTGCTCCATACATTGTCACATATAGGTGGATACAGAAAAGAAAACAGAAAAATTTCGTCAAGATGACTAACCACAAACTCCAGAGAATGGGTGCCCCACACACGTCAGCCTACAAGAACCCTAGGCATCAGGATCCTCAGCAAAACCACTGCGTCTATGCCTCCACCGAAAGAAAGAATCCGTCAAAGCCAAACCCTCATCAAGGGAAGCAGCAGGGCCCAGCAAACCCCAAATGAAAACGCAGCCAGCCAAGATCCCAAAATAAAGCCAGGAGCAGACCGCCATAGCACGCCGAGATTCCCAGGTGCCAAAAAGACTCAGACGCCTCCACCGAAAGCACCCACCAGCCTTCATGAACCCTAAGCAGCAGTAACCTCAGCAACATCTCTACCTGTGACCAGCAACAGCTCAGAACCTTTGCAGCAAGCCTGCAACAGAAAATGAAGATCCGCCAATGCCGAAACCCTCATCAAAGGAAGCAGGAGATCCATGTTTGTGGACAGAGTAGCAGAATCCGAAGACCTCCCAAACCGACCAAAACAACCCGCATACAACCCCCAGTGAGGAAGCAAAAGACAGACCCTGCGTCGATCCTGGAGCAGACCGCCCAAGCAACTGCCGAGAGTCCCTATCCCATCGATAATATGCCATCAAACAATCTGTCAATCTGTCTTAGAGACAAAACTACAACAGTTCCATATCTCAATAGCTTAAACAAGTATGCCTATAACACCTTAAAAAAAACACAGTACAAAACCGGCTTAAAAGAACACTCATAAGCCTGCAAGCAAACGACAGACTGGCGGGAGTAGGCGCCATAGCAGACCTCCAAACGCCGCAGCCGACCAACCACCAGCAAACGCAAAACCCTGCGCAGTCCTCGAAACTTGCCTTCGCATGGGGTGAGACTGTCTCAAAGTGCCTCTGCCATCGGAGCAATAAGAAGCCTCCGCAGCCGGAACAGGAAGCCTCGCCACCATGGGCAGGCCAAAACCTCGCGCTGCCATGGGATGCACCTCATCAGAGAACCGCCACCGTCATCAAACACAAAGGGCACCATCCCCATCTCCGACACCATCGCAAGGTGAACAGTGGGAGCGACTAGGGTTGAAACCCTAGCCACCTGATCAAGATTCTTTAGCGACTCTCAAAACTCTGAACCTCGCTCTCTCTTTCTTTCTCAATCCCTATCAAATTGGAAGTTATGATTATATATTTAGAATATAAACATAAATGATGGTCTTCTAATGGTTATTTATTTATTTTTTTAGAAAAAAAATATCAGCATTTTATTAGCTTGATTAAAGTAAGATGTTTTTTAATTAAATCGGAAGTTATGATTATATGTTTAGAATATAAACATAAATGGCTTAAGTACAATAAAAATAGACTTAATGTTATAACTTTTTTTTTTCAATAAAATATAATATAGTAAAATATTTAATAGTTAAATTTCAAGTTATGATTATGTGTTTAGAATATAAACATAAAATGCTTAAGTTCATTAAAAATAAAAAATAAGCTTAATGCTATAGCTTCTTATAAAATATTTATTATTATTAAGTTATTATATAATTGAGAATTTTTTTTTTTTTTTTTTTTTTTTTTTTTAATTATTCAAATGATTTTATATAGTTATAAAATTTAAATATCTAAATTTTTGTCAAAATAAAATAGAGCAAATATAAAAATATTTTTAAACTTGGAAATAAATTTTACTTTAACAAAATAGAAAATCATCAATAAATATTTAAAATATATAATATTTTATAATTGATAAATAAGTTGTGCTTTAATAAAATACAAAATTATAATAAAATATTTAGAATATAAATATAAAAGGTTGACATTGAGAGTTGGGTTAACTATTGTAATATAAAGAATAAATATAGATATCATTATTGTTTAATTTTTTTTAAAATTTAAAAATAGTATTTTTAATAATGATAATATGGCTTGGTTAAACCATTGGTGTAATGTATCTAAATAGGATTTAGGCACACTAATTAAAAATTGACCAACTAGTACTAGAATCTATAGATTTTTCTCCAAACACCACATGATCTTCACTAATATTTCTAAGGGTATCTACAAACTTTAGGCAACCAAAATCACACAATAGAAGGTTACATACTGAACTTGGTGATTTGCTTCGACAACTTGCACATTCGGGAGTGCATCACGCCTGGGTAGACTCCTTTGGCTAAACCAAAGGCTTCAAGGCAATGGCCCCATGACTTCTGTGGAAACTCCGCTGCTTCTAGTGCAATTCTGGAAGCAACTACAATAGGAGGGAAATATGTTTGACTGAATATAGCAGTAAGGATGACTGATACTTCATATTTAGACTCTCAGGAAAAAGCACCATAAACATAAACTCAAATCATGGAAGACTAGCTCAGATCTAATCATAGAAGACTGTTAATTTACAACTCTTTCCAAACATCCCGAGACCCCATCGAATTTGTAAACAGATAATCATATGGACACAAACACACCAAATAATTTTGTATAGAGTATTAACATACACCATATATATTTTACAGAATGTTTTTCACACATAGAATTAAGACTAGGCAACCACAGGGTACAGACCCATACATAACTCAAACAATAACTCGAAGATTTGATCACAATAGGAGAAGAGAAGTCTTTGAATATTTATTATGAGCTGAATATATAGTAATACCACGGATTACAACAAGATATAGCTCTTACTCAACTTAAAACCCAAGAAATGCAAAGATAGATATGGATAAGTGCGCTCTTCAACACTGAAACCTTTAGATATGGTAAAATAACTGTATCTTGGTCATCTGGACGTCTTTTTCGACGAGAAAAAAGATGTTTACGGTTGGAAATGAAGCTCTGGATGCAATGGGATAGGAATCAAAGTCTAGAAATTCTCACAAGTTTCAAAACCAGAATCACCATTTCGGCCTTCCCAAACTGGTTCCACTAATTGAATTTATCCAACCTCACAACAAAAGCCTAAACACCTGGATCTGAAGAAGATATTTGTGAATATGAATTTGTAGCTCCAAAATGAAACCTTATCATATGCAAATGGACAATAAATAGCTACTTTGAAGCTCTATGATGTTCTTTTCCTCAATCACCAATTGGAATGCTAGCAAACACTCCAACTAGTTACTACATGCAAAGGGTCACATCATCCAATGCGAACCAGGGGTACATCTCCAAGGTTGTGAGAAGAAGGAAGCTCTCCAATACAAATGGAAAATTACCAAAAGATGTGAATGGTTGTGTTCATCCTCCTTTTATTAACCTTTGCTAGCTTTTCTGCCTTCCTTCTAGAGCTTGCCATATAGGAAATTCAAATTAGTGATGAGAGGAGGCTTCTTTGGCAAGTTGCTTTTGCATTTGGACCCACTTGCCTCATCAATTTCGCCCTCATTGACTAAATTTGTCCCCTGTAGTTTTTTTGAAGCCTTTTGCTTGCTTTCCTTCTTTTATTAATCTTTCTTGAGCCTCAGCTTCCAAAATTAGGAAACTTTTGTCCTCTTTGTTTTTTTGTTGCTTTTGCTGCTTTTAGCTGTTGTTTATGCTTTTGGGTGCTTTCTTCAAGATTTTTCTGAGGAGGACAACTCACCTACTTTATCCTTATCCTATGCACCCTCTTGAGCCACCTAGGCATTTCGAACTCATCAAACAATTTATTAATAATTAAACATGTACAACTACGGACTACACCACTTCTTCAACTTCAAGATCTAATTTAATTATGCAAAATAACCCTAGTAAAAATGAATTCCCTAACTCATTTATTTTTCGACTAGGATCCATGGGGATCTAAAGGGCTAGTGGTAGATCCACGGTGCTATAAAAAATGGGGACATTACAATTGGTTTAAGAGAGCATGGTATAAAGATGTCATGGCTTGGTCAAACCATTGGGGGATTGTCAAAAATGCCACTTTGGAAAATATTAACAACCTCAAAAATACTATCACATCTAAGTTTAAAGAGAAAATGTGGGACAAGAAAGATTTAGAGGTTAAAAGAAATTAAGACATTATAAGGAGGTCATGTAACATCCCTAAAATTCATAAAAAATTAAAATTTTCTAAATAGTTATATTTGCAGTTTAATGCTATGCAGAAGTAAGAATATTTATGTTATTATCTTTGTTTACTGCTTAACTGAACTCTTAATTGCGACATTTATTTGTTTACAACTATCATTGACTTAAAGAAGTGTCTTGACGACATCTATTTGGATATGTGATCCTATGTCTGAGATGCTTATCATAATGCCTAGATTATGTCCAATATTCTATAGAAAAGTCTTACGTCTTTGACGATGCTATTTCTATTGTCATAAATTTGTTATCTATTTCTTTTATTCTCAAGGTATGGTAGTAGGACTATGAGCCCACATACTGTTGTGAGTTCTTATGGATTCAGTCATATCTTGATTATAATACATTGAGCTTTTAGTTATTATGTGCAATGATTTCTATGCAGTTGATAAAAGACACTTAAACTCCTGTCGTATATGTTTGGTATTTAACCTGCCATATTTATGTCTAATATGGACAATCTTTGCAATTTGATAAAAATCAACTTCTTTTGTTGACAAGTGAGTACTAGGACAAACTTGAGGCTTACTTAGCTTAAAGCTAATGCATGCTATCAATCACTTTGTCCAGGTTACAGGTTTTATTTTCATCTTAGTAAGAGTTTAATAAGTACATGTTTAAGTTTAAATCTTCATGGCAAAGGTTATACCATTTGCTATTATGTTTATAGATCAGTAAGGAGTTAGGGTCGATGGTGCCTGGTTAAGCTTGATGGTAGAATAGTTTACAAGGTCCTAAACTATGCAAAAGGTGGTGGCTAGTATCCAAACAATGGTCATGATCCACAATGAGTATTTCAAACACAAACTATAGGCTTGTGGGTATAAATTTCAGGCTAGTGGATCACAAGTCAAGTAATTATGAGCTAGTGGATGACAGGTCAAGTAATTAAATGCAAATACATGAACATAATTAATACTGCCTATGCGTAACAAAACCCTATTGCTACGATTTGGGGTTTGGTCTTTTTGCCAAAATGGTTTTTTTTTGCGTTGAGAAGGAGGGCAAAGCCTCTCTCGGCCGCCATGGTTGTTGGGAAACCAAATATCCACTCACTGAGTTAGTTTGGCACTGTGAATGCTGGGTTGTGTGACTTTATGGTTTCCCAACATGCATTGGAGTTCCACTGCGAGGTTTTCTTCTCGGCTTGGGTTCAAATACTGTGAAGGTAACTTCTATACATTAACTTGTTATTGTTTACAGTTTATGAGTTTGCTTTGACAACTGAAGGCGTTCATATTTTAACCTTGATTCAGTTGTGTTGGCAGGAACAGTAAACATGTTCCTCGGTGATGGCGAAATGAGAGAAAGGAAAACAGACCATGGTGGTTGTGAGACCATGGTAAGCCTCGGGTCCATACCAGATGATCTTCTGTCAACAAATGTTGAGTTGTTTGATATCTCGTTGCTCTCCTCCAGTGTATAATCATTTGTAGAGTGGCTATGAGGCCGCTTAGGGCAGCATTGCTGTGATATATAGTTTTCTTGGCATAAACCTGAGTTGGAGTTTTGCCTGTCATTGTTATATGGAGAGTTTGTTACAGGATTTACTAAGATGGAGAACCCTCTGTCTCCTTGAGTAGTATGATTGTGAATGTAATGTTTTTCGTTAATGGAAATACAATGGTCATCTTGTTTTGATACTATGTTTTTCCTGTGTTAAAGATGGTTATGGTTTACTCCCGTCTTCCTGTCGGTTTATCTTTAAATCAATAAGTTGATTTGTATTTATGCTTCTTGATGAATTTTGGTTACGAATATGTCTTACAAGGTTAAACCCTAACCTTGACATTTTTATGTTGTTGGTTTCGGTGGTTGAAATGCTACGGGGTTTGAACCCTAATCCTATTATAAGCTTGAGTTTCATATTTAAGAATTTACGTTTTAAGACCTAAATCTTATCGAGTTCTCCAAGTTAAGACTCGAGTCTTTGGCCTTCGTTTGGTACCTGTGTAAACATTAATGTAAAGCAAGCATTATGCTTCCCTACTGATAGCTCGATTATATTAAGGATTGGTTTGATTTTTTTTGTTTTTAAATTGCTATATGAGGCACCTGAACCATTTGTAGGTACTGTGTAATGCCGGTTCATAGTATTTCAATGAACCCTCGGGTGAGTCCTTGCGGGTCTTGAACCCGCGTCTTGTATTACTTCTACAGATTTATAATGTTCGCGTTACATTTATATATTGTAATCAATTCATGCCTGGGTGTGCCCTCTATCGAGGCTCGAACCCATGGCCTTTTGTTTATCCTATTTAAAGAAAAAGGGTTGCGATACATCTAAGAGATGTCACTGAGCTTACCCCAGATGCATTCTACCATTACTTCAAAATTATTTTAGGGGTTGATTATGTTTTACAGTTTGTATAGATGACTATTTTTAATTCGAAAACCTGGGAACAATGTTCACGTTTAAGTATATAGGTAAACCCTTACGAGCCTCCTACCTGTTCTATGGGTCAACACTCAACTTGTTCCTTGATACAATGTTGTATATTTTAACTTGTTTTATTTAGATATGGAAATTGAATATATTACACTACAGTCTTACGACTTATTGAAAAGATGAAAAGTACAGGGTTTGACCCTTGGTACATTCGATATTGGAATGTGAAGCATATAGTTTATCTTATTCATTTGTAGAGATATTAATTAGTTTCAGTACGAACCCTTAATATAATTTATCAATTGTGAATATTATTTGTATAATGTGTTCCTCCAGAACTATATTTGAGTCGGCATGTTTATATATAAAATACTCTGTGTGAAAATACTTGTATTAATACTATGTGATGATACGTGTATCATGTTTATTCTTTGAGTGAGATAGTCTTTGAATATTAAACTATTTTGCAAGGTTTACAACTCTGGTTTGTCTTATAGTTCTGTGCAAAGACATAAGTTGTATTGAATATAAACTTTGTTTACTATTTATTAATATACAAGTATATATCTGAATGCTTTGATACGTAGACAATAACTCTGTCTATTTATAAGTTCTGTATTGATTCGATAGAGTAATTCTGTTTATATGCCATGCATGTAAAACCTAGGGTTTTCTGTTTGTATTATAGTGAAAAACCCTATGTGATCTTTTATTGTTTAATTAGAAATAAACAAGCATATAGATGTACTACAGAGAACAATGATAATGAAATCTGAAACTGATATATTGTACATTATGAAATTTTTGTTTAAAAGAAAAGTAATGCATATAAAATTCATTCTATTTTGAAGTGTAGAATACTGCTATTTTCAGATCATTTTACTCAGGTTAATTAAACTCTTCCCGTACTAGAGTACATCACCCTAGGGTGAAAGGAAAAATACAGGAAGACATTTATTCATTCATCTCTATCATCTATTCATTAATTCGATTTATAGAAATAAATCATCAATTCAGAAAATCAGACATTTAAAACAACTAACTGATATCTAAGAAACATTGGAAACTTTGATAACATATTTATACAGTTTGCAGAATAAGAATTAACAATCTAAAATAAATAACACAGAAAACAAGTAGAACCTGATAACTTGATAGGGTGGACAAACACCCAAAGATGCTTGTTCCTCCCAACCTTCTTCATAAAGCATCCAGGTTCTCTTGCTCTTTGGACCCCCGAGCCTGTTCACTGAACCACTAGGACGAAGTCTCTGTGTAGAAGCAAGGCACTCAGGTTGTACTTCAGCAATCAATGGAGACTTTCTTACAAACCTCTCATATGTACTTCAACAATCAATGGGGAATTGCATACATATCACTACCTATGCACTCAGCAGGAATAAGACAATCTTACTCTGCAACTCAAAACATAGCTTCCCCTCATCGAATCTTTTGTGTGCTCATTTCTAACACCACAAGGAATAATTTCATCTCCTCCGAGAATGTGTGAGCCTCTGCTCAAATTCGATGGCTATAAAAAAGATTGCCTAGGTCTTTTGGTGGTCAGTTTTGCATTCAATGAGCCATCAACTCAGTTCCACATCCTTGGGAACATGACCACAATTTAAGGGAGGTTGCCCCATAACAACAGCTAGTTACTGAGTTCAGATGCTGCCACTTGTCCATCTTCTACCCTAGATTCCATTCCTCCTAGTGGGTTAGTGAACTCTCTTTCGGCAGTCTCTTTGGGTGAGTGTCTCCTATTTTAATTTATTAAATAATAATATTATTCATTTACAGTCATTCTTGACCACTTGGTCAATAATATAAAACTTTACAATGAAAGTTAAAGTAATTTTTTTCCACAAACATTAAATATCTTAAGTACTAGGTATGTTACAGGTCATTAACCCTAATATGGGAGATCGAAAGTATCTCTCTGTCTTAACCGGTTTGAAGAAGAAAATTAATATAACCAAGATAAGAACGAACTCCCATGAGCTTCATAGCGAAACAGGGTGTTTGGAAATTCTTAAAACACTATGGGTGAACAGGATTTGCCAGCTCTGTGAGTCTATGAGTGTTGAGGACGAATGCCATTTTCTTTTAGAGCGCCTTGCATACAACAACATTCGATTGCAGTTTTCTAATCTTTGCTACAATTCTAACCTCCACGATCTTCTAACTTGTCAAAACTATGGTGACCTAGGAACACTTCTTTCTAAGATTTCTGATTATAGGAATACAATTTTATAACAATTCAAATAATTCCTATATCTTTTCTTAAGGTTTTATAGACCAAATGGGTCTCAGTGGACATTAATCTTCATCTTCATCAACATCATCAACATCATCAACATCATCAACAACAATGCAATAATTCATAAGAAAAAGTTAAGATACTTTATTTTTGTTTTTGTTTTTGTAAGTTAGAGGCATTATGTTAGTAATGGAAAAATGTACAGAGTTTTCATGCAGTTGGTTTGTTACTAGGGAAACCAGACCATTTACAAAAAAATAACTTGTCCATAGGAATAAAAATAGAAGCTTTGTATTGCTAGTTCAAACCAAGATCAAATCCCCTAATGACAACGTAAAAGCCTTTATGGTAGGGAAAAAAGCTAACTATACTAGTAGAGTTGCAATTAGACATAATAAAACTAATTAAAAAGCAAATGTACCTAGTCTTCATCATGGATAAGCACTACTGGCACCTTGACTACTGAAGGAGCTTCGCTAGATTGTCCTGCTAGGCCTTTAACTTTAAAAACCATGTCGGTGGTCGCTTTCACTAGTAAATTGATTCTGGCTCCCAACCCATTCACTGCTTTTCCTGCCATACGAACATTGGTATTAACCTCCTAAATATGCTCTTTAGTTTTGTCCAAATGTAGTAGTATTGATTTCCTCTCCTCGCAATTGTCCATGAGTGCTTTCCCAAGCATTGTTTTCATTTGCTAGTAGAGAATGTTAGTATTGGAGTATTTTGTTCCCGCAACCTGGTAGAACCTGCATCTTGCACCCAATTCTCCATGTCTTCATGTATTTTGTTCAGGACCTCTTGCTTATGCTTAACCCACTCTTCCATTTTTGCAATAGCATTCTTGGCATCCATCGAAATAACTCTATGGTAGAGCTCCTACACAGAGGCAACATCACTATGGGAGTGCCTCTCTTCATCTACCTAGTTCCAACTAGGGAGTTGAGTAGGCGGCTAATAGCTCCCTTATTTTCCTTGCGACCTTGTTCCAGAAGGCGAGCTAAGGTAGCAACATACATGTGAAAACCCTGGAATAGACCCGAAATGCTTCCAAAACTATCCTTATCATGTGCTAAAACGAGGTTTTAACACTTAGATGCTCCCAGAAAACTAGAACAAATGTGATGTTGTCGAAGGTGAGAGTGCCAGTTAAAACCCATCCACCAACATGCAATATCCATATTGTGTCATGATCATTCCTCATAATCCGAACCACTCCTAGCACTCATTCTCCATTTCCTGGTGCAACATAGCTCACCGCTGTGAGACAACCTTCTTCATTCTCCACTAAGTCAACCTTCTTCGAACATCAATTACCATTTATATCGCCTATCTTATCTGCAATGCAAGATGTCTCGTTCGCAAGGCGGGGGGGGGTGCAAGTAGCCCCTATGCATGCATCTATTTGGATCAATTTGATTTATTAAAATTATTTTCTAAACTCATGAATTTAAAAAATAAGATGAATATCGTTAAGATTAGGACAAATGCACATTTAAAAAAAAGATATTTTGTAAAATTTATAATAAAAAGAAGTAAAAAACCAATACCATTATGTTTTTAATATTTTATCACAATATTAACATAAAATATAATCTTATCTAATTTCATAATGATAAATATTTTTCAACTTTTTAAAATTTATAATGATATCATGAAGAATACACTTATTTTATTAAAATAAATTAAACAAAGTTCCATGTAAATAGTGAACTTTTCAACTTTTTTAAATTTATAATGATATAATGACGAATACACTTATTTTATTAAAATAAATTAAACTATGTTCCATGTAAGTAGTGAATGAAAAACGTTTTAAAAAGAAAAGAATGGTAAAGCTTATAATATAATGAAAAGAGGATGTACCATTTTTAAATATTTATATATTCAATTATATAAAATATATTTTTATTTCTTTTAAAATTTAAATATTTTATTTATATTTTTACTTATTTTAAAATTTAAAATTTTATTTATTTTAGAATTTAATTTTTTTTATAATATTAATAATAAATAATTATATTTATAGGTATTTAGATATACTTTGGAGATTCATTTCATGATTATCGTATTTTGTTATATTCAAATGCATCCATATTAATAAATACTTTGATAGAAATAATATTTGGTCAATAAAACATAAACATTAAATGGCAAAGACTTCAATATCTTGACGGAAAGAACAGTACAGTACATCACCCATTCTCATTCTCACCCATTAGTCATTGCATTTGCATTTGCAGTTGCAGGGAAGAAGTTTAAGGTGGTTTGACTGAGTAATTGGAGTAGTCAGGGTTCATAACACCATCCATGATAAAAAACAATTACAGAGAATCTCACAGTTCTTCTACTGTGCATGCATCTGGGGACAGGGAAAGAGACTAATACCAAAAAGGTGTTTCCCATGACATTACAGTAACATCATTGTTTGCATTCATGCATGAGGATTCCAAATTATGCTTTTCATCCTCATCAATCTGCTTGTCCCCGTGCCCAAGTTGAGGCGGCGCCTGCTTTTTCTTCACCAATTGATCGGCGTCTTCTTCATCTACCCAATCATCATCGTTGCAACAAATTTCATTCTCCGCATTCCTAACATCGAAGAAATTGAATACGTCATATTCTGCAAACTCATCAGATTTCTCATTCCAATTCCAGCCATTATCATCCAGGTCTTTACTATTACATTTTGCCTCCTCTGAATCTGAAGTACTAATCAGAGAAGCGCACTCAGCTGAATCTGCCGGCGTATAATTACAACATTCATTAGAGGACATGGAATTAATACTAGTGTGGGATTCAACTGGTAATGATCTGCTAGAGCTTTCATTTTCTGTGTATTGCACTTTCAAATGTGCTTTCAGATTGTGAACATTGGGAATCACGAGCTCCGTCGATTGGCCAACCTTGACAGGGTTTGATGCCGATCTCTGTGAGCAATAATATGGTTTCTCACCTTTAAACTGATTGAAACGATCCCCGGCTCTGTTACTGCCGTCTATTGTGATGAATTTATGAGTCTTGGGATCAATCCCTCTGCTAGCAAGTTTTCTGCTCAATTTGGTGTTCCAGTAGTTCTTTATTTCGTTGTCTGTTCGTCCAGGGACTCTCCCTGCGATTATTGACCATCTGCATAAGCATCGATTCATCAGTGACAATGTCCATTATACCATTAATCAAGTTTCCCATTGAATTTGGATCTTCAATATGTTACCCATGGAATTTGGATCTTCAATATGTTACCTGTTGCCAAGGAGGGCGTGCATTCTGATAATAAGTTCTTCTTCATCGGGTGTAATATTTCCCCTCTTGATACATGGCCGAAGGTAATTCAACCAACGCAATCTGCAGCTTTTTCCACACCTTCTCAGCCCTGAAAGAACCACAACCACAGCACATAATATGAGCTTAAAATTTCTAAGCAGATAATTTAGAAGAATTCATTGATTATATTCATATAATCAGGTTGCAGAAAGATGAGACAAATGCATCATCGATATTTATTTTCTGGTAGCAGTTCCAAATTCTAAATAAACAATTGGTAGTATAAACAACAACCAAAATGCTCCATTATTTAGCACTTTTCTTCCTAATTCCATCAAATTTGAGCCTAAAAATTGCAGTTTATGTAATTTTGCAATTTTAGCAATTACAATTATCTTTCCTAGATTAAATGCCCAATTTTGAAACTACCCAAATAGTAGGAATCAAGATTTGAGCGATCCAAATTGTACTTTCAACCAACAGCTCACCACAAAATTTGCAAAAAAGAATTTTTCTAAAATATCTCAATTTACAAATTAAGTAGCTGAGCTAGTATCTTATGTTTCAAAAATATAATTAGTTTAGATTCATTTTAATTAAGATATGTAAGACAAAAAAAAGAAGATATTAACACAACTTGGATTTCTAAAACACATCACCCCAATAAATTATACTGTAGTTCTTCTTAATTGGAAGTTGCTCCTCTCCTTATCAGTAGAGCAATAAAAATTCCTAGGAAGTTCATATACTCAGGGTTTTTATGATCTAATCTGTTTACACATGCTCAAAGAGATCCATTAACATTGCTCTCTTCTGTAATTATTCATGAGTTATTCATCTTATATAGAACAAAAACAAGAACAAGAACCAAGTTAAAAAACATAAATTTTATTTAAGTTTTTGTACTTCCCAAACGATGAGTAATTAAAGCTATTAACGACGAGTAACTAAAGAGATCCATTAACATTGCTCTTTTCTGTATTCATTCATCTTATATAGAACAAAAACAAAAACAGATAAAAAAACATAAATTTTATTTAAGTTTTTGTACTTTCAAAACGATGAAACAATGAGTAACTAAAACTCTTAAATCCCTCTAAATACTTGATAAATCCAATCTATACTACTACCAACACAACACACCACAATCTATACTACTACCAATACAACACACAGAAAAAGCCAGAAGGTGTACTACTACCAACACAACACAACACAGAGAACTACCAACACAATCTATACTACTACCAACACAACAAACAGAAAAAGCCAGAAGGTGTACTACTACCAACACAACACAGAGAAAAAGCCAGACGCTACCCACCTGCTTTATTGGGAAGAGATCTCCAATTGCCGTCGCCATGAGTCTGAATATATTCCACCAGACGACTGTCTTCTTCGGCAGACCATGCTCCCTTGTTCACACCTACTTTTGAGCAGCAGGGAGCACGACCCATATCTCTGCTTTCAATACAATGCAGGAAATGAGTAAACTATGCCTTAATCTCCAGGAACATTCATGGATTTCTATGATCAGCTCGGAGGATATTAGACCTTTCGGTCCATGGAGTTGTTGAAATACAAATGCGGAAACATCGCCAGAAGTTGCTGTACAGACTTGTTGGTGGTAAAATTGGCCAATACTTAACGAGAGGGCAGACAAGAGCCCACGTTTACATTAGTGCTCCTTACCTGCCCACATTAATTCTGCCCTGATCATAGGCCAGACACCATCAATGATGCAATTATTCATTCATGCATTTTAATTATCAGTGAGCAACCGTGGAAAATTGAGAACCACAGGTGAAAGGAGGAGCTTTCACTCAGATTAGCAATAGCAATAGCACGCAGGAAGATCGATGGCTTCTAGAACATGAATCTCACCTGCCTGCCTTTCATGTTTGTTCACAGCCCAACGGCCGTTCTCTCTGGAGAAACCGGAGAATAACAATTCATTTGGTAATAAAACACGCACGTAAGCTTCAACTAAAATTTCTTTTTTCGGCCTCATTTAAGACTATGAACAGTGAAGATACAGGTGTCGTATTAAAAAAAGAGAGGAGAAAAGACTATAGCTAGTTGTTTCCAATCACTCGTTACGTAAAAAAATGTTTTGGGCCGTGGTGGGGTTTGTCAAAAATTAATAATAAAGCTGTCCACCCATACTTAAAAAAATAATAATTGATACATTAAACAAATGATATTATCCATCGTAGGTAATACAATGATGTTTTTTGTTTAGGTGGTTCAAAATTAAATTTTCAAGGGGTTGATATGTGCAAGAAGCACTGTAAGACTTAAACGTAGTAGGTGGAGACAATTAAATGTGAGTCTGTCTTTTTTAATTAGATGTCAGTGTCTGCTTTTTCTCTTCACCGATGCTTTGGATTTGGGAAGAGTTTCCTCTAGGTGCTTTGGGATAGAGAAGAGTTTCCAACTTTCCATGACCCTTAGTGTTCCTAAAGTAGAAGGAGATAATTAATTGTCATTCAATGCTTTTTCTTCTTAAATTGTAAGACAGAATTAAATGTCATTTAGTGTTTTTACTAATTGACTAGATTAAATTTAAATTTTTTAGGGGAGAGGTGTCTATTGTTGAACATCATTAGTGGTTGTCATAAAACTGGTTTCACACAACCACCAAAACATCACATAAATACACTCAAATATTTAACATAAATATTTCATATTAAGTGCATAAATACTTTAAATTATGTCCAAAAATTGTCCATATATTGTCTTGGCCAACAACAGTTCATAAATAGTCTTTATGTTAAAAAGAGTACAAAACATCTTGTCCCAACTACCTACAGATATGAACTACAAAATATCCTTAAAATCACCCAGCCATACTTAAATAATAATAATAATAATAGAGTCGGGGTTTGTCAAAATTTAATAATAAAGTCGCCCACCCATACTTAAAAAATAATAATAGATACATTAAACAAATGAAATTATCCATCGTAGGTAATACCATGATGTTTTTTTAAACAAATGAATTATCCATCGTAGGTAATACCATGATTTTTTTTGTTTAGGTGGTTCAAAATTAAATTTTCAAGGGGTTGTGCAAGAAGCATTGTAAGACTTAAATGCAATAGATGGAGACAATTAAATGTGAGTGCGTTTTTTTATTAGGTGTCAGTGTCAGTGACACTGTGTTTGCTTTTTCTTCTTCACCGATGCTTTGGATTCGAGAAGAGTTTCCTTTAGGTACTTTGAGATAGAGAAGAGTTTCCAACTTTCCATGACCCTTACTGTTCCTAAAGTAGAAGGAGATAATTAATTGTCATTCAATGCTTTTTCTTAAATTGCAAGATATAATTAAATGTCATTCAGTGCTTTTACTAATTGACTATATTAAACTTAAACTTTCTAGGGGGGAGAGGTGTCTATTGCAGAACAGGACCAGTAGTTGTCATAGTACTGGTCCCACACAACCACCAAAACATGACATAAATACACTCAAATATTTAATATACATATTTCATATTAGGTGCATAAATACTTTAAATTATGTCCAAAAACTACCCATATATTGACTGAGCCAACAACAATCGATAAATAGTCTTTATGTTAAAAATAGTACAAAACATCTTGTCCCAACTACCTACAGATATGAACTACAAAATATCCTTTATAGTCTTTGCCACCAGTGCAAGGTACCCATCAAATCAACCCCCATGGATCTCTATTTGAGCCATCACAGAATCTACTGGTGGTAAATATCCCATGGCACATTCATGACTGTGCAACAAAAGGGTAATGAATGTCAGCCATAACTGCATGGTAGTTCAACAATTCAACCCACTGAGTTCAATAAATGACACCTACCCATTAAATTCACCCATTAAATAGATGAAAGCACAAGGATCGACCATGCCAAATTCCCAGCCACTGGATCACATCCAAATCAATCCAGAACACAAATTCAAATTTGAGAGATTGCAATCCACATCCACCCTTGTTACCAATCGAATTCAACAACAAATAACTATAAAAGAACCTCAAAACCTTACTGAAGTTGCATTTCAGACATTCAAACTACTATAGAGACATACCATCAGAGAGTGTGTGCATAGTGGAGACATACCATCAAAGAGTGTGTGCACAGTATAATCATGTACCTACATAATATTATTGTTATTTCTATTTCTATTATAATCAACTTCAATTTTTCAACTTATATTTTCCAAGTTTCAACTTCCATTTTTCTAGTATAATCAACTTCCCTTATATAATCAACTTGCCTCATAAATCTGCAGGTAGTTGCAGCCATGGCAATAGTCAGCATTGCTGCCCGTACAAGGAGAACAAGTAGGCGACTGAGCAGGGGTGCCCAGCTACGATGCACCTCACCATATGAGGAGAGGGTGGATCATGGAAGTGCAAACAATGCTCCTAGCAATGTTGTTGAGAATGGCCATGCAGTATTCGATGACGATGTTGTCCCACTATCAACCACAGAGCCATTGTCAAACACAATTCAAGGTGCAAGTTCAACCAAGAAGATCAGTGCAATAAGAGGCTGGAAAAAATAAGACATGTTAGTTGCAATTGATGATATAGAGTTTAATGGATATTCCATTCGCGCAGCTGCAAAAAAAAAGGGGGTGGCTACCTCATCAGTACATTATTGGATAAATGGGCTCACACATACAAAGTGCAGAGGGCCTCTTACAGTTATGAGTGAAGAGGAGGAGGCCGATGTGGTTCACTGGTGTAAGGAGATGGCCCAAATGGGACATGGGATAGATCTGATACAACTAAAATCCACAGTAGCTCAAATCTGTCAGGGGAGGCCAAACCCCTTCAAAGACGGGTTTCCTGGTAATTCATGGTGGTTTGGGTTTAAAAAAGGCATCTAGACCTTGTGTTACGTACAACAGAGGGCCTAGATAGAGACGGGGCTTTAAATCTATGCCCTGCAATTCTGTCTAAGTTCTATGCCACTCTTTCTAGTGCATACAAGAAACATTCTTATTCTCCAGACCATATATGGAACTGTGATGAAACAAGTTTATAGGAAGGAAGGAATTGTGGCATGTGGGTAATTGCCAAGAGAGGGAGCCGTAATGTGCCAAATATTTTGCCTAGGACCAGGGAGTGGATCACTATTCTATGTTGTGTCAATGCAATTGGTGCTTCAATCCCTGGATTTTATCTATTTAAAGGTAAAACTCAACTCAAAAACTATATACAAAATTGTGAACCAGGTGCATGCATGGCTGCACATCCCCATGCATGGATGACAAAAGAACTCTTTTTGAATTGGCTTACTCACTTTGTTGCATCTATACTAGGCGGTGTCTCAACTGTAAATAAATACTTGCTGGTTTTATACGGACATGGAAGCCACATTGTTGTGCAAACAATTGAGGAGGATAAAAATTTGGGCATCGACCTGTTGAAACTGCCTTCTCATACCACTCACAGATTGTAACCCCTAGATGTCAGTGTGTTTGGGCCTTTCAAGAATTATTTCAGGGGTGAGCGAGCTTCGTGAATGGAAAAGAATCCAGGGGTGAAGGTAAAAAGGTTTGAGCTAGCCGAGATTGCAAGTAAAGCCTTTAAAAGGGCTCTCACACATTCAAATATCAAGGCTGGGTTTAGGAGGACTGGAATATGGCCACTGAATTATGATGCTCTTATGCATGATACTAGTTGTAGCCAGACATTTGATGTGGATGGTCAAGAAGAAGGGGATGTCCAAGCACATGTTGATGGTCAAGAAGATGTGGAAGTAGAGGAAGACGCTGTTGCTGCTGATAATATGATATCCCTCTCTCAAGGAGGACCCTTCTATGGTGATGATGATGAACATGCAAGTGAAACATAGTATAACAATGAACCAATTGACAGTAACATGGAGGTTATTAGACCAACTGAAACACCTGCAACTTCTGCATGTGATATTCTTAATGACTCTATTGATCATGCAAATGTCAATGAGAATGTAGTTGGAAATGGTAACGTTGATATGAATTTAGTTGTAGGTGATCATGCTCCAGGAAGCAACAATGGACAATTGACTTTTCCAAGCCAGGTAACCCCACCATCATGGTTGACATAAGCCATGATGAATATGGAAAAAACATAATGTCTCAAGAACCAATGAAGAAAGCATGAACATGCCTTCACAACCAACAGAATTGGACGATGAAATTGTTCATTATTTCGTGGACAATGGAAATCTGGAAGAAGATACTATACATAATGAGGTTCCAGCTGAAGAGGACAATATGGTTCAATTAGATGTCCAGAATATTGACCCAAATATTGAAAGGCAAGTGTCAATCAAGGAGAAACAAGTGTCAACGATGGGCCAGTTGCTTGGTCGGTTCCTAAAGCTACTAGTAGAGAGAGTGTCAACGAAAAGAAGGCAAGGAACAACAGCTAATCTTCGTCTATGCCGAAGTTCACAGTTACTCACCTCAGAAGACTATATAAAACTATTAGTTGAGTCTGAAGAGAAGAAACTTGAAATCCAGGATTTAAAACAGAAAAAGAAGGATTTAGCCAAAGAAAAGAAGGATGCAAGGATTGCTGCAACAGAACTTCGAGCACGGGAAAGGCTTGAAAGAGAGAAAGTAAGACAAGAAAAGGACCATAAAAAATAGTTGGCAAGGCAGGAAAAGGAATTGATAAAGGCTCAACAATTGCTTCAAAAAGAACAAGGGATGGCAGAAAGGGTTGACATTGATGCAAACATAGTGGAGGAAAGCAGGATGATGCCAAACACATTATAGATAATACACCATGTTTCCAAGACCTCCTAAACATCCAAGTCCCCCGCTATCAACAAGTGGGCATGCCCACTTTACATATTCCTACCAGTGTAGGTGTCAATCGTATGTATGATTATCGGGGGGATCCACTTAATGCAGGGGTTAGTATCACAAATGTGAACTGTGTCTACTCAATTCCTCCATGGATACAAGAAGAAAATTGGATATCATATGGAGGCAATCATCCACAACCTAATCAACCATTGTTAGGTAGGCCAACCAACTTGGGTCAAGCAGAAAACTCAACAAGATTGGGCAGTTAAGATCTTGGAGGACATTAAGCATAGGGGTGTCATAATTTTTGTTGTGAACACATTGCGATGTGGATTTTGTAATGACTGAATCTATTGTTTGTAACATGGCCATTTTGGATACAATCCTAGGTCATAACGTTCCCTACTGTTTGCGGCATTGTAATCAGGGGTTTATCATACAGTTTAATATACCAGTTATGGGTTATTAGTTATTACCGACATTTGCTTGTCTCATGCAAAACATGTAAGACATTCAATTATAAGGATAGACTATGAATACTATTATCAATTATTCAACCCTTAAAAATTTCATGCAAAATGCAATTTCAACAGAACTCTGTAATGTGCCATAAATAGACATTTCATCCACAATTTTTCCATGAATGCATAATACATAAATCTCTAATGTGCCATAAATAGACACTTCAACAACAATTTTGGCATGAATGCATAACATCGAATAAGAACAAAACGTAGCATTTGGATACAACCCTGAAACCTTTGAATTTCTTTTCCACAATTGAAACTTACATTATGCAACAATCATGAGAAATGCACCAAAACCCTCAAAAACAGTTATGAGAAATGCACCAAAACCCTCAAAGAATAGTTATGTTCTGAGAAATGCACCAAAACCCTCAAAGAATAGTTATGTTCTGAGAAATGCACCAAAACCCTCAAAAAAAAATTCTAAGAAATGCACTAAAACCCTCAAAGAACAATTATGTTCTGAGAAATGCAACAAAACCATCATTTAACAGTTATGTTATGAGAAATGCAGCAAAACCCTACTGCAACCGTGGAGATAAATGCACCAAAACCATTATAACTCAGTTCTAAGAAATGCACCAAAACCCACATAAACCAAAACCATTATAACACAGTTCCAAGAAATGCAGTGACCGGTATAGAAAACAACAGCATAAATGCAACATAAACCACACAAGAATACCAAAAAAGGTCCCCACAATTCCCAACAGATTGAAAGTGTTGAAAAACACAGTTGTAGATATAGCTGGTAGGTAAAATTCCTACCAGTGAGCCAACCACGAAGCCACTACCATGCCATCGAACCCACTGGAGCACGAAACAACTGGACCCACTGCAACAGGAAGCCACCGAATCCACTAGAGCAAGAAACCACCGAACCCACTGGAGCATGAATCCACCGAATCCACCAGAGCACGAAACTTCCATCTCCACCACTGAACCCACTGGAGCACGAATGCCACTTCAACCCACAAAGACATCGCCATGCACAAACGCCACTACAACCCAATCACATCGCCATAAACCAGCTGCACAAAGCCACCGAATCGACCGGACCATGAATCCATCGAACTTACTGGAGCATGAAGCCACCATATCCACCACCGAACCCACTGGAGCACGAAACTCCCATCTCCACCATCGACTCGAATTAAATCTCCCATAGGGTGCAATGCAGGAGGAATCACCAACCGTTGGTGCACCACAGGCATGGGGAAACACTCCATGAAACGATAACCAAAACACTACCGCAAGCTAACTGGTAAACCCCTCACGAACCAGGCGACTCTACCTTCCATCCTCAACGGGGGCACAACTACAACAACTAGGGACTAGAGCAGACGGACCAGGGAACATGTTATGGGGTAGCCGAGTGACCACACACCGGCCCTAAGAAAAATAACACGGGAATAAGAACACATCGTAGGAGAAGCTTGATAGGATCATGGAAAAGCGTGCGGAAAAGGGCACATTAAAGTGCCCAACCACCATGACAGGTGGTGCTGCCATATCAACCATCGACTGACACCTACCGAGGTCGCCAGGTGGCGTGGGGGGTCGAGACACGTGGGGTGTCCAAGTACTGCCATCCCTCCCCTATTATTTACTTTTTTTCACTTTTATCTGTTTTTGGTAAATACTTATTAAATATCCATTTTTGGAAAATGTTTTTTTGTTAAATTTTTAATTAAGAATATCTATTCAATATTGAAATTGTTTTCGGTAAGAAACTTATGACTATACACATAATTAGCTTTGTTGAAAGTTTTTTTGTTGTTGGTTATGTGTCATATTTAAAAATCAAATTTTAAAAACATTTTTGTATTAAATTTATGAATGGGCAATTTGGAGATCACACTATATCACAATAATGGAAGATGGAAGTCTATGTGGACGTAATATTTTGTTTTGCGTGTCTTTCTCCACAGTCAATGCTCACTATAATCGGTGCCTCTATAGACACAATATTCTCTTTTCCTTACCTTTCACAATAGTCACTATAGTGGATGCCTTGTTCTTTAAAATGGAATCCTACATGCACTTTTCTTCCCTCCTTCCACGACTTATTCTCAATTCACTAACCATGAATATGGTTGAAATTGTATTTTTATAGTTCGTATTCTATACAATCCCCGAGACACTCAAATATCCATTCCAACCACAAAAGTGGTAGCCTCCAAGGTTGGAGATCGATCAACATTTTCATTACACTCTTCACTGCAGACACTTTTGTCTCTTAAATCTAGTGGTTCATCTAAAACATTATGACATGTCTATTAATCTATATGTCCTTTGCATATTTAAGCTCATGTGATATTGGTAATATCGATCCAGATTCCTCAAAATATCCTTAGGTAGCACTTGGAAATTGATCATTCATGGTGGGATCCATAGCTCTAATGTCTAGTGACAATATTCCCTTTGTTGGTATGGAACGTGTTAGTTTTTACTTGTTTAGCATATAACATTAAACAATCTACCACTGAAAGAAATACAAGCACAACAAGAACACAATGAACACAATATTTCTCTCGAGGAAACCACAAGGGAGAAAACCCCAGCAAAATCTTCCTCAATATAGAAATCACAAAGTACAAAAGTAAACCCTAAGACAAAATCAACTACTCCTCCACTTGTACGAACTTCTCTCTCTCTCTCTCCTATGCGAACTTGTGTGAGTGAGATGAGTGAGTACAAATGAGAGAGACATCCTCTATTTATATTCTTCCGTTGAGGTGACTTGAGTCCCCAACAGGGCCGACTTCTCCTAACTAACTGGGCTGACTTGTCAAATACATAATATAATAATCTTTTCTGGGTTCTTCTAGGCCGACACAAGACCTAGGGTTTGCATTGACTCTTTCAATGAATCTTACATTATTAATTACATCAATGACATATCCCGAAGGAGGAATACTGTCACCTACCCAAATTTTGAGACTATTTATTTTATTTGCAAAAATATTATGTTAAATTATAATTACAAAATTTTGTAATTATGACCAAATCTGGTCAAGGATGATTGTAATAAACATATTATTAATATTTAATAAATTAAAACAGGAGACAAACACCCAGGGGAAATGTTAAATGAGTGTTCATTGACCCACTAAGAGGAATTGAAGCTGTTAGAAGGCATGGGACAAGTGTGAGCATTTTCACTCCACCACTAGTTGTTGGTTATGAGACAACAACCCCTAAAATTGTGGCATTATCCCCCAGGTGGGTGGAGAAGAGCTGTTATCTCATTAATGACCAGGTTAACCACTAAAAAGGCCTAGGCAGCCTAGATAAGGCAATTCGAATTGGGTAGGGAGTCCACATTATTTCTGCAGAAATAATTCCTCAAGTGTATCAGGTGATCACTGAGAGATTCGAATAGGGAGGCTAAGTCAATGTGCATTGTGAGTCTGCTGAAAATATTCTGAGAAGGGAACCAGAGGCGTTGGTGCAGGTCTCTTTGACTGCTAAGTCTATATGACTGGATGAACTACTTTGTTGCTGCAAGTGGATGACCTAAAGCTTCTACAGATTCTTCTTCCTAGTGATTCAGTGAATAGGCTCGGGGGTCCTAAGGCAAGTAATTTGGCTATATTCAGGAATAGGTTGGGTGGAATAGGCTCCTTGGGTTGTTTATTTCTCCTACATTCATTAGGTTCTACTGTTCTGTCTTGTTATTTTCAATTAAATGATTTTCTGCAATTGTAAGTTTAGTATTTACAGTTAATGACATACAGAAGTAATTGTTTTCAGTTTCTGACCTAAGTATGATTTTGTATAATGATGGTTAAGTAAATGATATGATTGATAAAATATATCCTCTGTATTTTTCCCATACTATTTTCTGTATAGTACTCTAGTACAGAGAAGTAGAATTAAGTCAGATGATTGGTGGGCAAAATGCCAAGTGAATGGATAGACTAACACTTTAGTGTTTCTTTTAATTCTGTAATTTCAATTATACATGGCTAAACTCAGAAAATAGAACAACATATCATAAAACAAAAATTGAAGTAATTTTACTTAGTAACAAAAGTAAAACATTTCATTTCTGCACAGAAACTAGGTTTTCAATTAATAATATCTATTTGAAAATTTATGTTGTATATTCTATTCTTTCCAACCGTAGGGTGTTATAATTCCACTTATTCCAGGTATCATATTTCCTATGAATTTAATAGCTGCAAATTTAAATATTCTTTTATACAGAATTGTTACATGCATTTTATTCTCATTTCATTTCTTTCGTTCAACATTCATGAATTAAACTTAGCATTTTACCATTATTTAAAAGATCTACTATGTTCCAAAATTTGCAGAAAAGGACTATTTAGGTTTTATTTATAAAGTTTTCCATTTAGTTCTGTAAACAAAAACATTTATCATTCTGCAACAGAAGTTGCAAGACTAAACTTTCAACTGTATAAAGTTTGCAAACATCTACAGTATTCATTTTAAACCCTAAGACTATCCCATAGCCAGATTAAGGACCAAACACTTAAAACGTAAACATCAAATCCTTTGTATCAAGTTTCCAAAACCAAACACTTTACTTTTGTCCAACTACTATAGTTACGATAGCTATTTATACAAGACAATTGCAGACAAGAAGTTTTATTAATACTATAAACCATATTATTTATTTAAGTGGCGTTTCAAATACCAGAAACCAATTATCATCACCATTCTAAACTCTAACTTAAACAACGCAAACTCAGGGTTTCATTTCCGAGAAACCAGTTAACCTACGGCTCTCGGCCTTTATCAAAACAATAGTACAATTTTTTGCTAAAAACAAGTCTACCATCGAAACCTACAGAGTAGGGTTTTAATTGCAAAGAGTAAGGTAGAAACCTTTGGCACGTAGCCATTTTTAAACACACAATTTTTAATTACTCAAACATCGACGAAATGAAACTTATACATTGCACAGAAACTATTTGAAGTTTTCTTAATACTATTTTCCATTAAAATTGACCGTTGGTTCGTCCCTTTGACATTACATAATAAACAAGTTTACATTTCAATAAAAGTCACAGCGAAACACAACATTGGCAGGGAAGCAAAATGAGCCGAGGACTCCATCCTCTATACACACGATGTGAGGCTCTCGTTTAACATATCAACAGTTAAAAAAATTCCTTTGCCAAGAACTTTCCACAGACCTCGTCAAACATCAAGTTTCAACCAACATGCCAGGAGAACCTACAGGGAAAAGAACCATTGAGGCTTACCAGATGGTATAGCAGCATTTTCCCTGTAATTTTCAATCAAGGTATACTTGCGGGCATTTGAAGTTACCTGCCAAGCAATACAGGAGGTGGTTAAAACATTGCACCACAATTTTAACTAAAGTAGCAGAAAACTTAATTATTTTGAAACAAATTTATTACCTTGTAAGATTTTGCAAAGGATTGAAGTTTGAACCATTACAATCTTCTGGCGCCACTCCAACAGACAAGCATTACGGTATTAATTCCTCACCTCTCAACATTCAGCCCTCAAACCTTCTTAACAACCTGAGAAATCATCAAGTTACAGTCGCAGGTCACACCATCGAACCCGAGGAAGGAGTCCTCAGTTGAGCAACCTCCAAACCCTAAACTCATGCAAACGGTAGGCCTCTCCACCGAGCCGGTATCACCAAATGAATGCACAAGAACAACCTCAAATAAGACGTAGTGGTAAGATTAGGGTTGAAGTTCCCAAAACTGAGATAGATCTAGATCAATGGGCGAGATCGAGCCAGCATAGCACCACGTTCTACGAAGCATTCCAACATTTAAACTCCATTAATGACCTTACCATCGTAAAGTCCAGCTCAGAGGCAATTCACCATGTTAACTATGCACAGCTCGGATTACTAGTAGCATTATACACCAAGTTTCCATGTGAAGTTGGTTATGTTGATAGCCAGCAGTACATTCCACCATGGAGGTTAGCTAGGAGCATTAATACCTGGACAGGACACATTTAACCTGCCAACACACGACTGCAGCGAATTTAATACCTGTCATTATCCTTTGTCAATACGTTGATCTAGTTTGCAAAGTGTAATATCATATAATATCAATGTTTATAGTTGTTAATACATAGGGTAGTAGTTAGGGTTGCATTGTATAATCCATTACATTTCCAATGTTTTGTCAATCGAATGCATGGTATATTTATGTGTTGCATTTTCAAAAAGGGCATAGGTCGCAGTTCATGAAAGGTCTTCGATACTTTGCATATAGGTTAGAACTCCATAAAGTTGCCACCGCTAATTATATTACCACATCATATTAATGCACAGTATACATAAGATGTTTTAGTCCTATTGTTTATCATTTCATTCTAATAACATCAAATTAGGATAATTACATTATTAATATTCCTTTGCTACAATAGTGTGGGTAACATATGTTAAATTTTGAGCATTAATTCACAATACTCTAGGATCTTCACTGAGAGAATAACATATACAGTATATCAATGCATAACAATCACAATAAGCATGACAAGCATCACAAGAATCAAAAGCATGAGAGACAAGAGACACAGAGTTTCCGTGGGGAAAACCTTAAGGTGAAAAACCCCACAACTTCCTCAGAGATAGAGAGAGCAATGGCTCAATCAAAGTAAAACCAAAATACACTGAGATAGTCTCCTAGTAGCAGATGATCCTCCTCCTCACTAGTGCGCCACTTTCTGAGTGAGAGAAGTATGTCTTTCCGAATGATCCAAATAGAGATCTCCCGATCTCTATTTATACTTAACCTGTTTGCCCAGTTACACTATGGGGCCTACTTGTCTATATAGATACATCCATAATATAATATATATTTCAGGGCCGACCCCACACATGGTGGTCTAATAACCCATTGACAAGTACACACACTTGTGACACTTGTCAATCCACATGACAACACTTCCTTATAGAGGAATAACACATCTCTAATAAGGGTACAATAAATATATATGAAATACATTCCGAAGTTACATATACATCAACACTCCCTCTTAACTAGGAAGTTATTTCTTGACACAGATCTGCTAGACAAGTCTTCTTCTCGGGATCATCGTCATTGATGCATCGTCATCATCATCGTCACTGCTGCTGCTATCTCAACCAATCTCTGAATCTACTCGTCATAGGAAGTTCTACAGAGCCAGTACTTTTTCATACTGGATGTAGGCCCACCACCTGCAGGTCTTTGCCATCACTGGCCATACTGTGGAATCCTCAGGACTTATTACGTGCGTCAAAAAACCTCGAAAGAGCATCCCAGGCTATTACGAGCACACGACTCTACCTATAGGATCTCCCAGGGCCATATTATATGTGACCTCACCACAAAACCTCGCAAGAGCATCCCAGGCTGTTACGAGCACACAACTCTACCTATAGGATATCCCAGGGACAGATTATATGTGGTCACCACAAAACCTTGCAAGAGCATCCCAAGCTGTTACGAGCACACAACTCTACCTATAGGATCTCCCAGGGGCAGATTATATGTGGTCATGGGAAAACCTTGCAACAGCATCCCAGGACTTATTACGGGCACACAGCCCAACCTATCGGATCTCCCAGGGACAGATTATATGCCATAGGACAAAACCTCGAAAGAGCATCTGCCAGTTATCCCAAGGCCAAATTATATGCCATAGGAAAAACCTCGAAAGACTATCTGCAGATCTCCCAGGGCCAAATTATATGTCCTCCTAGAGCAAAACCTCGAAAGATCATTTTCCAGATATCCCAGGGCCAAATTATATGCCATAGGCAAAACCTTGAAAGACTATCAGCAAATCTCCCAGGGCCGAATTATATGCTCATCTGCACAACTTGATCCACGGCCATAGAGTATCAACCTGATACTCACCTTACATCATCTTGATGTACACATGATCATCCTGATCATCATCACTGCAACATCCTGCTGCATGTCATCTGGAGCAACATCCTGAAGCTCGTTATCCATGATCATCCTGATCATACGATGCATCTACCTGATGCATAACAAGTATCTACCTGATACATATCATCATACATGATCCACCTGATCATACAATGTATCCACTTGATACATGATACATATCACCATACATGATCCACCTAATCATACAATGTATCCACCTGATACATATACAGATACATGGTCCAAGCATCCAACATGATGTATATACAAAATACATACAAATGATCCTACTGATCATATCCAACATCCAACATGATGCGTACATACATATACACATAAATGATCCAACTGATCATATCCAACATCCAACATGATGCGTACATACATATACATATAAATGATCCAACTGATCATATCCAGCATCCAACATGATGCATACATACATATACATATAAACGATCCAACTAATCATATCCAGCATCCAACATGATCCATACATACATATATAAATGATCCAACTGATCATACAAAGCAGAAACCAGAACATCATCCTGATGCTCATCATCCAGCGCTTACATCCACAGCCATGAGAAGGATCCTCCTTCCAACATTCTTGGAATGGCTTCAGCAAATGTGTCCATCACTTCTTCCTCGAATTGTCATCAATCTGAATAACGCCAAGCATCTCCCTGAAGTACTCGAACTTCACCCTGGCTAGTGGCTTCGTCGGCACATCTGCAATCTGCTCGTCCATCGCAATGTACAGGAGCTTCACAGCTCCTCTCTGCACCATATCCCTGATATAGTGATGTTTGATCTCTATGTGTTTCGACCTGTCATGAAACACTGGGTTCTCGTAAAGCTTCACACAACTTTGGTTATCACAAAAGATACCAGTAGCATCCAATAGGAGATCAAATAACTCAGACAGTAGCTTCTGTAGCCATACTGTCTTACAACTAGCTGAACAGGCTGCAACATACTCTGCCTCAGCTGTACTCAGTGCTACGCAGGACTACTTCCTGCTAAACCAAGAGATCACACCTGATCCCATACTGAAGCAACACCTAGATGTGCTCTTCCTATCTGCAGCACTACCAGCCCAATTTGAGTCAGCATAACCCTACAGGTTAAACTTTTGATTTTCCTCATACTTGAGCCCATAATCCATTGTACCCTTCAGGTACCTTAGAACATTCTTTACAGCAACCAGGTGAACACTCCTCGGATCTGTAAAGAACTGACTCAATGTGTTCATGGCAAAGCAAATATCTGGTCTCGTGTTCGTTAGGTACATCTAGGACCCAATCATCTGACAATACATAGAGACATCAACCGGCTCAGATGAAGCATCACATAGAAGCTTCAAATTTGATGCCATAGGTGTGGCCATGGCCTTGCAATCCATCATCCTGAATCTCTTCAGGATATCTACTGTGTACTTCCCTTTACCAAGGAAGATCCCACCTGCACTCTGCCACACCTCCATACCTAAGAAATAATGCATCATTCCCAAATATTTCATATCGAACTCGGCAGCAATCTTCCTCTTAGTATCTGCAATCAATCTGTCATCTCCTGTTACAAATAAGTCATCCACATACAGGAGTAGAATCATAGGATTCCCTTCCTCAACCTTGTAGTAAAGGTTGGAATCCACTTTACTCTTGGTAAAGCCCAAACTTGATAGGAAACTATTCATCCTACTATACCAAGTTCTGGGAGATTGTTTCGAGCCATACAAGGCTTTCTTCAATCTGCACACATATGACTCCCTGTCATGTATTTCGAGACCGAGTGGCTGCTCCACATATACTTCCTCTTCAACTACACCATTCAAGAAAGCAGTCTTGACATCCATCTGGTGTATTTTCCATTTCATCGCTGTAGCCAGGGCAAGAACTATTCTGATGGAAGTATACCTGGCTACAGGTGCAAAAGTTTCTCCATAATCTATTCCCTCTTTCTGAGAGAATCTACGAGCTACAAATCTTGCCTTGTATTTATCTACACTGCCATCTGCAGCATGCTTGATTTTGTAGATCCATTTGGAAGTCACAACAAACTTCTCTTTAGGTCTTGGGACAACATCCCAAACATCATTCTTCATTATTGATTGGTATTCCTCAACCATGGCATCCTTTCAATCTTTCTTTTCTGCTGCTTCTTCATAACTGGAAGGTTCTTTGTTCATGATGTCACAGAGTAAAGCAACATAGCTGGTATGTGATCTAGTTCTCTTCTTTGCTCTGTGTTCTTCTTCTGGAATACCAAATCTTTCTACATCTTGAATGAGCTCTCTAGCCCATGCAGGTTTCCTCTTATGAGAATTATCCTCACGGGGTGGATCTACAGGTTCTTGCGGATCTTCAAACTCACGAACAACTTCTGGAACTGCTTCAGTCATGGTAGTGTCTTGTAATCTAGTTTCCTTAGGTTCTTCATAAACTTCGATAGGTGCCTTCCTTGATTTGATGAATGCTGAATTTTCATCAAATGTTACATCCCTGCTGACATCAATCTTCAACCCTGGAAAGTATATTCTGTAAACCTTTGAGCTTTCAATGTAACCCACAAATATACCCTTCTTTCCTGAAGGATCTAGTTTGGTCCTCTTTTCCTTTGGGACATGAGTGTATACTGGACAACCAAATATTTTGAGATGGCTGACTTCAGATTTCTTACCAGAAAATACTTCTTCTGGTGTCTTGTTGTCCAATATCTTGTGGGGTGTTCTGTTCTGCACATATACAACTGTTCTAGCTGCTTCTTCCCATAGATGCATAGGTAGATCCTGGTCATGTAGCATTGCTCTTACTGCTTCCATGATTGTTCTGTTCTTCCTTTCTACAACTCCATTCTGTTGTGGATTGTAAGGAGCAGTCAACTCCCTCTTAATCCCTGGATCACTGCAAAGCTTCTTGAACTCACCTGAGGTGAATTCTCCACCATTGTCGGATTTGAATGTTTTGATCTTCTTGTTAGTTTGATTCTCCATCAAGGTTTTGAATTCCTTAAAATTATCAAGTACCTCATCTTTGTTCTTCAAGAAGTAGACCCATTTCTTCCTGGAGAAGTCATCAATAAATGAGACATAGTAAACATACCCACTTAGAGAACTGGATGACATAGGACCACATACATATGAGTGGATGATTTCCAGGATATCCTTTGCCTTGCTTTCACTGCTTGGGAAAGCCTTCTTAATGTTCTTACCTTTTGCACATCCTTTGCAAACACCTTCATGTTTGGTCTTGATTTCAAGAAGACCCTCTACAGCCTTGCTTGCAATTGGAAGTGCCCTATAGTGCATATGAGCAAATCTTCTATGCCAAAGTTCACTTGGCTCCATGGATTCATGCACCATGGCATGTTCAGGTTGTCCCTTCAATTTATACAAACCTCCCTCTTGCTCTCCAATCACTACTGCATCATCGATTGTTTTACCCTTTGGCCACATTAGGACTTGGCCATCCACAAATGCAACTCTTATACCTTTTGCATCCAATGCAGAGATGGAGAGTAAGTTCTTCTTGAGCCTAGGTACATAAAGGAATTCTTTCATCTTCAAATATTTTCTAGAATCTAGGTTGTAGGAGGCCTCACCACTTCCTTTGATTGGGTATTGATAATCATCCCCAAGTTTCACCTTATGGGGTGATTCATGTTCAGATAGATTCACAAAAGATTCCTTAAACCCAGTCATGTGTTTGGAAGCCCCACTGTCAATCAACCAATCATTACAACCATGGGCGATAGTACCTGTGAGAGCAGAGATTAGAACATACTCTTCTTCACTTTATGAGTCATCATCACTATCATCACTTTCTGCCCTAGCCTTCTTCTTTGGAGGTTCATCATCCTCGGCAGCATGAGCATGGAACTTTCTTTTGTTGCCCTTCTTCTTCTTGCTGGAGTTGTTGTTATTATCCCTTTTTTTCTTGGGACAATCTGAAGCAAAGTGACCCTTCCCATTGCATGTGAAGCATCTTAGATCCTTCTTATTCTTTTGATAGGATCTCTTGTAGCGAGAGTGCTCCTTCTTGGGCTTGCTTCTTTTGGTGTGAGCCGCAAGAGCTTGATCTTCACCTCCCATCTTTTCCTCACGAGCTACAGGTCGGGCTTCTTCTTGAGAGCATTCTTCCCACAATCTGTTGAAGGAGATCAACTTCTTCCTTGCACAAATTCCTTGAATAAAGGAATCCCATGACCCGGGTAGGCCATTTTGAGTGGTTATGACAACTTCACCATTCTCTACCATTTCATCTACTGCTTCCAGTTGTTCCTTAATCTGGGAGACCCTAGAAAAATAAGATTGAATGGTTTCTCCATTCTGAAACTTTACTCCTTTCAATTGGTTACGCAGGGTCATCTTTCGATTTATGTTCTTCCCTTCAAATAGCTTGGTCAAAGAGTCAAACATCTCCTTGGGTGTCTTTAGAGAAGACACATGGGGTATGAGATGGTCTTTAATAGAATCAACAATGATTCTCTTTGCCTTGACCAAGTTCTTCTTATGCAATACCTCGACCTCTTCATCCTCTGGGATAGGGATGTCTTCTTTTATATATGAGTCCAACTCATTCTCTTCCAGGATTAACCCAATCCTATACTTCCAAGCTCGGAAGTTATCAGCCCCTTCAAGCTTATCCTCAAGCTTGGTGTGGAGAGACATCTTAAAGAGTACTTCAAATGGAAATAGAAAAGATTTAGGTCTTACCACTTGAAATGCTGAAAACTGGATCTGGTCCTGGATTAGGGTTTGTCGAAAAAACCTTAAAAATTCAAAATGTGAATTTCAACTTTCTGAAAGTATAGAAAGATGCGCCTTGATGAGCTGATCATCCCGGTGTATTCAGAATTTGAGATCAGCAAAGATTTACCCTTCAGATTTGTCTTTTTGTCCTCCCGGGTTCACTGGGAAGAGCCCTGAATTAGGGTTTGAGTTTCCCAGAGAGCTACCCAGCCAAAAAACTCGATCCAAAGCTCTAAACTTCGATATTTGCAAGGAGCTTACAACTATGTCTTCAGATTTCAGGAATTCCTATTTTTGTGGAAACCCTAATTTTTAGGGCCAAATCTGAAAATGCTCAGAATTGAATTCTGATTGGATAGATAGATTCTCCTTGATGAGTAGAGTCAATCTACTATACTGCTTTTCCAAAATATGAGGAAAGAAACCCAATAAACAAGAAACTCAAGTTTCTGTCACTGCAAAATGTCATCTTCTCAGGTTAGCTCTGATACCATGTTAAATTTTGAGCATTAATTCACAATACTCTAGGATCTTCACTTAGAGAATAGCATATATAGTATATCAATGCATACCAATCACAATAAGCATGACAAGCATCACAATAATCAAAAGCATGAGAGACAAGAGACACAGAGTTTCCGTGGGGAAAACCCTAAGGTGAAAAACCCCACAACTTCCTCAAATTAGAGAGAGCAATGGCTCAACCAAAGTACAACCAAAATACACTGAGATAGTCTCCTAGTAGCAGATGATCCTCCTCCTCACTAGTGCGCTACTTTCTGAGTGAGAGAAGTATGTCTTTCCGAATGATCCAAATAGAGATCTCCTGATCTCTATTTATACTTAACCTGTTTGCCCAGTTACACTATTGGGCCGACTTGTCTATCTAGATACATCCATAATATAATATATATTTCAGGGCCGACCCCACACATGGTGGTATAATAACCCATCGGCAAGTACACACACTTGCGACACTTGTCAATCCACATGACGACACTTCCTTATAGAGGAATAACACATCTCTAATAAGGGTAAATAAATATATATGAAATACATAGATGAAATACATTCCGAAGTTACATATACATCAACAACATATAATGTTGTAACAATTTACCTAATAGTATGCCTATTAATACAACTCTTTAAAAATAGAGAAATGATGACACTTTCATAATAAATACTTAGAGATGGAAATCTAGCAGCTATTGGAGAATTTCATAGTGGTACGCATTTCCTTCTTTGACGACGCACTAAAGAGTCTAGTTTAAATATTAATTGTTACGCTTTCTGCGACTCGTAAATATGGTTAAACATCACTTACATAAATAGTTCAGATATCCATACCATTATTAACTCTCAAGTCACGGAAGTACTCATAGTTATTATAAAGTATTGACAACGAAACTGAAAGCATATTTAGAATTACTCTTAACACTCGATTTGTCGTATTGCTCTTACCTGTGTATCAGCGCAAAGAAACAGGTTCAAATTCTTTAGCTAAACATAGCTAAGTAAACCTCAGGGTACCTCGTAGGACCCCTTCGTCATCATCCAAGAGCAACTGTCAGTACCTTGTCAAGAAAACTTTATCACAAGATAAACTTAAGTACAGTATGTAGATTACAATTAAACACAAGCAGAACTAAAGACGTATTTTGTGTTATGATGTATAAATTGTCGTTATCGTAATTTGTCATTAGTTAAAAGATTAGTCTCTATTTTATTTCTGCATTAGCAAATACAACTATCATCATAATTTGTTTTAAGAACTGTGATGTGTCGTTATCATTAATTATTTTAGTTAAAAGATTTAACCATGATTTTATTTTCCGCATTGGCAATTTCAATATTTATTGCTACTTTAAAATTTTTAAAATTTTTGTAAATTTTCGGGATGTTACAAATACAATAATACAATAGACAAGTATAAATAGAATATCTTCCTCAGTTACTTTCTTTTAACACTCCCTCTTAACTAGAAAGGTATTCTGTGGGTAACATCAACAACTGCACAACTGACTTGTGAATCTCTATATGTAGTAGGAATATTTTGGATCATCATATGTCTGGGTATCATCTGTTGGAGTAGCATCATCATCATCATCTGCTGGAATATCACCATCAATAGCATCCTATGTATCATCGTCAGCAACATCCTATACAAGAATACCTTCTGCTGGATCGACAACGCCGTCAGCTGGAACATCCTCTGTTGGAGCATCCTCTTCAGCAACACCATTAGCTGGAACATCCTCTACTGGATCATCCTTGTCAGAAAATCACCAGATGGAACATCCTCTGCGGGAACATCCTCGTCAACACCATCATCAGCTGGAACACTATCAGTCAGCCAGTGCTGATCTTCAGTCACCAAGGACTGGCATCAGTCCTTAAGAAATGGAACACTATCAGTCATCCAGTACTGATCTTCAGTCATCAAGGACTGGCATCAGTCCCTAAGGATTGGAACACTATCAACCATCCAGTACTTATCTTTAGTCATTAAGGACTGGTATCAATCCATAAGGACTAGAACACTATCAGTCAGCCAATACTGATATTCAGTCCCCTGGATTGGCATCATTTCCTAAGAACTGGAACACTATCATTCAACCAGTACTGATATTCAGTCCCCAAGACTGGCATCAATTCCTAAGAACTGGAACACTTTCAGTCATCCAGTACTGATCTTCAGCCCCTAGGACTGGCATCAATTCCTAAGAACTGGAACACTATCATTCTCTCTTTTGAGAGAGGTCCTCTGGACCACGCCAAGCCCGTCTTGAAAGTATTCCAACTTTACGTGAGACAAAGGCTTAGTCAGCACACCAACAACTTGTTCCTCTATAGAAACATACTTGAGCTTTACAACTCCCTTCTGCATCATATCCCGAATATAGTGGAACTTGATCTCGATGTGCTTCTATCTATCATGTAACATAGGATTCTCTGTCATCTTGATGCAACTTTGGTTGTCACAGAGTATATCTGTAGCATCAATCTCTGCATCTAACAATCTTTCCAACATCTTGCGAAGCCACACCGCTTCGCTACTACTGAGTGCAACACATGGCTGATTTCTACTGATCCATGAGATCATACCTGATCCCAAACTAAAGCAACATCCTGAAGTGCTTATCCTATCTTCGACACTTCCAACCCAATCTGAGTCTGTGTACCCATACAACCTGAACTCACTATCTAAAGCATATCTGAGTCTATAATCCAATGTACCCTTGAGGTACCTAGTCACATGTTTTGCTGCAATCAGGTGAAAAATACTGGGCTCCACCATATACTGGTTCAATGTGTTCACAACAAAACATATATCTGTTTGAGTATTGGTCAAGTAAATCAATGACCCAATAATCTGTCTATACACGGTGACATCTACTATCTCTGATGAAGCATCATTCAAGAGCTTCAAATTTGTCACCATTAGAGTAGTCATGGCTTTACAATCCAACATCCCAAATCTCTTTAGAATCTCAACTGTGTATTTTCTTTGACTCAGGAAAATATCATCTGGAAACTGCCATACTTCAAGACCTAGAAAGGAATGCATCATACCAAGGTCTTTCACCTCAAATTCTGCTGCAAGCCTTCTCTTACATTCGATGATGGGCTTGTCTTCTCCTGTCAGGAACAAATAATCTACATACAATAGTAGTATCATAGGTTCGTTATCCATAATCTTATAGTAAATATTAGAATCTTCTTTACTCTTGGTAAATCCCAAACTCATCAAGAAGCTATCAATTCTTCCATACCATGCTCTGGGTGCCTGTTTCAACCCGTACAATGCTTTCTTCAGTCTGCATACATGTGAATTTCTATTTTCTGTTTCGAATCCTTCTGGTTGTTCGATGCATACTTCTTCTTCTATATTTCCATTCAGGAAAGCCGTCTTTACATCCATCTGATGTAACTTCCATTCCATCTTAGCTGCCAAGGCAAGGATGGTTCTAATTGAGGTATATATGGACATAGGAGAAAAAGTCTCCTCATAATCAATTCCTTCATTTTGTGAGATTCTATAGGCTATGGACCTTTCCTTGTACTTTTAAATACTTCCGTCTGCTGAGTGTTTTGTTTTGAAGATCCATTTTGACGATACAACTGATTTATCCTTCGGTTTTGGTACCACATCCCAAACATCATTCTTGATGATGGATTGGTATTCTTCATTCATAACATCCAACCATTCCTTCTTCTTTATTGCATCTTCAAAACATGTCGGTTCCTCTTCAACAAGGTTACACATCAAGGCTACATAGCTGAAGTATGGCCTTGGTCTTTTGCTTTCGCTACTGGTTCCTTCCGTGGCAGCATATCTTCCTGCATCTTGTATCAATTCTCGTGCCCAAGCTGGTCTTCTCTTTCAAGATATATCCTCATGAGGTATCTCTTCAACTCTTTAAGGTTCTGCCATGCCGTGATCGCCTAGAATAGGTTCCTCTTCAATGTTTATGTCTGGTACATTATTAGTATCTGCAACTCTAGGAGCTTCATGCTCCTCTACATCCTCATGAGTATTCTTAGACTTGTTGAAAGCTGTGTCTTCATCAAATGTAACATCCCGACTGAGCTCGATCTAGAGAAATCCTGGGATGTAGATACAACAAGCCTTTGATTGCTCACTGTAGCCCACAAATATTCTCTTCTTCCCTGAAGGTTCCAATTTCGATCTCTTCTCCTTTGGAATGTGAATAAACACTGGACATCCAAATATATTTAGATGACTGACTTTAGGTTTCGTACCAGTGAACATCTCTTCTGGGGTCTGTTGAAGCCCCAGTTAGGTAGGTTGCTGGAATGTTGTCCAAGGCTAGCAATAGAGGGTGAAAACCCAATCTGAAAGGCTTCAAAAAGCTTTGCGCAAGAGTAGTTCTATCCTAGACTGTTTGGTATAGTTAACTGCCACGAATATTAGGCCTCCCCTAGCACTGATGTGAGTTGATCCTGAAAGGATCTGGATTCCTATGAGGGAAGATCGAAATGTTCTATCTCTAGAAGCAAATTTGCTTAAAAGGGAAATCTAACTAAGTTAGATCTAATCTAAAGAATGTGTTTTTGATATGTGCAGGATAACTTGATCTGAATTTTAATAAGTCTTTTCACTAGTTTGACAAAAATGTGAAGTGGATCTTTACTTATTAGCTTAAGATACAATCAGAAAATGAAAATCAAATGATAATAGCTTAAGGATTGAAGCACATACAAGATGATGCTGTGTATGAAATGCTAATTGAAAAATTGGCATTAATTTAATAATATCTGTTAATCATTTGCAGAAATAGATAAATGTTTTAAATAAATAAATTCACATAAAACATAAAGACACACGGATCATAAGTTAAGCCAAATCTGAATTGCAGATCAATGTATTAATTATGATTGCAAAGTTAAAACAATGTTCATTAATAAGCCGAAGTGAAAATCAACATTCATCAAACAAATTTGACAAATTAACAAAAGAGGAATCAAGAGAAAACTAACTATATTACTTCGAGGGTGCAATAAATTACAATCTCTTCATTAATTAGAGTATCTATAGTCTTCTTTTGATGATTTTCTCCCTTCTCCCCTATGAGATCTCTACCCTTTAAATAATAATTACAAAATAGATACAAAGGATAAAGTTCCCATAAGGCAGGGATTACAAAATATCACTTCCACCACTAAAAGCATCTTCAAGAGTGATTAATACTGAGCTTTTCACAAAATTCCCAAAAGATTTCATCACACACTTTCGGGGAAGTATCCCGTAATAAACTGTTGAATATAACGACAATCTACTAGCTATCTGTGACGAATGATAAGGGAATTGAAAAATATGTCTTAGAAGATTCATGATGATCGAAAATGTCCTCAAAAACCGAAAAATCGGCCACTTGACCTTCCTTCAGAGGGATTGGTGGAGTTATAGGTATTGCATTGATTATCAAATCCTGGATAATCGTATTGTCTCGATCGACATATTTTCAGTGATCTTCCTTCTCTTCCTCTGAGGGAGTCTTATATACATGGATTGAGTCTCAGAGTCTTCTTTTTCACTATCGGTATTTTCATCCAAACCATCTGCTTTAAAAGGTGGCGACACAGGTTCACGATATTCAAGAGGCTCAAGTTCTTTCTCATCACAAAATTTGACTGAATATTTGTAATTTTTCTGCCTCTTGCTCACAGTATGTAACTATTAGAAGGAAATATCTGGAAATTGACTAACAAGACTTTCTATGCAATACTGATGACCAACGAATTGCTCATATTAATCTTTGTATTTAAAAGAACGCTAAAGATCCCATAATGGCTGACTGCAATGAATTTCCATGATTAAAATCTTTCGGTCTGAGAATTGCAATTATCACGACTGCAAACGAAATAACACATAGCACGTGTCGACAAAAGTTGGATTAAGAAGAGATGAGATTTTCATTACATCGCGTATGATTTGATGTCAAATATGAACATTCGATCATTATGAATTAGTCGGATCAATGATTATGACTTCATATTTGGCCGATGGTGAAAATTGCAATTAGGAACCTGATTGCAATTTGAAAATTGGTGAAGAAAAAACGGAAAATCTAAATATTTATTCAAATCACGTAGTGTAATGTCATCCGCAGGATCAAGACAAGTCAACGGTTAAGATCTAACTTGCAGAATGCAGAAGAAGAGTTGCAGAAGTTTATTCTTGCAAATATGTACATTCTTTCCACAATCCGCAATCCACAATGCGGGTTGCGTGTTGCGGAAACACAACTCTAAATATAAATAAACAAAAAGTTTCCGCAGTCCACAATTGTGGGTTGTAGGTTGTGGAAACAAAAACGACACAAACTAAAATAATGGTCTTTCCGCAATCCGCAATTGTGGGTTGCAGAAAAGAAAAGCGCAAATTTATTTTGAAAATATTCCCGCAATCCACAATTGCGGGTTGCGGGTGCGACAAACCACGATTATTGAAAAATATTTCCGCATCTGCAATCTGTATTGCGGATTGCGGGTTGCGGGAAGAAAACATTTCAAATCCAAAAAACCAAGCTTCCGCAATCCGCATTGCGGATTGAAAATTGCAGATTGCGGAATGAACAAACTTTTGGGAAAATTACTTCTTTCCACAACTCACAAAAACACACAAAAATCAAAGGAGTTTTGAAAGGAAAAAAATTATTAACCAAATCAAATCATGGCAAAGATGTAAAAGGCATGATAAGCAGTATAAAAACCCCAAAATGACTAAGGAATTTCAACATTACCTTTGCATATAAAAAATTGGGGCTACCATGTTTTGTTTTGATTAAAACATGGGATATGTTGTACCTACAACAAATGGCGACTGGATGGGATGAATCAATTATCTCTGTGAATTAAATCTCTAGTTATAAGGAAGATATGTCAGCAAACTAATGTTTGATCCTGCAATTTACAAAATGTTCTCATAAAAACACAACCAAACAACAGAGTTAGTTATATGATTGATATATTCCCATCCAAAACCAATTAATGATGATGTTTATCTGATAAGGCTATCTAGAAGTAAACAAGAATCCTTTACCATTATGTAATCATAGGAGGGTAGTTTATGATGAGCCTTAGAGAAAACTTAGAGCCATTTTGGGTTACCAAATCATGAATCACCTTGACTTTATTAATTACTTATTTATGTACATATGCATTAGTTACAATATATACATTTCTTTTTCCTTTTTTTAATATATATTCACTTTTTTATTTTTATTTATTTTGAAAACAAAATGAAAATATGCAAACAAGACTTTTGTTGATACAATGCCATTGCCCTGACTTGGTGATCATATTTTGGCAATGCCATTCACAAACTTGATCTGGAAACTGCACAAGCTATCTCGGTAAGGAGACTCCTTGTCTTTCAACTTTTGACACTGAAAGCAATTACCATGGCTTGGTAACCATAAAGTGGTAATTCCAGTCCAACATCAAATTCATGATCATGGTAGGGATGGCTTGTAATAAGACCCCCCTATTCTCATATGCAACAAACTGTATTATAAAAAGGAAAACAAAATTTATTGGTGTGTAAATTACAAGACACCACCATGGATTGGTAACCACATGCTAGTAGTGTTACTCACTGATGTTTTGCAGATCATGAGTTAACCAACCTGTGATAGGATCTTCCACCTTCCAGCAGTAGCTGAAAGTCATCTCCCTATCTTGGTGACCAAATGTGGAGATGTCATTCCAATAAACATCTATGAACATAATGGGATGGCTTGTGATAAGACCCCCCATCTTGTAATCTTCAATTATTAAAGTGAATTATTTTCAAGGTGATCAGAATGGGATCCAGAGTAGATAAGGCTGACCAGACTATAAAGGTCCGCTGCCAATCACTAATGAAACATAAGGTAAGAAATCCTAATCACTTCCATAACTTCAATTAACCAAATGAAACATCTATAAAGATAGTGATTAAGGTGGGAAGGTACCAATCAAAGCTCTGGAAAATTGGTTGTTTGATATCATGAAAAACATTTTCAGATATAGGCTGAGTAAACTAAAATTGACATTGCTACCTGAAAACTTCACACTGTATTGATATGAGACACACTGATCAATAGACTCTGCCAAATGTGTGGAAATTATTCGAAAGAAAACCAAAGTGAAAAGAGAAATCAACAAAACAAAGAAAGAAAAGAAAACAAATCACACTTATGTACAGGTAAACCAATATGATCCTCTAAACAAAGTACTTTTTGAGCAGCTGGACATTCACTGGGTAGGTTTATAAAGTACCTTCCAGTGTCTGCAACCGGACAGTACTAGGACCAAGCTTTTCTGTAATAATGAATGATCCTAGCCATAAGCGTTGGAACTTGGTGTAATCATTCTTGTCTTTGTGTTGCTTATCCCACTTTAACACCAAATCCCCCATAGTGAACTTCCTATTAGATGAGGACTTCTCATCAAAACACCTCTTCACTAGCTGCTGGTGTTGATACAGCTTGTTCTTGGATTTTTCCCTATCTTCCTCCAACTTGAGTAATGTATCAATCCTTTGCTGGAGTGGGGAAGAATCATCCTCTTGTATTGAATGTGCTAGTTGTAGTGGATGAATCGTGAGGTTGGATGGTAAGATAGCCTCCTTACCGTAAACCAAACGGTAAGGGGAGTTTCCAATGGATGCTTTTGGGGTGACACAGTTTACCCAAAGAGAATTGTACAGTTGGGTATGCCAATCTTTATGGTGGGTGGCCACTATATTCTTTAAGATGTTAATCAGGTTCTTGTTGGAAGGCTCTACTAGTCCATTCCCTTGTGGATAGTAATTGGCAAAATACTTCAGTTTTATCCCTTTTTCAAGGGCATACTGTGTTAAGTCAATTGAGGAGAAATAAGAGGCATTTTCAAACACTAAGAACTTAGGTGCACCAAACCTAGTGACTATTTGACTTTCAAGGAAGGATATCACTTAGTTTGTGTTGGCTTGTCTGAGAGGGACTGCCTCTACCCATCTGGTAAAGTAGTCCATGGTTTTCAAGATGTACTTGTGTTGTAGGGAGGAAGCAGGGTTAATGGGTCCAACAAAATCGAGGCCCCATTGTTGGAATGGAAACTGGACTGTAACTGGATGGAGGGGAAATGCATGTTTTTTCACTTTCCCGGCACACTTCTGACATGCTTCACATTTTATGACATAAAACTACTCATCCTTAAACAAGGTGGGCCAGTAGTAGCCTGCTCTCAAGATATTATGTGCAGTAGTTTCTCCTGAGAAGTGCCCTCCCGCAGGTCCTGCATGAAATTCCAAAAGAATGTTATCAGTTTCAGCTCTCTCCAAACATCTGAGAAAAACACCATCATAGTTTTTCCTAAACAATACACCATCTATGAATTGAATGGTGCAGCTTTTAACCTTAAAGCTCTTCGTTTTTTAAAGTCAAGGGTTTTAGGAGAAAACCCATGGGTTATGAAAAAATTAATGTCATCATACCATTCGGATGTTTGAGTTGTAAAGACATTTATAGAACATGTTGTTGTACTTTCCTCTTGCTCCCACTCAATTTGGTGTTGCACAGGATTGTTGGATTGAGTAGTGAGAAAGCATAAGCCTTGATCTTTCACAATTTTCACTTGTCTGATCTCTGGGTCATACTATTGTAGAGCTGTCATCCAGTGATCTCTCTTTTCCCCCAGCTCCTTCTGAACCAGAACATTCCTAATAGCTGCATAGGGGACAATCATCTTAGTCTGAGATTTCAACAAATATGGTCTAAAATGTTTTACCGATTTGTAGACCACATAAGCTTGTTTATTGATCTGGGAGTAGTTGAGTTCAACCCCTTTGAAAGTGGAACTCATGAATGAAATAGGAATTTCAAGATCATCTGGGTGCTTCTGTGTGAGAGCAACTGTATAGGAGAAGTCAGTAGCAAAAATGTATAAAATAAAATCTTTGCTGAAGTCAGGAGACGGGGCTTCCACAATGGCCTTACGGATTTCAGCAAAGGCGTTTCTTTGTTCATCAGACCACTTATATTGTGCATCCTTTTTAATCAATTATTGCAATGGTTTGACAATTTGAGCAAAATTCGGAACAAATATTCGAACAAAATTGATCTTACCTAGAAAAGATTGGATGGATTTATGTGAACTAGGTAGGCCGATCTTTGCAATGGCTTTTGTGCATTTGGGATCAATGATCATGCCATGCTTTGAAACAATGAAACCTAACAACTTACCTTCAGTGACTGCAAATATAGATTTCTTTGGATTGAGTGAAATTCCGTACTTTCTATAGTGCTCAAACATCTATTTAAGAGCAGACAAATGTTCATGTCGTTTTTAAGAATAAATAGTGATATCATCTAAATAAACAACAACATAATTGTGCATTAATCCTTTGAAAGCTATGTCCATAGCTCTCTGGAACGTGGCACCTGCATTTATCATCCCAAAAGGCATTCACTTGTAGGAAAAAGTTCCCTAAGGGGTTCTGAAAGTTGTTTTCAACTGATCAGCGGAAGCAACCAGGACTTGGTTATATCCCGAGAAGCCACCAAGGAGAGAAAACATCTCAGCACCTGCTACTTTTTGTAAAATTTGTTCCATGGGAGGAACAGGGTAGTTGTCCTTTTCAGAAGCTTTGTTTAGGTTCCTGAAATCAACACACAGTCTGATTTCCCCATTCTTCTTCTGAACAGGTACCAAGTTTGAAATCCACTATATATGTCTAAGAGGGAAAACAATCCTTGCTGCCAACAGTTTCTCAAGCTCCTTTTTGACAGATAATTCAAGGTTGGGATGCATTTTCCTTAAGTTTTGCTGATAGGGTTTAACTTCAGGTTTCATAGGTATGTTATGATGCATGACATTGGTATCAAAGGTTTTGAGCTCATCATATGTCCAGGAAAACACATCTTTGAACTCTTTACACAATTTGATGAAAGCAATCTTCTCCTTAGGAGAGTAGTCAACCCCTAGATTGATTAATTGAGGGTTTTGTTCAGTTCCTAGGTTGACAGGCTCATAATTGAGGGAGGAACTTTGAGTTTTATAGTTTTTCTTATGCTTGAACTTATCTTGTAGATCGTAGTATTTTTCCAGGTTGATAACTGACTTAGGGATCAGATTGGAAGGGTAAATGGGATCAGATAAAGACTTCTCATGCTCAGCTTCATCTATTGCGACATCTTGAAAAGTGTCCTGAGTTGTGAGAAAATCTATGGTTTGCTGTGGATTTGCTGGTCATCATCAAATACCTTCCAACTAGTAACATTGTCAGGAATCGAAGGTCTACACATCAACTCAATAGAAAAAGTGTTTGGTGACAAACCTTCTGGAGGCATTAACCTAGATGCAGTGTTAGCCAACAGGTTTGCATCAAAATTATGGGACCTTGGGACTGACTTAATATTAAATGCAGAAAAAGAATTAGTTAAGTCCCTTACTAGTTTCTGATAGTTAATCAAACGAGGAGATAAACCATGGATTTTGTTTCTCACCTGTTTCACTATAATCTCAAAATCTCCATAACGTTCAATTACCTGGGCACCCATGTCAATTGCCTTCTTGAGTCCCTGAACTAGGGCCTCATACTCAACAATGTTGTTGGTACATTCAAACTCAAGTCTGCAGGAAATCATTGTTTTGGTCCCTTTTGGATCAATTAAGACACAACCTGCACCGGCTCCATCTTTAGATCTAGAGCCATCACAAAACAGAGTCCATGCATTCAAGTCTATCCTAAAATTAGTATTTACATTGTATAAATTATGTACAACAGTACCTGAGAATGGAACAGAAGTGAGATTAACTATTTCGGACTGATTCTGTGCATTCTCCACAGGTGATAAATATGTAGGCAGATCCCCAAAGAAAGGATCGAAAGTGTAGTGCTCCACATGTGAGATGAAGTATGCAACAGGCTCACTAGGATCATTTAAGTCTGTGACAATTTGTTTCATGTAAGGTTCTCTGTTGATTTTGATCCTATTTGGTCTTCCATTATAAGGAATCCATAAGTGGGACCAGTCAGTAGCGAAATAGCCTTTGAGATTTTCTGACCAATCCCTGCTCAACCACATTCCATACATTTTAGGGATGCCAGCCACAATAATATCCACAGTCTGGTGGATTCTAGGTTCAACAGATAGTGTTAACAAGACATTCTTCAGTTCTCCCACTGCCCTAACTTTGGATCGATCAAGTTGGAAAATTTGAGTAGGGAAGGGCTCCCAAGAGGCATTCAATTTTTTGTAGACAGATAGAGGCATCACATTAGATGAATCCCAGGAGTCTATCATACAATTATGGACATTTCTATTGAAAACTTCAAAAGTAAGCAGGAAAGGAGGTGTTTTCTTGCTACCTGGTTTCTGATTTCCAGGTTTTGAGTATGTCTCTAAATTGTTGTTCTGAGCCTCCCTAGGTTTGTTAACAATCATGCTTTTGGGCAGACTGTCTCTCATGGCAAGGATTTTCAGAATTTCAAAAAGAGAAATGTTGGCTTTTACTCTTTTCAAGTCATCAATTAGACTGTATTCTATTTCAGGAATAACAATGTCCTTTTGTGTTGTTGTTTTACCTCTGTTTGGTGTGGGTGTTGAAGGAGAAGCTTCTTGTGTAGGATGTCCTTTGCTCCTTGTATTATAGGGGTGTTGGACATTGAAAACAGCCTCAGGCTCATCTTCTTCTTCAGCCATGGGGAGTTTTGAAAAGAAACTGATAGTGTTTATCTGCTGGTCCTCTACTTCATTTGGTGGTTCAGGATCTTGATTCTCTTGCAGGTTTTCATTTGGGTGACCAGGAGAATGATGAGATTCTAAAACCAAAGCTTTAAAGATGGAAATAATTTATTCATAGTTCAATCCTTCATCAGGATTAGGTGGGACTTGGTTCTGTGGGGGTTGATAAGGTCTTTTGAAAGGCGGTGTATTGAATCCTCTATTATTGTTCTGGTTTTCTGTGTTGGTCTTCTTTAAGTCTACCATTTCGTTGGAGATCTTTTGAAGGAACTTTTTCATGTCGTTCATTTCAAAAGGGTCCTTATTTTGCACAATGGGTTTTGGAGGATTATTTGGTTTCTTGCGGGAAGTAGAAGGTTGTTTAGATGAAGCATCAGGGTTATCTTTCAAGCAGAATATATCTTTTTCAACTTGAATAGCCTCAGAAAAAGCCTCCTGCAAGTTATCTTTACGTTCTCTTTTTACCCACATAGCAATGGGAACAGGTAAAACTTTAACATAATATGCAACCAGAAGTTCTTTTGCAGGAAGAACAGTGGTATGGATTCTATTTTTCAAGTAAGAGAACCTTTGGTTATAATCTTTGACTCTTTCCTTGCCCCTAATTTTCATTGAAGACAAATCTATGACCAAGTCCTTTGGAGTTTTGTCATCTCCAAATTTCTGGATAAACATTTTTTCAAAGTCATCTGAAGAAGAAATGGATCTGGCTTCTAGGGAAAAGTACCAAGTGGATGCTTTTCCCTGGAAGGAGTAAGGGAAGAATCTACAAACTACATCTTCATGTATGACATTCCTAAGTCTAATGGCCTGCATAAAAGTTTTAATATGATCAAGTGCAGGTGATTTCTAATCAGGATCAAACTTAGGGAGCCACTTTTTAGGGTTCTTTGGGAGTCTGTGTTGTTCTCCAACAATAAATATAGCATCCTGGTCTAGCCAGGGTCTGTTTCCACCTTCTACCATGGGTATATCCTCTGAAGATGAATTGGAAGATGACTCACTATCAGATGACTCTTCAGATGAGGATGAGGATGATGAAGGAGGTGTAGGTGGTGGTCCACCTGTTGCAATGTTGGGCTGATCTTGTTCTATCGATTGGAATAATGAATCAAGGTTAAAATTAGGGGACTCTTGGTGGCTAGACGAATCATGGTGTTCAGTATTTTGGTCACCTGAATTTTGATTATCTTGATTGTTAGTCCGCGTATCGTTGTTTTGGTGGTGTTGGATTGTTGCTAGTCCAAGATTACGTTCTTCTTCGATCCTTCGTTGTAATCTAGCAACACTATCAGAAGAACCTTTCAATAATTGTTCAAGTGTAGGCCCCCCCCTAGTGGGTGATATAAAAAAAATTTCGACCCTTATAGTTTCCTGCTTTATGACAGGGGTGGCAGGAATCGCTGTTGGATTTTGCACTGGTTGTTCTGCAGATGTTGATTCCTGCGTGTGACTATGGGTAACAATCGGTGATATTGCTGGAGGAGATCTATTGGTGTTTTGTTTAGGCATATCTTGATTCTGGCCCTCCTTCTAGCGTCATTTGTTGAAGCCCCGGTTAGGTAGGTTGCTGGAATGTTGTCTAAGGCTAGCAACAGAGGGTGAAAACCCAATTTGAAAGGCTTCAAAAAGCTCTGCACAAGAGCAGTTCTATCCCCAGACTGTTTGGTATAGTTAACTCCCATGGATATGAGGCTTCCACTAGCATTGATGTGAGTCGATCTTGAAAGGATCTGGCTTCTTGTGAGGGAAGATCGAAATGTTCTAGCTCTATAAGTAAAATTGCTTAAAAGGGAAATCTAACTAATTTAGATCTAATCTAAATATTGTGTTTTTGATATGTGCAGAATAACTTGATCTGAATTTTAATAAGTCTTTTCACCAGTTTGACAGAAATGTGAAGTGGATCTTTACTTATTAGCTTAAGATACAATCAGAAAATGAAAATCAAATGATAATAGCTTAAGGATTGAAGCACATACAATATTATGTTGTGTATGAAATGCTAATTGAAATATTGGCATTAATTTAATAATATATGTTAATCATTTGCAGAAATAGATAAAATTTTTAAATAAATAAATTCACTTAAAACATAAAGACACACACATCATAATTTAAGACAAATCCGAACTGTATATCAATGTATTAATTATGATTGCAAAGTTAAAATAGTGTTCATTAATAAGCTACAGTGAAAATCAACATTCATCAAAAAAATTTGATAAATTAACAAAAGTGGAATCAAGAGAAAACTAACTGTATTACTTCGAGGGTGCAATAAATTACAATCTCTTCATTAATCAGAGTATCTCCAGTCTTTTTTTGATGATTTTCTCCCCCCTCCCCTATGAGATCTCTACCCTTTAAATAATAATTACAAAATAGATACAAAGGATAAAGTTCCCATAAAACATGGATTACAAAATATCGCTTCCACCGCTAAAAGCATCTTCAAGAGTGATTAATACTGAGCTTTTCACAAAATTCCCAAAATATTTCATCACACACTTTCGGGGAAGTATCTTGTAATAAACTGTGGAATATACCGACAATCTACTAGCAATCTGTGACGAATGATAAGGGAATTGAAAGATCTGTCTTAGAAGATTCATGATGATCGAAAATGTCCTAAAAAACTGAAAAATCGGTCACTTGACCTTCCTTCAGAGGGATTGGTGGAGTTACAGGTATTGCATTGATGATCAAATCCAGGATAATCGTATTGTATCGATTAACATAATTTTCTGTGATCTTCCTTCTCTTCCTCCGAGGGAGTCGTATATACATGGATTGAGTCTCAGAGTCTTATTTTTCACTATAAGTGCTGTCATCCAAAACATCTTCTTTAAAAGGTGGCGACACAGGTTCACGATATTCAAGAGGCTCAAGTTCTTTCTCGTCACAAAATTTCACTGAAGATTTGTGAATTTTCTGCATCTTGCTCACAGTATGTAACTGTTAGAAGGAAATATCTGGAAATTAACTAACAAGACTTTCTATGCAATACTGAAGACCAACGGATTTCTCATATTAATATTTTTATTTAAAAGAACACTAAAGATCCCATAATGACTGACTGTAATGAATTTTCATGATTAAAACCTTTCGGTCTGAGAATTGCAATTATCACGACTGCAAATGAAATAACACATAGCATGTGTCGACAAAATTTGGATTAAGACGAGATAAGATTTTCATTATATCGCATATGATTTGATGTCAAATATGAACATTCTATCATTATGAATTAGTCAGATCAATGATTATGACTTCATATTTGGCCGATGGTGAAAATCGCAGTTAGGAACCTGATTGCAATTTGAAAATTGGTGAAGAAAAAACGGAAAATCTAAATATCTATTCAAATCACGCAGTGTAATCTCATCCGTAGGATCAAGACAAATCAACGGTTAAGATCTAACTTTCAGGATGCAAAAGAAGAGTTACGAAAGTTTATTCTTGCAAATATGTAGATTCTTTCCGCAATCCGCAATGCGGGTTGCGGAAACACAACTCTAAATATAAACAAACAAAAAGTTTCCGCAATCCGCAATTGTGGTTATGGTTTGCGGAAACGCAAACGACACAAACTAAAATAATGATCTTTCCGCAATCCGCAATCCACATTTGCGGGTTGCGGAGAAGAAAAGCGCAAATTTATTTTGAAAATATTCCCGCAATCCGCAATTGCGGGTTGCGGGTGTGACAAACCACGATTATTGAAAAATATTTCCGCATCCGGATTGCGTGTTGCAGGAAGAAAATGTTTCAAATCCAAAAAATGAAGCTTGCGGATTGTGGGTTGTGGAAAGAACAAACTTTTGGGAAAATTACTTCTTTCCGCAACTCACAAAAACACACAAAAATCAAAGGAATTTTGAAAGGGAAAAAATTATTAACTGAATCAAATCATGGCAAAGATGTAAAAGGCATGATAATCAGGATAAAAACCCCAAAATGACTAAGGAATTTCAACATTACCTTTGCATATAAAAAATTGGGGCTCCCATGTTTTGATTAAAACATGGGATCTGTTGTACCTACAACAGGGTCTTGTTACCAAGAGCACTGTGAGAGATCCTATTCTGTACATAGAATGCAGTCCTAGCTGCTTCAACCCATAGATGCATGGGTAGGTCTTGATCATGGATCATGGCCTTCACTGCTTCCACGATAGTTCTGTTCTTTCTTTCAACTACACCATTATGTTGTGGATTATAGGGAATAGTGAGCTCCCTCTTAATCCATGCTTGTTTACAGAAATATTTGAAATCTCGTGAAGTGTATTCCCCTCCATTATATGTCCTTAGTAACTTTATCTTCTTATCAGAGAGGTTTTCTACGAGAGACTTAAACTCTTTAAACTTTCCAAAAACTTCATCTTTACTCTTTAGAAAGTAAATCCATGTTTTGCGGGAGTAATCATCAATAGAGGAAGCATACTATACATACTTGCTTATTGAAGTGGTAGACATAGGTTCACAAATATCGGCATGAATAATGTCCAATATACCTTTAGCTTTGCTGTCACTGCTTGGAAATGGATTATTTGTACTTTTGCCTTGTGCACATCCATTGCACACTCCTTCATGATCAAACTGGATTTATGGTAATCCAGTCACCACCTTACTTACTATTGGTAAGGATTTGTCGTGTACATGAGCTAGTCTTCTATGCCATAGTTCACAGGGGCTCATGGTACTGGACACTAGTGTTGAATCTGCATGACCCTTAAGCTTATTGATTCCCCCTTATTCTCCTAGTGCTGAATCTGCATCACTAATTAATAAATTTATATGGAGCAAGCCCCCACACTTTTGAGAAGGATAGCAATATTTTTTTCCAATTGAAGAAATCCTTATGTGGTTTGAAATAGAACCCCAAGGCATGGTATGAGAATATTGATCACTTTTTCTTCAATATTGGTTTCAAATGTTGTGAATCAAATCACAATATTTATGTATTGCATGTAAAATATGAAACATTTATTGTTGCATTGTATGTGGATGACTTAGTCAATACTGGAATTATTGTCAACTTAATTTTGGGTTTGAAGAAGTACTTAGAAGATAAATTTGATATCATTGATCTTGGTTTATTGCATTTCATTTTGGGCATCCAAGTCTTATAAATGGATGATGGTATCTTTATTTCTCAACCTAAATATGCACTAAATATATTTCATTATGGTTATCTATTGAGATTATTTGATTAATCTTTGATTTTATTTGATAATAATGCTATATCCATGCAATATTTGTCTTGGTGAAAAAATAACTCATTTCTTGAATGTTCCATGTTTGATAGGATTAATAGATCACAATGACACCTACTCTCTTAGCCAAAAACAACCCCCAAAATGGATTAATATATTTGGATAAGAAGAGTACACTTTGGTCCACAATCTAACTCCAATGTTGGGTTCTCCTCTAAGGAAGTCATTTTAACCTTATAAAACCTAATTTAAAGCCACATGGCATCTCATCATAACCTTCTTCAAAGGATATTGTCTCTCCTCTAGGTGACTACATACCTTATTGTAAAATATGTCCCAATATCATAATTTGTCATATGGATGGTGTCTAAGGTGAATTCTCACTCTCATCCAATTTTACATTCTACTACCTTGATCAACCATGAGTGTCGTCCAAGCTAAGATCAAACTCAAATGTGTGCTCCAAGGTTCTTCTCATGACTTGCAATTATCTTTGATCTTGAAAGGGTTAACACCCCATCCACTGTGCTTGTACTTAATAAAAAAACACCCATGGAAATGAAAAAATAACCATGCATTTTTAGTTGGTAACAATGATTATGCACATCATGTTTAGTTCATGGTACTATACTCCCTCAGGTTTTCACCTACCAATATTTTATACACTTATATGCCAAAAAAATGATGAATTTTGTTTTGCTACCAACTAGGTAATTAGAATGATATTGACAATAATGGTTCATATTTTGGTACAAAATCATATTTCTGCTTCAAATAAGATTTATTGTCTTACGTTATGTGCACATTCATTAATGTAATGAATAGTCAAATCACTAAAAGAAGTGCTATAAGTTATTGAAATGCACTTAACATTCAATTCTTCTAGGAAATAAAAATAGAGGACACATGCGACAAAGAGTTATCTCACAAGTACCCAAGGTAATTAGATTTCCTTTCTTATGTGCTTTGTTATGTGATCCCCACCTCACATTTTTGTATTTTTTCCTTTGAAAATGTCCCATATTGATGGGTGACAAAATAATGTTGCTTGCAATCTCAACTTCGACTCAAACAATGATGATGATTCATGGCCATGGTAACTTGGTAGTTTTGTTGAGCTACTACAACTCATAATCATCATCATTTTCCATGTCTTAGTCAAAACTACAAGCAACACTCCTCTGCATCACCGATATTGTTTTTTAGAAGACATATATTTGCAGACCTATGGAGCAAGAGCCACATTGCAAAATGCCTCCTAGGCGTTGTAATGTCTATGTTTTGATGTAATCCCCATGGCATCAATATATAGACATCCATAAAGCATCTTATCTATTGAAGTAGTGTAGATAGTAATAATTTGAATGACTTTACAAACATAATTTTAGTGACATTTCCAAAGTGATGAAGCATCTACACAATGTTGGCCTATCAAAATGCTAAAATGTAGGTATATTGATCTTCCTAACCATGGATGTTGATATTGTGATGTTCACAAAACAACATCAAGCATAATGTAAATTAAAATGGGGTGAATTTTGTGAAAGCCCTAACTTTGACGTTATGACATCGTAAAAATGTTGTTTTTAAACCCAAAATGTAGAAGTGAACTAGAAATAAATTTAAAGCTTGCATAAGGTAATCTCTGATTTGTTAATGTTAGGATAAAAACATGTAAATTTTACATGTATTCGACGAGAAATGAATTTTTCATACATAATTATAAACTCAATGAACATATCACATAATAATATTTCATATAAAATCATAAAATTAATGAACAACACACATAACAATATTTCTTACATAATCAATAACCAAATGATTAAATTAAACACTCAAAATATTGCATATATCCTTGATGTAATATAATTATCTTGGAAGTAACAATTTCATTGTCGAACAAATTAGATAATGCAAGAAAATTACCTCCAATATTTGAATGTGCAGTCAATGCATTTTGGCGAAATCCTAAGCTAAGCTTGAAACCCAATATGCAAGCTCCCTTACCTAATTTGGTGGCTATAAAATGTCTTCTAGTCTATCCATGGAATCATTTCAATTCCCTATATGTATGGCTTATCATAATGAAATAATGTCTAGGGTTCAAAGTCCATCATTTGTAAATAAAATATCTCTGCAATTTACTCAAACTTCCTTCATGTATCAACCCCTTTTCTCTTCCCTCTCCCATTTTTTATATGAAAATTATATTATTAGAATAATAATCAAGTTTTTTAAGTTAGGTCTATCTGATTCTCTATCCAAAATTTCTTGTAACACTTGTCCAATCAAACTAAGTATGTTTTATCAGCACTAAAGCTATGAAAAGTTGAAAATCCTCTAAGCAAAACTACTAATCAAAATGCACAAGAACATAATTATCTCCAACTCTTAAATCACCCTCCTAATTGTGACCATAGGGGCGGTATGCACTATAGGAGTCTAAGTATGTACCTACAACTAGGTGGTCAATATCTCAAATAAACCATGAATATCTACCTACATTAATAACCTCTTAGGTAATTTTTGTAACTTCACACTTTCTTTGTTAAAGCCTCTTTATATGTCATGAATTTAATAAGTTTCTCCAATATAGCGAAGAGTGTATCCCCCATTAACTTCTTAATCACAACCATAATTGGTTTACATTCCTCTCATCCATAAGTAATCTTGTCATGAATCTGATATAATATCCCTTCTTTATTAAATCCAACTATTTGATAAATTTTTTTAAACAAATACATATATACACAATCTCAAACAACTACGAACTTAATACTGGTGCCATTGTTCCCAAGTCATGATCCTCCCATAACTCTCTTTGCATAGAATTTAACATGCTCATATTATCATTAAGGCCATGCTCCTTCTTTATCATGGTTAAGCCCAAGACAACTAAGGTGTGGGTCATGACCACTATCGAGTAGAAGATGCCATATAGTTTCAACCCTCCACTTTTATTACAACCATAAAATTTTAGTTGATGAAAATGCAAACATATTGCATTGATTTACTCTTTATTGTCTCCCTAGTCAAATCATACATTTAAGTATATGTGCTCTTTCTCACCTTTTCAAAAATTGGGTTCATCATTACTCGTTACTAATGCGTATTGACAAAGAAAAAATTCAAAGTAATGATAAACCCAAATTTCATTAGAGATAAAAATAAAAATAAATAAATAAAATCAATTATGATACATATACAATTTCCCAAGAATAACTCAATAATGAAACCAGTATCATTAGATCAATTCACCATACTAGGTTGTATGGTTATGAAAAACACATAATTTATTATGGCATTTTCTCTTAGAATGTACCTCATAATGAGGAGCATAGTTGTAAGACATATGTTATTTGATTGCTCTAAGATGTAATTATTCTTGTTTATCTTAACTATTTCTTGACAAGAGCACATATCGAATCGAAGGTTCACACCCTTTTATAACATCTCTTAAAAGTGACTTAGTTCCCTAAAATGGTCCATATATGGATCCATATATACCTATCCACACGGATCATTGTTCTCATAAACTTTACTTTCTAATTTTCAGAGCTCTTTCATCTTCTTGCACATCATTGGAGGAAGATTTCAGTTTAGATAGAAAATACTATTTTGCAAAGGCATTAAAAATAAGATGATGGTCTACTCTTACTCTTTCAAGCAATCATGCACGCTAAAAAATTGTGTATTTAAAAATAAAATTAAAAAAACATACTAGAAATCACTTCTTATAGGGTCTTTGAAGTTGGATGTTGAATTGAAGAAGTAATACTTTCACTCTTTAATGGTATCCATCAGGAACTATGTATATAATATAAAAAAGAAATCCCTATTCTTTGTAAAAAATGGTAAAACATACTTGTGGGGCATAGAATAGACGGCGAATGAGTGTATTGTTAAGGCACTCCTTACGTAAGGTTACCGGTTCAAAACTCTGTGGATACAAGCCTTACAAAAAAAATAATAAAGCCTATTTATAAAATTGCTCAAAAATAATAAAAACATCAATTTATTTAAAATTCAATGCCAACCAAACTCATAAAATACTCAAATCAACGAAACAAATTTGCAAGGGTGAGAAAGTAGATCTCTATTGATCAACGTAAATATTGACATGGGATTTTATACCATGCAAATGTTGAAGAAGATTTAAACCTTCTTTCATTGATGTTTTTTCCTCAAAATGGCTCTCCTAGTCCAAAATATTCTCCATATCTCTTCTTAATCCTCCGTGAAAGCAAAAGCAATGTAGGACAATAGTTTCAAGATGGGTAACCCAAGAGAGAAATACTAGCAACATGGAGACGTATGGAATCTAGAGATGGCAATGAGATGCAAATGAGGCTTATTTGTCACTAAATGAGCAATGCTCTGGGTAAAAAAGATAATAGCCATTAAGAAGAAAAACTCATTTTTTTAAACTTCCAAACATGCATGATGACACTTGTCCCTTTTTTGTTTTAAATATTTTTTTGACCTTTTCTACAATCACACAACCTTTGACTTGTTTTTCATTAATTCCATGGCATTATTTTAGTGACGTTGTGTGGGTCCAAGTTTCATGGAAATTTCAAGAGACTTTTACCCTCATAATGTTTGTATTCTGTTTCTTGTTTTTTTCTCTAGATCAATGTAGATGCATTCAGAAAGTCGAAATAGTTTGTCACATGAGGGCAAAATTTAGGTATTAACAAATGCCCTCTGGGAAAGGGCCAATATTTCATCAAAATACATCATGTTTTTTTAAAAGGAACACATGAGAGACAAAATGAGGAAGTCACTTACTAGAGACAGGAAAGAAGCCACCTGAAAATAAATAAATAAAGGTTGTGACATATAATATCAATTCTTTTATTAGTCATGCATTCCCACACGCATATATGAATAAAGTGAAATGCACCATATAAATAGGACTATGACTCAATAATGGGGAACTAGGTCAAGATATACCAATAAATATTTTGGAATCATGGTATGGTGTCACCAAATAGGATAGAAGACTAGGCCCAGAGTTGATAGGACTATATGACCAAATACATGTTAGGTGAGAGCCACATATTTCTATGGTATTTAATTAGAACTATGGAACATTAACACCATTAAGTATGAGCCTCCATGAGTTCATAATGACTTGGAATTTAGCATAGGAGAAACCATATTGTCAAGGATTAATGGAAATCACTACTAGAAGTGAGATAGTCCACCAATGAGGAAAGTGGGGACTAAGATACAAGTACAAACATTTGTGGTGCAAATAAATGAGCTGAATCCATACATCGAAAAAATTATTTAATCAAGAATCAATGATGATAGTCCCTTCTAAATTGAGGTAGACTACCACGGATGCATGTCTAAACCAATGTACTAAACCTCTAGATCAAACACCCAAAGAAATATGTTTCATGGTTGATAATGCAAGATCCATTAAAAGGATGCTAAGGATGAGTTTCATCAACAAAGATGATGTAACTAGAGTGTTGATGAATGCTTAACACATGAACTTCAACTCAAAGGATTGGCCTATCACGGGGATGGTACAAGCGCTCCCTTAACATGGAGTAAAAAAAACACTGGCATGCATAGCAACCACTACTAAAGAACCATGCGGGGATGACTCAACCAATTTCTAAACAAGGAAAAAACATACACTAAGTTTTCACAAACATGGAGTGGAACAAACTTAAATTTTCTAGGCTAATGAGGTAAAAAACTCAATGACCCTGGTGACCAAGTGGAAACACATAAATGGGTTATTCAACGTAGATGATTTAGTCAAGGGTGTACCCATTATTTTCTAGATTGATGGGGACTTTACTTCATGTGGGGGAATCTAAGAAGATCTCATATATTTTCCCTCTTTTTCATTTTTTAGTCTTTTCTCATCTTATTTTCTTGTTTATCTCTAGTGGGAAGAATGAAATGATATGCTTTGATACAAACAGGAGGTGGGTGTCAAGTCATAAGCAAATTGTTTCCCAAAAACATATTGGAAAAATATTAGTAGGGAAACAAATGGGATAAAAATGATCGACACTCAAGTACATGCCCCCTTTCAAGTAGTAATGGTATGAATTTGTTTAAAGCTTCAAGGCCATTTTTGAAATAAGAGAATGGGAAAATAACACTTCATGAAGCATCATATAAAACACAAAATGGGTGGAGACCCTTTACGGACTGTGTTAAGCCCTATATATTGTAACTTTACATTTCTATTCTTATATTAGTATTGTCTTTATTTGTTGGCTAGGACCTTAATTGTAACTATATGGTTGGATAGAATTGTAATTGTACCCTCTCTCTCTCTCTCTCTCACACACACACACACACACACACACACACACACACACACACACACACACACACACACGAGACCTAGATTTATGATCATCTCATCTTGTCTTGTGTATTTGGTACAATGTATAAAGAGATTGAAACCTTGAATATTCTTCTTATTCATCTATTTTCTTCATTCCTAAGTCATTGGATTACTCTTTCTTTCTTATTTTATGTTTTATTTGGGAATTTGGTGCATAACATTTGGAATCAGAGCTTGGACGCTTCCAAAATGAGTCATCTTGGATTTTTCACTATAACTTTTTTTCATTAAGGATGTTCTAGACATCAACACTTAGGGAGGACCCAAATGACACAAAGAACTATTTCTGGTGAGAATTTCAAGTCCCGATTCATTACATATTCGTAGTTATACCTTGTGGACATTAAGGTTTTTTACTAGTCCAAAAACTAGTCTCAAACATTTATTTTGGGTAAAACTGTTATATCTAGAGCTTGAGAGATCAAACTGGAGTGAGACTTGTTTCATTAAAAATAATAAAAAACATAGTGTGTGGGGCACAAATTTCAAAATCATAGCTGGAAAGTTGGCCATGTAGTATTTGTACACTTTCTCTCTTTTGAAAGGTGCAAAAATACGAAGTTTTGAGAAAATCACCATAACTCTCTCTTGGAACATCATAATTGGGTGAAACCTATGGCATTGGCATTGCAGAGAATACATATCAGGATACTGCATCATACAATTTCAGACTTAGAGGGGATGAAATTGAAAATTTACCTTAGTTGGAAGGTTGATCAGCAAAACAATCTCCAATCCAAGGTTTTTAAAGGTATGTTAACTTGAAACTTGCATAAATTTTTATTGGATTATTTGTTTTTGGTGATTCAAAAGGTGTGATAAAGAGGAAACATAGAAGAAATATGGTAAATATTAGTGATACCTAATGGAAAAAAGTGGAGTAAAAATTAGTTCTCCCACTAAATTTTCCAAAATCTCAACCATGACTCATGATGAAAATAAAGAAATGGGTTACCAGTTATCCAATTTGTAGGCCAAGTTGAAGGAAGTGAATGATAGGTTAGTGACACATACCCAATTGATAAACCAAAAAAATGATATAGAAAATGAGTTTAAAAAAATGGCTAGTTAGGTAGATGGATAATAAAGAGGATCTCTTAAGGTTATGAGAAATAAAATTTTGAATGAGATGAGGCATTTATTTCCTCGTTATTAAGATCCTAAAGAAGAGGATAAGGAGAACAAGAGGGACTTGTCCCAATCACATACTGATAAAATTGAAAAATAGTTGGAGAACAAGAGGTTTGAATCTTCAACATTTGAATATTCATCACTTCATCATGGGTTAAACTCAAGACCAAGGAACTACTTCATTCCCAAGATTGATATGATAGAGTTCGATGGAAAAGATCCAATAACATGGATATTCTAGATGGAGCAATTCTTCAATCTACACCAAGTTCCAACTTTACAAAAGGTAACTATTGCATCCTTATAATTAGAACATGGTCATTTTGTCTAGTAACAATGGATTTTTTATCGTAAAAGTGATGCTATTGTATTTTGTTCTATATTTATGGAAGGACTGATAGAACATTGTGGGGATATTAAGAGTAACACATTCTTTGGACAACTGATAAATCTCAAGCAAAAAGGTCCAATTGCAGAGCACATTAAGTAGTTTCGGAAGTTGATTCTTATAGTGAAGAACATTCCCGAGGATAATTTGTTGGATCTCCTTATGGGAACTCTAAAGGAGAGCATTCAACATGAGGTATGTCTCTTTGAACCTAAATCATTGGAGAATTATTTTAGTTTAGCAAAGAAGTTGAAAGTAAAATTATGGCTATTAGAAGAGTTTCTACTAACACCTATGAATAGGGAAGTGTTTCCTTCCCCAACCACAATCAACCTACAAGATTGACACCTCAACAATTGGAGGATAAAAGAACAAGGGGAATATGTTTCAATTGTGATAGAAAGTACAATAAAGGGCATAAGTGCAATGATAAGAAATTATTCTACATAGACTATGAAGAGGAAGATGATCTATAACTGGAACAGTATCAAGAGTTAGATCTAAAAGATACTAATCCAACCATATATTTCCATGCATTGGTTGGCGTTGGCACTCTCAAACTATCAATATAGAAGAATATATCAAAAATAAGGTAACATTGTTGATTGATTCTATTAGTACCCATAACTTCATTAATTGAAAATTAACCAAAATTCTCAATTGCTTTGTATATCAAGAACCAAAATTTCAAGTAATTATTGCAGATGGAGGTACCATAAAATTTTCAAGTAAATTCCATAGTATTAATCTTACAATGGGGAATATTTATCGGATAGTCCAATGATTACAACCCAAATGGGTGGTGTTGATGTTGTACTAGGGGTCCAATGGATACAATCATTAGGAATAATGGATCTTAATTTTCAAGAACTTTTCATGAGATTCTCTTCAAAAGGAAAGGAAATTAAACTTAGAGGTATTCTAGGGAAACCCTATAGAGTGATGAGCTCTAACAACATGAAAAAATTGCTAAAAAAGGGACACTATGGATTAATTGCACAATTGTGCTCACTAGCTGTGCAAGCATATATGCCCTCTATTCTAGTGGATCTCCAACAAGTTATTGACAAAAATTCCAAGGTATTTGGATAAATTAATAAAGTTATTCCACATACTAGAAAACATGACCATGATATTCACTTGCAACTAGATAGTGTACCACCTAACATCAAACCCTATAGGTACCAATATGCACAAAATAATGAAATTGAAAATATGGTTCAAGAAATGTTAGATGCATGCATCATTTAACCCAACCAAATTTCATTCTCTGGACCAATGATGATGGTTCATAAGAAGGAAGGTTCTTGGTGTATGTGTCTAGACTATAGAGAGCTCAATAAGATGGCCATAAAAGATAAGTTTCATATTCTCTCTATGATGAATTATTAGATGAATTATAGCGAGAAATTTTCTTTACCAAGTTGGCTCTTCATTCTGGATATCATCAAACCAGAATGATGAAAGAATAAATTCCAAAAACACCCTTTAAAACACATCAAGATCATTATGAATTTTTGGTGATGCCATTTGGCCTTACCAATGCACCTTCCACATTTGAAAGCTTGATGAATTTTATTTGTAAACATTATGTAATGTCCCCTCCATGATTACACCATGGGTCATTCCACTAACCTATGTAATTCCCATAGGTTTGAGTGGAAATCAAATTGACTAGGGAATTGATTGGCCTATAGTCACTATGCAAATTAAAATTTAAATCAAGAAGGAGTGATGTGGGTCATAATTTTGTAATAATAATGGACAAAGATTCATAAATGAGATGGAAATGGTCTAATAAGCCAAGGAGGGTGCATAAGAGAATAAGTGGGTCCTCCATGAAGTGTAACTCCCTTCCAAAGTGGAAGGAATCTCATCATGGAGGCATCTCATGAGTTGTAACTCCTTGGTCTAAAAATAGACAAGGAAGGTGCACTTGTGGGAGGAGAATCCAATGTGGGTGAGAATATCGAGGTGGTGAGAATTCTAATGACAAATGTAACTCCCAATTGACGATGAATAGCCAAGGAGGTCGAATTTTTGGATGTTAGAAATTCCAAGGCATGAGAAATCTCATTGTAACTCCCCACCAGGCCCAAAATAGCAATTGGAGGGAGATGAAGTGTCATAGGGAATTATTCTCTCCAAAAATTGTATTTTTTAATTAATTTTGAGAGAAAATTCGAGAAACTTATGGAAGGATGAGGATTCAATTATAAAATAAGGACGAGGATACACTTGAGAAGGATTTTGATCATTTTAATTTTGAATTGGAGAGATATTCAGATTTTCAGGCTTGGGAGATGTGCCCCTTGCATTGTGACTGGTTTCGGTGGTGAAGGATCCCACCCTAGCTGGTAGAGAGGAGAAGTCACCATAATTTCTCTATAGATATTTATTGAAGGAGAAAATATCCATGTTCATTTGCAGGTTTGAATTCATGTTGGTGTCTAAGTATCTTAGTTTGTAGTGGTGAAAGTTTTTTGTTTTGTTTTGTTGTATTTTTATTATTTTTATTTATTTTTGGATTGCAAATTGTGTTGTGGTAGTTCCTGGTTGAGGAGGGCGAACCAGAGGTTGTGCATATATCAAGAGGGCTGTTATAATGGTTGTAACTCACCCATATATGATGAAGGGTGCAATATAGGAGACACATATGCAAGTTGGGGTCAAAGTTTTCCTGTGGAGGGTGCACTAGTGGAGAAGATCTAGCAATTGGAGCAACATTTTCCCCTTATTTCTCTGTTGGTTTTGTACAACCATATCTCCTCTCTTTGTAGCAGATTTATATGTGGTTTTGCAAATTTTGTAGCATCCATCTATGTAATCTCTGATGTTGTCCATTTCATAATAAAAATCCACAGTATTTTCCTCATATTGTTTCCAATATTCGAGCTATCGGTTGATCTATGTGTAGATTTGCAATTGTGGTTGTACAATCATATGTTTTTATGTGTAAAACTTCCATAAAAATTACCTAAAGTTTGTTAGTGATATATTTATCTGTGTTTGGGTATGTTTGAGTCAAGTTGGAGCTATTTGGAAAAATTGAGCTGATTAGGAGATGTTTGGAAAAGCTAGAAATCTAGGGGGTTTCATGTGCCCAAATTCGAATTAATTTCCCTTGATTCGAGTTGGGTACATTAAAGTGGTATTAGAGCATGATTATCGATAGTTGTGGGCTTTGAAGAAGATAAATGAGTCAACAAGATCTACCAAATAACACCTCTAGTAGACATAAAATCACAGAAGCTATTTGGTTGGAAGAGGAATTGAATTTTGTTGAAGGTGTAATTCAAGAAGAACCAATGACAGAGAAGCGTATGGAGTCTGTTTATGGAAAAGTCACTACTAAGGAGAAAGAGGAATTGTTCATGAGAGGCCTACTAGAAACATTAGATAGGTTGTCCAAGGGACAAGAGGATGCTAGGAAAATTGAACAGGAGACAGGGGGATTTATGGGCAAGTTGGAAACTTATGCTTTTAGAAGAAAAAATGATGAAGGTAGTAGTAGTGGTTCTCACGATGGAGACAAAAAACCCTAAAACCTCATGGAGAAGTGCATATATCACGAACTGGTCCACACAACCTCCCTCATGAATACAAATATCCGCCCAGACACACAATGCTGAAATTTATAGATCCACATACAATGGGAGAATGAACAAGATGAGTCCTTGGAAGCTTATTTTGAGGAGAATGGATTTATGAGTGCTGACTTCAAGGCAGCCATGTATTTCTATGAGTACTACAAATTCAAATATAGAAGTAGACAAAAAGGGTTCAATAGAATGCATGTTCAAAATTTTGAGTTGCAACGCACCCTTGGAAAGGTTACTCTTCCAAGTTTCGATGGGTCTTCCAAATGCATTGCCAAATCATGGGTGCATAAACTTGACACATACTTCCAGCTGAATCCGATGGAAGAATTAGATGCCATTAAAATGGCTACCTTAAATTTGGAAGGAGAACCAAACGACCGGTGGTACCATAGTTGGAGGCACAACATATGAATATTTTACAAGGAGGCTCATAGATAGATTTTATAGAAAAGATAAAGAGAGGATATTCAGAGAGCTGGCCTAGTTGAAGAAAAGATAAAGAGATGCTATTCAGAGAGCTGGCCCAATTGAACAGACAAGAACACTGGAGGCATTCATTTCATATTTTCAAAGGAATGCAATTATGGTCATAGACATCTCTGAGGCTCATTTAGTACTGTTGTTTACAGAAGGATTAGCATAGCCATTAATAGGATTGGTAAAGGATTACAGACCCATGACATTGTAGGATGCCATTAATTGTACTGGAGATATTCATGATGCAATCCCCAAAACCAGATTCCCTCTAAAAAAAAATTTCTGGCCAAGTTGAAGGATACGATTCCTTTCCAAAAATATTTGACCTGGAAAAACAAGAAGGATAGCAATATCCGAGATGAACTAAAGAGAAAGAAGCTATGTTTCACATGCCAAGAGCCTTGGTTTCCAGGCCACAAGTGTGCAAAAGTGAAGTCCTACTACATAGAAGTCTTCTCCGATAGTGAGGAGGATGAAGATGGTGAGGAGAAGGAACTAGTACAGGAAGATGGGTACGATACAACATAGGAGGAGCATCCCCAACCTAAGTCTGAAAAGAGTGTCATTGTTGTACTATCTAGTGGAGTTCCTCGATTTCACACCCTCGGATTCAAAGGAGTGGTGCAAGGTAAAAAAGTAACAGTGTTGGTTGATGGAGGAGCCACTCATAACTTTATCGATGTTGCATTGGTGGATAGAAGGAACCTGCCTACTAAAACATTTGATGAATTCACTATTATCATCACAAGTAACAATTCTATGGATTGTTGTAGGTGGATTCCTAAACTTCATCTCATCATAGGTAACTATATAGTGACATATAGTTTTTATGTGGTGGATGTAGTTGATACAAACTTATTCTTGGGAGTACAATGGTTGTTTTCCATTGGAAAACATACCATGAACTATCAGGTTCCATAAATGAGCTTTAGGGGGTCCGATGGGAAGCAAGTGACGTGAAGGGGTATGAACACTTATCCCAATAAGGTGTTTTCAACACATAGTATGAGGGTTTTCCAATGGCATGGAGATATAGAATGTGCAGCAAAATGTTTGGTCACAGCTAAGAAGCCTACAATGGACACCTCTCAGTATCCAAAAGACATAAGGAAGTTGTTACAGAAGCATGAGAAGTTTTTTGGAGACCTTCCTCCCAGTAGGACACTAGACATAGGATTTGAGCACACCATAGAGTTGGAGGTGGGAACTCAACCCATCATCACCCAAACATACAAGCATCCCAAAAGGTTTAGAGATGAAATTGAAAGATCCATAAAAGAACTCCTTGATTTGGGACTCATAAGGACAAGTTCGAGTCCATTTTCATCTTCAGTGGTCCCAGTGAAGAATAAATATGGAACAATGAGAATGTTCATAGACTACAGGGCCTTGAACAATAAGACTATCAAGAACCGATACCCCATTCCTCGTATTGATGAGTTGATGGATAAGCTGCATGGGGCCAAGTTCTTCTCCAAGATTGATCTTCGCTCTGGATATCACCAGATTCGAATGAGGGAAGAAGATGTACAAAAGACAACCTTTCGCTATCATTATGGTCATTTTGAATCCTTAGTCATGCCTTTTGGCTTGACTAATGCACCTGCTAAATTACAATCTTGCATGACAATAATATTCAACAAGAAGCTACATAATTTCGTGTTAGTATTTTTTGATAATATTCTGATTTATAGCAATACATGGGAGGAACATTTGCATCACTTGGAGGTTGTCTTGAATATTTTGGCAGAACAATCACTGTATGCAAAGCTGTTCAAATATGAGTTTGGGATGACTGAGATGTTGTATCTTGGTCATGTGATTGGACAAGATGGATTTAAGGTTCATATGGATAAAATCCATGCCATCCTTGATTGGCCAAATCCCAAAAATGTGAGAGAGTTGAGGGGATTTATTGGAATTTGTACATACTACATGAGGTTTGTCAAAGGCTTCTCATAGTTTCCATCCCCTTTGACTGGTATCACGAAGAAGGGAGCATTTTTTTGGACAGAGGAAGCTGAGAAAGCTTTCAACAGAAAAATAAGTGATGAGTAGTTGTCAGGTCCTTGCTTTACTAGATTTCACTCAGCCTTTTGTGCTTGATTGTGATGCTTCCAGAGAAGGCATTGGAGCTGTCCTGATGCAAAATCAACACCCTATTTCCTTTGAAAGCATAAATTTGCATCCACATGAGTGCCACTACTCTATTTATGACAAATAAATGTTGGCCATTATGCATGCATTGGCCAAATTCCAACAATATCTAGTGGGAAGCAAGTTTGTGGTCAAAACATATCACAATAGTTTGAAGAATTTTCTGACTCAAAATGAGTTGAATGACATGCAACAAAAGTGGGTCAACAAAGTACAATCTTATGACTATGATATAGAGTACAGTGAAAGGAAAAAATAATGTACTTGCATATTCCCTTTCTAGAAAACCAACCATCTCCTTGATGGAAATTTCAATAGATTGGAAAGCTCAACTAGAAGTAGAGTACTCTAAAAACAAGTTTGCTTGTGATTTGTTGGATGGATTGAATCAAGATGATCAGTACAATATAATCAATGGGGTCATATACTATAAGGACATAATTTATTTGGTTCCGGAATCATCCTTGAAGCAGAAGATTATGGAAGCAGCTCATGACTCACTACTAAAAGGCCACCGAGGGTATTTGAAGACATATAGACAGGTAAGATAGAGGTTAACTTGGAAAGCCCTAAAAAATGATGTCTTAAAGTATGTGAGGGAATGAATTGCATGTCAAGAAAATAATATAGAACATACACACCCTATAGGTCTGCTACAACATCTACCTATTCCTGAACATAAGTGGGAAAGCATCTCAATGGACTTCATCAACATATTGCCCCAGGTACAAGGAATGGATTGTCTATATGTAGTAGTGGATAAACTCACTAAATTTTATCATTTATTTTCTATTCCATCCACTTATACAGCTGCACAAGTGGCTGATCTGTTCTCTAGAGAAGTGTTCGGATTGCATGGTTTTCCAAAAATTATTGTTAGTGATAGAGATAACAAATTTACCAGAGCTTTTTGGCAAGCGTTGTTCAAATTGGTAGGAACATATTTGACTCTTAGTACTAGTTACTGCCCACAAACTGATGAAGAAACACAGAGAGTCAACCAATGGTTAGAAGGATATCTGAGGAATTATGTGATAGGACAACATAAGTCTTGGATTAAATGGAGGCATTTGGGTGAGCATTTTTACAATACAACTTACCACATGTCCATTGGTATGTCTCCATTTAAAGCATTGTATGGTTATGAAGCTCCTACCTTTGTTGACCGAATATTTGGAGATAGTAGAGCATCTAAAGCTAAATATTGGATTAAGGAAAGTCACGACATCCCAACAACTATAAAAAATAACTCAAAATCAACAGAAATTATATGCAGATTGGAATATAACAGAGCATACTTTTCAAGTGAATGATTTGGTATACTTGAGGTTGCAACCATACAAACAGTCATCACTCAAGGGGAAAGGGTATAAAAAATTGAAGCCTAATTTCTATGGGCCTTACAAAATTGTGTGGAGAGTTGGGGAAGTAGCATATGAGTTGGAGCTCCCACAAGGAACCAAGATCCATAATGTGTTCCATGTTTCATGTCTCAAGAAAGCAGTTGGACAATAGGTGATGGTTTCAACAGAGCTTCCTCCATTAGATGATGAAGGACAACTGGTTCTAGCTTCAGAAAGAGTTTTACAGGTGAGAGAAAGGAAGTTGAGAAACAAAATCGTCCATGAGTACCTTGTTCAGTGGAAGGATCTACCAAGTGAGGATGCTACATTGGAAGGTGAACAGGTACTACAACACCCAGGTTTGCAATTACTTGAAGACAAACAAACTTGGGAAGGGAGAACTGTAATGTACCCTCCATGATTACACCATGGGTCCTTCCACTAACCTATCTAATTCCCATAGGTTTGAGTGGAAATCAATTTGAGTAGGTAATTAATTGTCCTATAGTCACTATGCAAATTAAAATTTAAATCAGGAAGAGGTGACGTGGGTCATAATTTTGTAACAATAATGGCCAAAGATTCATAAATGAGGTGGAAATGGTATGTTAGAACATTATTACACCTAGGACCTTAGTCATTATTCATATTATTGATTAATTGGTCCTAAACAGGTTAATTATTTCATCCCAAGGTTGTTAAAAGGTTATTAGAAGTTGGTTAGGCTAAATGATGACTTATCCAGCATGTATGGGACAAAGGTGGTCAAATATAGATGTTAGGTGCCCTAATTATGACCGCCTCATGCATTTATTGCCACTATTTTTCCTAAGGTGCCCTCTTTCCTTGTTTTCAGGAAACTCTGTGACCAAAGGCGCCCATGCAATGAATCTAGTCATCTAGGCCCAAAACTGGTTGTTTTGGCCTCTCCTTGGATACCTAACCACCCACCAATCACCTCCTTCACATGTGTGAGCCTCAGGTGAGTCTTCCCATGCATTCCCAATGTTCACAGGAGCAATTCGTAAGGGTTTTGGGTGATTTGGGAGCTCATTAGTTAACCTAGGGGGGATTTGGGTCTAATCTAAGCTAGCCACATGTCATAGCCTCTAAGGCATTTCAATTCTTACTGGTTATATAAGGAGGATCTCAAACCATTCTTGTATGATGGACGGTTAATAGAATCTGATATTTGATCATTTATGTTTTCTAGTTTTTGATCATTTGTTCTGATATTTGATCATTTATACTTGGTTTTTGATCATTCATTTTCCAGAATTTTGTTTGCACGCACTTCTTGCATATTTAGTTAAATATTTCAACTATTAGATATCTATAGTAGCTAGATCCTACTGTGATTGTGATTTTACATGGCATCAGAGCTCTTGGAGCTATTATTCGAACCAATAGACTGTTTTAGTGGTGTGCCAGAAGCAGTGGAGAAACCACAGAAGTCCCTGGAACCATTGCATTGAATCCATTGGAGCCTATCTAGGGTGTGATGCTCTACCGAATGTACCCACTATCAAGCAAGGTTTGAATCTGTTAGTGTAGATCCCATCCTGAGTGATTGAGAGTTTTATTGCATGTACAAAAGCTTCTACATGGATTTGAAAGTTCCTCTTCTTGCTCCATTCAGTTATGCAGAGTGGAAGCCTAAAATGTGTGCATATCTCAGGAGACAAGGTATCTATGATGTGTCCATTGGTGTTGAGAGTGAACCGGAGTCTTATGAAGAGAAAAATCATTGGCTAAATGATTGTGATAGAGCATTCAGAGCTATGTGTCTAGCCATGTCTCCAAGCATGCACTACTTGATTGATTTTGCAGACTATCCATTTGAGCTATGGTCCAACTTGGACAAGGCTCTTGATAAGCAGAAGAATGGTGCATTGAGTGAGCCTATGGACACCTCTACATGTGATCTTCCTCCTACTGTTTCGGCCTCTAATCTATTTGATGAAGTTGTTCATGAAGATAAAATGGAAAAATATTCAACACAAGTTCCTATTGTTACATATATCTTTGATTTGAATGCTTCCTCTACAGGTTATGAAGTAGAATGTGAAGAGACATCATCTATTGCACAATATGTTGCTGCTAATAATGAAGATACAACAAATGGAGAATCCATTGTTGAAGAAGAACTATCTCTACAGTTATGGTTCTCCCATGATACTTCTTCTACTAAGGATTCTCTATTAGTTATTTCTCTAGAAGATAAGAGTTCTTCATTTGAGTTTGCTGATGTGCAAAGTTGTGGTTCCTTGGATATTTTGGAGTCTATATCAGATTATGGAGTTCATGCATTCGCACTCCTTGGTCCTATGCCTCCTCTCACTTCCTACATGGTCACATGCACACTTCCTCAAGGTTCTATTTAAGATGGAGACAACACGCATTCGCTTGGGTTTATACCTAAAGCACATCAAGCTTCATATGGTTTGGAGTTCAAGCTTTTGGGCCATCTACAACCATTTGGAGTTGCTATCCAAACCCCTTTGTTCTCTCATGTGTTTTCACATTCGAATTCTGAGGATCATAAGTCAGTTGTTGCAGCTCACTTTCAGTATGGAGTTGATGCATTCGCTCTCACTCATGATTCCTATTGGCACTTGTTTTCATAATTACATAGAAGATGGAGGACATTATTATTCACTTGGGATTGGTTCTCAAGTTCATCAAGTATTATTTGGATTTTCTCTTGCCACTTTTGGTATGATGATCAAGTCTAAAGAGTTTCTACTTGTGCTTGCTTCCACAGTTGCAGAGATCGAGCATTTGATCCAAGCATGGGAGCAACATCTACTTCTTCCAAAGAAGAAGCTTCCTCCAGACATATGATCAAGTTCACACCTACTTGAGTTTTGGAGAAGTTTATTTTGGTGTATTTCATGTCCACTTTTAAGGGGAGGTTTTATTTCCCATGTGGTTTTCCTCCTTACCTTGGTTACATGGACAAATAAAATTTGATGTTGTAAAAGGTGACTTGAGCCTAGTTGCCAAGGCCTTATTTTTTATTATTGACACAAGTCTAGCTTATGGGGGGTTGGTAGAACATTATTACACCTAGGACCTTAGTCATTATTCATATTATTTATTAATTGGTCCTAAACATGTTAATTATTGCATCCCAAGGTTGTTAGAAGGTTGTTAGAAGTTGGTTAGGCTAAATGATGACTTATCCACCATGTATGGGCCAAAGGTGGTCAAATATAGTTGTTAGGCACCCTCATTATGACCACCTCATGCATTTATTGCCACTATTTTTCCTAAGGCGCCCTCTTTCCCTGTTTTAAGGAAATTGTGTTGACCAAAGGCGCCCATGCATTGAATCTAGTCATCTAGGCCCAAAACTAGTTGTTTTGGCCTCTCCTTGGATACCTAACCACCCACCAATCACCTCCTTCACATGTGTGATCCTCAGGTGAGTCTTCCCATGCATTCCCAACATTCACATGAGAAATTCATAAGGGTTTGGAGTGATTTGGGAGCTCATTAGTCAACCTAGGGGGTATTTGGGTCCAATCTAAGCTAGCCACATGTCATAGCCTCTAAGGAATTTCAATTCTTCCTTGTTATATAAGGAGGATCTCAAACCATTTTTGTATGATGGACTATTAATAGAATCTGATATTTGATCATTTATGTTTTCTGGTTTTTTATCATTTGTTCTGATATTTGATCATTTATACTTGTTATTTTATCATTCGTTTTTCCATAATTGTTTTTGCTCATACTTCTTGCATATTTAGTTAAATATTTCAATTGTGAGGTATCTATAGTAGCTAAATCTTAGTGTGATAGTGATTTTACATGGTCTAATCAGCCAAGGAGGGAAAACAATAGGATAAGTGGGCCCCCAATGAAGTGTAACTCCCATCCAAGGTGGACGTGATCTCATCATGGAGGAATCTCATGAGTTGTAACTCCTCCGAGCTAAAAATAGCCAAGGAAGGCGCACTTGTGGGAGGAGAATCCAATGTGGATGAGAATATTGAGGTGGTGAGAATCCCAATGAAAAATGTAACTCCCAACTGACCAAGAATATCCAAGGACGTAGAATTTGGGGATGGTGGACATTCCAAGGCATGGGAAATATCATTATAACTCCCCACTAGGTCCAAAATAACGATTGGAGGGAGATGAAGTGTCATAGGGAATTATTCTCTCCTAAAATTGTATTTTTTAATTAATTTTGAGAGGAATCAATTATAAAATAAGGACAAGGACACAGTTGAGAAGTATTTTGATAATTTGAATTTCAAATTGGAGAGCAATTGAGCTTTTCAGGCTTGGGAGATGTGCCCCTTGCACTGTGATTGGTTTTGGTGGTGAAAGATCCCACCCTAGCAGGTAGACAGGAGAAGTCACCCTTATTTCTCTACATATATTTATTGAAGGAGAACATATCCATGTTCAATTCATGTTGGTGTCTAAGTGTCTTAGTTTGTAGCGGTGAAAATTTGTTGGTGTTTTTTTTTTTGGATTGCAAATTGTGTTGTGGTAGTTCCTAGTTGAGGAGGGCGCACTAGAGGTTTTGCAGATCTCAAGAGGAATGGTATAATGGTTGTATCTTACCCATATCTGATGGAGGGCGCACTCTAGGAGGTATATATGCATGTTGGGGTAGAAATTTCCCTGTGGAGGTCGCACTAGTGGAGCAGATCTAGCATTTGGAACAACTTTTTCCCCTTCTTTCTCTGCTAGTTTTGGAAAACCATCTCTCCTCTCTTTGTAGTAGATTTATCTGTTGTAGCATCCATGTATGTACTCTTTGGTATTTTCCATTTTGTAATAAAAATCCACAGTATTTTCCTCATATTGTGTCCAATATTCGAGCTGCCAGTTGATCTATATGTAGATTTGTGATTGTGGTTGTACAATCATATGTTTTTATGTGTAAAAATTTCATAGGAGTTCCTTGAAGTCTGTTAGTGAGCTATTTAGTTGTGTTTGGGTGTGTGTGATTCAAGTTGGAGCTGTTTGGAAAAATTTGATATGATTAGGAGATGGTTGGAAAATATCAAAATCTAGGGGGTTTCATGTGCCCAAATTCGAATTAGTTTCCCTTGATTCGAGTTGGGTACATTACACATTCCCTTAGAAAATTTGTGTTAGTATTTTATGATGATATACTAATCTATATAAAATCTCAGGAGGAGCATGCACAACTTGTTGACAAGGTCTAAACTATTGGAGCACCAACTATATTCCATGCCTTCTATGTGTGCCTTTGGGGTTTAGGAAGTGGAATATTTGGGTCATATCGAAGGCGTCAAAGTGGACCCTAACAAAATTAAGGCTATCATGGAATGGCCAACTCCCAAAAATTCGAAGAATATTATAGGATTCTTAGGATTGACATGCTACTATTGCAAGTTAGTCAATAATTATGATAGAATAGAAGCACCTCTAACAAGGTTATTGAAAAAAGATGCATTCTCTTGGACTCAAGAATCCACTAAAGCTTTTGAAAAAATTAAAGTGCCTATATGTACAAATCCTGTAGCAACCAAATTTTTTGGAAAAATTAAAGTGCCTATGTGTACAAATCTTATATTAGCCACGCTTGACTTCATAAAAACATTTATAGTGGAATGGGATGCATCAAGGCATGGCATTGATGTGGTTTTAATGTAAGAAGAAAGGACAATTTCCTTTTAAACTTTCCAACTTAAAGGAAAAACTCACTGAAACCAATTTATGAAAATGAAATGTTTGCAATTAAGAAATGACTCCCTTACCTAGTAGGAAGAAATTTCAAGGTAAGAACAAATCATGATAGTCTTAAGTACTTCTTGGAACACATATTATCTTCATAAGATAAACATAAATGGGTTACAAAGATGCTAGGTTATGAATTTGAAATTATCTATAAGAAAGGAAAACAAAATGTGGCGGAAGATGCACTTTCAAGAAAATAAGATGGCATTGAGGGCTTACTTGTGTTATTTCCATTATGCAATCTGATTGGGTAGAAGAAGCAAGGACATAATGGAAATATGAATAGAATGAATGCATGATAATTCAACAACTACAAGAAGACCCTAGTTCACTAGATAAATATGCGTGGAAGAATGATTAACTATGGTACCAAGACATAAGGTCCTATTGGAATTGCACACTTCTTCTATAGGAGGACATTCAGGGTTCTTGAAAATATACCACAAGATAAATAAGGATTTTTTCTAGGAAGGTCTTAAAAATGATTTCCAAAAGTTTGTGGCAACATGTTTGGTTTGCCAAAAAAAAGGAGAGACAACCAAGACATCAGGTCCTCTACAACCATTAGCCATACCAAGTCAACATTGAGAAGGGGTCTTAATGGATTTGATCACTAGTATTCCAAAGTCCGAAAAAAAATACAATCATCATGTTAGTAGTGGATCAACTCACAAAGTATGCCCATTTTTTGTCTCTTTCTCATCCCGTTAAAGCAATTATAGTAGCTACAACATTCATAGAATCAGTTCAAAAGCTACATGGAATCCCCAAGATTATTGCAAGTGATAAAGATCCAATTTTCACTGGAAATTTTTGGAAGGAAATATTTTCTTGTTTGGGCACTCAATTGGCTCACAACTCCTCTTACCATTCTCAATCTGATGGGAAAAATGAGATTGCAAATAAATGACTAGAAGGGTATCTTTGTTACTTTGCATATGATAAATAAACACAATGGGTCAAGTGGTTTCCCTTAGAAGAATGGTGGTACAACACATTTTTCCATACTCCATCAAAAATGTTACCATTATGGTTCTTTATGGATTTCATGCTCCTTCCATCTTCCTTGAAAGAGCAATATAAGGTTAAATCATTGGAGTATCAGATAAAGCACCAACAAGAGGTTCTTCAACTATTGAAAGATAACTTGGTTATAGCACAAAATAGGATGAAACAAAAAGCAGATAAATATTGCAGTGAAAGACAATTTGAAGTGGGAGATTAGGCATTCTTGAGGCTACAACCATACAAATAGATGTCCCTCAAGCAACAAAATAAGGAAAATAAATTAGCACCCAAGTACTATGGTCTTTATAAGGTGTTGCAAAGGATTGGAAGTATGGATTACAAATTGGAGTTGCCTCCATCTTTACATGTACATCCAGTATTCCATGTGTCTTTCCTAAAAAAAGGTAATTGATGACAAGATCCCAGTCTAGACTATTTTACCAGAGATTGATGAAGAAGGGAAATTGGCACTAGAACCTGAAACAATCCTCAACACAAGAACCAAGAAACTGTGAAATAGAGAAATTATTGAGTACCTCATCAAGTGGAAGAACTTGCCATTAAATAGAAGAGGGGACATGGGAAGATGAGTTATTCGGGCATAAACATCCAGAATTAATCAAGTGTTGAGGACAACACTTGTTTGAAGGGGTGGGGCATGTTAGGCTCTATATATTGTAACATTACATTTATATTGTTATATTAGTATTGTCTTTATTGGTCGGCTAGGACCTTAATAGTAATTGTATGGTCAACTAGAATTGTAATTGTACCCTTTGTCTCCTATATATATATACTAAAGGAGACCTAGCTTCAGGATTAGCTCATATTGTCTTGTGTATTGGGTGCAATGTATAAGGATGTTCCCCCCTTGAAGAGGCTTCTTATTCATCTTTTTTATTCATTCTTAAGGCGTTGGATTACTCTCACTTTCTTATTTTATGCTCTTTTGGGAATTTGGTGCATAAAAGAGTGACATAAATTAAGAAGCGCTTAAAATGAGACTCAAAATGCAAACAAAAATTCCACATGAAAGAGCACAAAAGAAGAAATCCAACAATGGAAATAGTGAAAAGAGTTAGGAGATAGAAATGGAGGTCTCCATACTGCAGATCAATAGAAGATGAGAAGCTCCAATCCTTATCAACGAGATGATCATGGTATTAGGTTTTCTCAAGCATAGTGGGTGAATCCACAATGGTTTTGGCTAAGGTTATGTCCATCTTGGATTTCATGGCAAGTACTCTTACGAGGTATAATCAACCTTGATATTTTCGAAAACATCTAGTTTTGTGGAAATATCACAAATATAGTCTTGGAAATGCCAAGTTACCTTCTTCAAATGCTGGTGGGTTTAGGGAGGGGGGTGGAACAATTCACATTGCTAATGGGGATGAGGCCTTTGTATTAAATTGAATATGGGTCTAATCCAATAAGTGAGGCCATGGAAAGGATGACATATAATGGAGGTAACCCCAAGGGACATTTGAGATGCTTAAAGCCTCTAGGGTTTTTTCATTGGTGCGGAAGACTATGTTCAAATACGTTAGTGGATTCAATTGTTCACTTGGGAAAATGGCATAAGTAAATGGTCTAGTTGCCCCAATGGGTGAAGATAATTAATCTTTGGGCCTAAGTCTAAGGAAGGTGATTCTAAAAGCATAGGCTTGCTTGATTCTTGAAAAATGTGGATGGTGCCATTACTTCCACCCAAAAGTGTCGAGTAGTCCAACATGCATTCTTGCACTTGGCACACTCACCCAATGTTTCATTCGAGCCTTTTCACCAGTTCATTCTACTCAAGAGCATAAGGATTCATCATTTGCTTAGGTAAACCCACTCATTTGTAATACTAAACAAACCTCTTTAAGATAATCTCTCCATCACTATCACTTCTTAACATCTCGATGTATTGACTAATCTATTTGTTGAGAAGCACACCAAACTCATGAACTTGTGCAATGCCCCAGTTTTCTTCCAAAAGAAATAATTTCAAGAGTGATCCCTAATGAAGGTGACAAAATGCATGGCACCTATTTTTAATGTTGTCACCATTAGGCCATACACATGTGCATTAGATCGAGCGATCCAACAACTTGTCTAATCTTTTGAGTTTGTTTTAAGTCCTTCCTATGTTATTTTTGTGACAAACGCTACCAACAAAACTCCATAGTCATCTTTCCATCAAGCTTGTTGATATACTTGATCACCTTCATCATCCTTATAAAGTTCCTAGCACCAAGATGTCCTAATGTTTGATGCCACAATTCAATTCCATCATTGAGCTTGACCACCCAAGATTCCTTAGTGTTTACCTTTGACATTGATAATGGTTTTCCTATCAATCTCCCTATTGATGTCCACTAATTGAGTAATTGTTAATTTGTAATACTCAACAAACTCCCTAGAGATCATTTTTACACCACTCTTACTCCTTAACACCTTGATTGATTTACACACTAGTCCACTTCTTGATAAGTATATTGAACTTGTAGAATACATCATATTTCTTGCAAAACTTTTCAACAACAATTATTAATAAATGTGACAAATTGCTTGATACCTCCTTTCAATGTTGTCACCATTAAGCTATACCCATTTATGTTTAGTATGTTAAATGATCTAAAAGCTCACCTCATGATGCAGGGGCATCGTACTTAGCCTAAAAACCATCCTAAGTTTTAATTTTGTTTAAAAAAATCCTAAAATCTATGTAATGGGCGCCTCTGCCAGCCTAAGCGCGGTGACACATCAACCTATTTGATTTTGAAGCATGTGCTGTAATATTTTGAATTTTCGAACTGCTAAGGGCATTTAAGTTTATTAATGAGATGTAATAGGAGTTAGCGGTTGATAGTTGGTTTTTTGAAATCTGGAATCCGCAGGCTGTTCGAGAGCTGTGTGAGATATATTATGTAATTTTCATTTCAGTGGGCAAACAAGTGGGCAAACAAGAAAGAAGAAGAGCATTCAACCCTCTGTTTTTTTTTTTGTTTTTTCCATGTGCTTATGAAACCTGAGTACCCGGGCATTCCTTACACGAATTTAAACCTCTGCAAGTGATGTTTATGTTGGATGTTGAGTATACATGTTGAATGCAGGCTCTTGCTGAAGCCCACACCCTTAGATTTGCTGCAGGTTTGTCAAGGCTGAAAGGGGAAGCCTCTGCGCGAAGCAAGGCCAGAGGTGGAGCGTCCTTCGAGTCCGTTGCCCACTGAAGGGATGATTGGTGCACCTTTGAAGAACAGGGTTTTGGGGTAAGGTAAAGCATGTTTTTCAGCTGCCAACCCTCAGGGGTTAAATCAGCTTAGTATCAGAGCCCTTAAAAGGTTCTGCGGAATATTTGGAGGAGGATTTGCAAGGAGAAAACGTGGAAGTGAAGATGCCACCAAGAAGAGAGAGACAAGAACAAGAAGTCTAGTTTGGGGATGAGGAAGAAGAAGAGGAGAACCAGTTACAGAGGAGAAAATGAGAAGGCTTGAAGCAAGGATGGTAGCCATGGAAAGGAGAAACCCTGGTATGTTTGATATCAGTGATAATGAAGAAGAAGCACAGAAGGAAGTTGGAGAAGTTCCAAATGAAGAAACCAGAGCATTGAGAATGTTAATAGAAGCCACCCATAAACCTAGGATAGAAGCCCCAATGTATGAAGGGAGCCTAAATGCAGAAGAATTAATAGATTGGATTGGTGCAGTGGAGAAATACTTTGACTTTGAAGAGGTAGAAGACAGAAAAAAGGTGAAATATGCAGCTACAAGGTTAAAAGGATATGCATCCATATGGTGGGATGACCTACAAGCACAAAGAGAAAGACAAGGGAAGAATAAAATCAAGAAGTGGGACAAGATGTTGGGTAAGATTAAAAGCCAATTTCTGCCCAAGGACTACCAACTCACCCTCATAAGATAGCTGCAAAACTTAATACATAAAGGTATGTCAGTTAAAGAATACACCGAAGAATTCTATAAGTTATGTATTAGATCAGGACAAAATCAAACTGATATTGAAAGAGTGGCAAAGTATGTTAATGGGTTGAGGTATGAAATTCAAGATGAGATAAGTTTGTTGAACCTTAGGAGTGTGGAGGAAGCTTACCAAGCAGCCACTAAAGTGGAGGAGAAGTTGGTAAGAAAGAAAAATCACAAAAATAGAGGAAGAGGAAGTGCAGTGAGAGGTAGAGGGTTCTCGAATAGAGGTGGAAGAGCTCAAGAATATAGAAATGATGGAGGGTTTCAGAACCGAAATGAGAAGTCTCAAGGGTATCAGAATGAGGCTGGAAGCTCAAGTAATCAGAACACTTAGAGAGGTGGATTTAGAGGAGGAAGGTTTAGCACAGCAGGAAGAGGAGAAAACAGAGTTATGAAGTGCTATATATGTGGCCATCCTACACACAAGTCATACAATTGCCTAGAGATCAAGCAAGTTCAAAGAAGTGAACACATTGCAGAAGGTAGAGCAGAACCTCATAAGGGAGGACAAAAAGATAATGCAACAGAGGATGGAGAGAGTCTCATGTTAAAGAGAGTATTGGTTAATGCAGAAAGAATTGCAGGAGCCACCACAAAGAAAGAGCTTATTCAGAACCAGATGTTAAACTCAAGGCAAATGCTGCAAAGTTATCATAGATAGTGGAAGCACTGATAACCTAGTCTCTACTGAGATGGTAGAAAAACTAGGATTGAGGAGAAGGAAGCATCCTACACCTTATAAAGTTTCTTGGTTGTAGAAGGGACACCAAATCTTAGTGACTGAACAATGTAGGGTTGAATTTCAAATTGGGGATTATAAGGATGAAGTGCTATGTGACATTATGCCCATGGATGTTTTCCATATACTCCTAGGGAGACCATGGCAATATGATAGGAAAGCCATTCATGATGGGAGAAGGAATACCTATTCTGTGGAGAAGGACAGAGAAAGACAAAATTTGTTACCATTGCAGCCAGAGAAAGTTCAAGAAGCAGCATAACCTATAGTGTTGATGATGAGTGGAAAGGAGCTATTGCAAGAAATTCAGAAGGAGGAAGAAATGCACTTTGCCATTGTTGGCAAACCTGAGGTAATCTTAAATACCACAGAAATAGATGAATTTCCTGTAGAGATTAAAGATATGCTTAATGAATTTGAAGAAATTGTTGTAGATGAATTGCCTAGTAAGTTACCACTAGTTAGAAGTATCAGTCATCACATTGATTTGATACCAGGAGCAAGCCTACCTAACAAAGAAGCATATAGGTTGACACCACAAGAAAATGAAGAAGTTAAAAATCAGGTTCAGGAATTGTTAGAGAAGGGTTTGGTAAAAGAGAGCTTAATCCCATGTGCAGTACCTACTATACTCAGCAGAAGGAAAGATGGGGGATGGAGAATGTGCACCGACTCCAGGACTATCAACAAAATACCAATCAGGTACAGATTTCCTTTGCCTAGAATGGATGATTTTAATGGACTGTTTAAGTGGGGCAAAGTATTTTACTAAGTTAGATTTGAAGAGTGGATATCATCAGATTAGGATTAGAGAGGGAGATGAGTGGAAAACAACTTTTAAGACCAATGATGGGTTGTATGTGTGGTTAGTTATGCTTTTGGGGATTACTAATGCACCCAGTACTTTTATGAGGTTGATGAATGAAGTCCTAAAAGATTTTACAGGGAAGTTTGTAATAGTGTACCTAGATGATATATTAATTTTCAGTCAAAGTAAAGAGGAACATTGGAAGCATCTTAGATTGGTATTGGAGACTTTACATAGGGAGAAGTTGTTGATAAATTTGAAGAAATGTAGTTTTATGCAAACATAATTGGTGTATTTGGGATTTGTAATCGCAGGTAATGGATTAAGAATGGACCTAGAGAAGGTACAGACTATATTGGATTGGCCTACTCCAAGTAGTGTGTTTGAGGTAAGGAGTTTCCATGGCTAAGCAAATTTTTACAGGAAATTTATAAGGAATTTCAGTCAGATAAGTTAACCTATTATAGATACTATCAAAGGAAATAGAAAGCCATTTAAGTGGATAGAGGAAGCAGACAAAAAATTTAAAGTGCCGAAAAAGAAGGTTACTGAACAACCAATGTTAGCTTTACCTAATTTTGATAAAGTCTTTCAAGTTGAAACCGATGCTAGTGGAATCGCCATAGGAGCTATCCTAACTCAGGAGAAGAGACCCATAACATATTTTAGTGAGAAGTTGAATGAAGCTAAACATAAATATTCTTCTTATGATAAAGAATTGTATGTTCTCATTCAATCAATGAAAAAATGGAGACATTACTTTATGCCAAAGGAATTTGTCTTATATTCTGATAATCATGCATTGCAGTTCATTAACAGTCAGCCTAAGTTGAACCAAAGACATGCAAAATGGGTAGAGTTCATGCAGAACTTTACATTTGTGATCAAGCACACTAGTGGAAAGTCAAATAGAGTTGCGGATGCTCTAAGTAGAGTTAATTTGCTGTTAGAAGGAGTTAAAGTGAACATTGTGGGGTTTGAAGACATGAGAGAAGCCTATAAAGAGGATGAAGACTTTAAGGATATTTATGCAGCTTGTGTAAGTCCTATTACTTGTAACCGAAGCCAATGGTTGGAGTATACCTTGCAATAAGGTCTGCTGTTAAAAAACAATAAGTTATGTATCCCAAATTGTTCTGTAAGAGGGAATATAATCAAGGAGAAGCATAGTGGAAGCCTATCTGGTCACTTCGGAGGGGATAAGACATTAGCCCAAGTAAATGCATTTTATTATTGGCCAGGTATGAGGAAGGACGTTAAGAAGTTTGTGGAAAGATGTAGAGTATGCCAGCATGCAAAGGGAGGAAAATAGAATACAGGATTGTACCAGCCTTTGCCCATTCCAGACAGGCCATGGGATTCAGTTAGCATGGATTTTATCTAAGGACTGCCAAGGACTCAGAGGGGGAGCGATTCAATTTATGTTGTGGTTGATAGATTCTCAAAGATGGCGGATTTCATTGCTTGTAAGAAAACTACTGATGCTACCAATGTTGCAAACTTGTTCTTTTATGAAGTTGTTAGATTGCATGGGTTACCATTAAGTATAGTATCAGATAGGGATGTAAAGTTTGTTGGCCATTTCTGGAGGACATTATGGAAGAAATTGGGGACAAAGCTGGATTTTAGTTCAGCCTACCACCCATAGACAAATGGGCAGACAGAGGTAGTTAATAGAAGTCTTTGAAACATATTAAGAAGTTTAGTGTATGAACATCCTAAGCAATGGGACTTGGCACTAGCCCAAGCTCAGTTTTCCTATAATGACTCACCTAACAGAAGTATAGGAAGGAGTCCATTTCAAGTTGTTTATGGGATGCACCCAAGAGGTATATATGAGCTCAGAAATCTGGAGAAGCAAGAGTTTAGAAGTTCAGATGGGGAGGATTTTGCATCTGCAATGCACAAATTACATGAGGATGTTAAAAGAAAGCTGGAGGAAAGTGTAAGTAAGTGTAAGCAGAAAGCTGATGAAAGGAGAAGGGAAGTAGATTTCCAAGTGGGAGATATGGTGATGGCTTACTTGAGGAAAGAAAGGTTTCCAAAGGGAACCTATAACAAACTGAAACTCAAAAAGATTGGACCTTGCAAGATCCTAATAAAATTCTCTACTAATGCATATGAGATTGATTTACTATCTGAATATGGTATATCACCTATTTTTAATGTTGCAGATTTGTCTCTTTTTAAAGAAGTAGGTGAACAGGACGAGGAACAAGGACTTTCAGATAGTGATGGACAGACTGTGGATTGGCAAGAATAACTGCCACAGATGGAGCAGCCACAAGTTGAAGCTGTGTTGGACAAGAAGGTTTCAAAGAAGACCAGAAGTAGGACCTATTATCAGTATTTAGTAAAGTGGAAAGGGCAACCTGTTGAGGATGCTATATGGATGACAGAACCAGAGGTTTACCAGCATGGGACAGACCCTGAAGAACATGTGAAGAACTTTCTTTTCCCTCCCCGGGAAGATGATGCAGGGGCATCGTACTTAGCCTAAAAACCATCCTAAGTTTTAATTTTGTTTAAAAAAATCCTAAAATCTATGTAATGGGCGCCTTTTCCAGCCTAAGCGTGGTGACACGTCAACCTATTTGATTTTGAAGCATGTGCTGTAATATTTTGAATTTTCGAACTGCTAAGGGCATTTAAGTTTATTAATGAGATGTAATAGGAGTTAGTGACTGGTAGTTGGTTTTTTGAAATCTGGAATCTGTGGGCTATTCAAGAGCTCTATGAGATATATTATGTAATTTTCATTTTAGTGGGAAAACAAGAAAGAAGAAGAGCATTCAACCCTCTGTTTTTTTTTGTTTTTTCCATGTGCTTATGAAGCCCGAGTACCAGGGCGTTACACGAATTTAAACCTTTGCAAGTGATGTTTATGTTGGATGTTGAGTATACATGTTGAATGTAGGCTCTTGCTGAAGCCTGCGCCCTTAGATTTGCTGCAGGTTTGTCAAGGCTGAAAGGGGAAGCCTCTGCACGAAGCGAGGACTAGAGGTGGAGTGCCCTTCGAGTCCATTGACCACTGAAGGGACGATTGGTGCACCTTTGAAGAACAGGGTTTTGGGGTAAGGTAAAGCATGTTTTTCAGCTGCCAACCCTCAGGGGTTGGCATCACCTCATAGTCAACCTTGGTGAATTTCTTCATATACACAATAAAGTCAAAACTCCATAGTAACCTTCCCATGAAGCTCGTCTATAAACCTAACCAATTTATTCATCTTCGTCAAATTCCTAAGACCACGATGTCCAAATGTTTGAGGCAAAATTGTGAGCCTACCATCAATCTTAACCCCATGAGCCTCTCTATCAATGTCAAGATTGGCTAGGTTGTCAACATGAACAACATCCCATATATTTGGATGGCTTTGATAAATGTCATGTTACTCTTTGACATTACCCATTGGACAAGTTCTTATTGGGAGATTATGCACATTGATATTAGAACATTTGCGTTATGTTTCCACTTGTTGATTTTTCCAGCACAGCAGTCGAGGACCTCTATAAATACAACCTTGAATCTCGTGTGAAGTCCATTATGGACATCCACTTCTCTCTTTTCTATAGCATTCTTCCGACGTGTGATAACTGACACTCAAATCGCCCCTCGCCGGCTACGGAAAATTTTCCGGCGAGGCACATTTCCACCCTTTCTCGTTATTTTTTTGGAATTTCGACGATCTGGGTCGTCTTAAAATGGGCCAAAACCCTAGGGACACAGTTCCATGGCATAGTTCCGCCGTAAATGGGGTGGAACTACGATTCTGTCGGTTTTTATAACTGAATCTAGGGAACAAATCGTCGAAAAAGCGAGGTGATTTGAGTGCCAGTTATCCCACGCCCATTCTTCCCGTCACCATGTTAATGTCTAGAGAATTGACTTACATTTTCTAGAGGATATTACTAAAGTTTCAACTTTCCCATGATTGGACAAGGGGTCAATAAGGAAAAATACTTGACCGACTTCATCATGTGATCCGAATGCAATACTGCCTAACCATTATGGCATGATTGTTCTCGTGTTTAAGAATTGTCACTTCACTTTTCAAAAAGACCTTCGCTAATCGCACACTCACTTCACCGATTTATGCACACTGCATACAATATGATACAAAATATGTAGTAAATAAATCGGCCTATACCTCTTATCCTTTTTCCTTTCAATCAGTTGCACTTGTGTTAAGAGTATTTTTTGACTGTAATGATCAACCATATTTTTTTCACCAAGAGATATGACTCCATTCTGATCTTCCAGATGCCATAATTCTCTCCATTAAGCCAGTCCACAACTCATTTGATTTCTCTCAAAGGGGTTCTCATCACTCATCCACATAACTTCCATTGGCATAATTCTTTTCATAAAACCATCCGCCATGTTCAGACAAGTAATAATTCAACCTGGTGAAATACGGCATGGAGAGGATCATTAAATAAATTAATCACAAACAACAGTGACAAGTAATTTCTGCTCTTTCAAGCATTCAAATAACAAGCACCTATCCAAGGTATGGAGAGAAGCCATGAGCAACCATGTTTCAGTTTAACTGAATAGAAAAAGAATCAAATTTGTGAGTAGGGCCAATATCAGCATTTTGGGAAAAAAGTACAAGCAACAATTTTCTGTAGGCACAATCATCTCTATCTACTATTGGCATGGAAAAAATACATATACCATTTGAAGAAAACTCGAATGTATTCTAGATCACTCAAATGCAATCTTAGTCTAAGTCACTTAGTCATCCAGTATTCCTCTATAGCATCATTTTATCCAGAATAAACATTTATTCTCAATGTAAGAGCACTAAAAAAATTCCATGGCCATAACAAACTATACACAGTAGACACCAATGTGGTCCAGAGAAAGGAACAAAATTAAATGCTCAGGGAGGAGCTAGCAATAAAATGCCAATGGAAAGGGCATACAAGATTGCCATTCAAGTTGAAAAGCTCTGGAAATGAGTCATGTAAAAACAAGAAACATGCCCTGCCAATTCCATAAGGTAGCCAGAATGCTAGATGCCAGAAAACACTTCAATGCTCAATATCAACTTTTATTAATATACAAGATCTTTGTACAGCCAAATCAACTTTAATGTAATAGCTGGTTCAGGAACCTTGGTGATGTTCCTGACAAGATATGATAGGGCGGACAACTACCAGGTCCTCTACCCTGGGTGCTTTCTATTATTAAGATATAAAAATGTAAAAAGCCTTGGGACCTATTCTTTTGAAAGGAACAAAACAGCATAAACCTTAATCAGAAAGATGATTAACAACTACGAAAAATACAAGGACAAAACTTATTGAAGATATATACTTATATGAACAATATTGACTTTCTCTTGCCTTTCAGAGCTTAGGGATAGTAAAAAGAACCGTGAATGGCTAAAGCTTCAGGGTAAGGGATTACTAAAACCAGCAAAAAACATCACTCTGTGTTATGGATGACTGATTATAAAGACAACGAAAACATGGCAAATTTCTGAATAACCCATAATCTGCTTCAGATAGTAGGAATCTTCTTACTATATCTACAATCGATTATGTGAACCCAACTGAACAGCTCCATGATAGATATATTTCATTTGCCTCCTTCCTGGCTCTGAATCAATTACTTTTGCCAATCATTATACCCTCGGCAAGCACAAATCTTTCCTCGATCTAAATTATTCAGGAAGATAAGAGAAAGCCTCATGGGAAATCATATCTGCTATAAGTACTTTCTTTCAATATTTACCCTGGCATATTAGTTTTGCAGGAGTGTCAACAGCAATGTTTGTGTCCTGTGGATCTTTCCCCTTTTGGACTGACCTGAAATTGCCAGTGCAAGGATCAGCATCCAACAACATCTGTACAACTTCTCTCATTGTTGGCCGCAGTGCCGGTAGTTTGTGAGTACAACGTACTGCTATTTTCAAGACTTTGATCATTTCTTCCTGAAACGACTTGCAAATCTTTGAGTCGAGAGCTTCAAAAGCATCTTTCTGGGAACATATCTTGTGTGAAATCCAGTATACAATATCCTTGTTCTCGCCAAACCCTGACTCAATTGGTTGCTTGCCAGTGACAAGCTCCAACAATACCACACCAAAACTATAAACATCACTCTTTTCTGTAACGTTCAAAGAGTATGCATATTCTGCATAGCAAAAATGAATGTAAGTTCTGAACCATTTAGGACAAATATCTACATTCAAGTATAAATGAATTTTGAAAAAGGCTAGAATCTATAACTGCGAAACCTATGGAAACCTTGACGAAGAACTGTAAGCACAAGTGCAAACTAGGGAAGCATGGTACTAAGCTGAACATACCAGGAGCGATGTAGCCATGGGTGCCTGCAAAAGCTACGGTAGAATCCCTTACTCCACAAGCTTGAAGAATTTTGGCAATACCAAAATCAGCAATCTTTGCCTCATAAAATTTATCCAGCAAAATATTGGTAGATTTTACATCTCTGTGAACAATTGCAGGCCGGCAATCGTGATGAAGATATGCTAATCCATGAGCTGCTCCTAATGCAATCTTGTACCGTGTGGGCCAATCCAAATCCATACCGCTTCTCGTTGATGTCTTCTCTCCATTATTTTCATGCAAAGCATCAAATAAGTTTCCGTTTGGCATGTATTCATATACCAATAGATTTGCCTTACCATTTGACAAATAACAATAAAGCTTCACAATATTTTTATGCCGAATTGTTCCCAAAATATCCACTTCTGCCTTTATCAATCTATCTAACCCATTTTGCTTATTGTTCTTTTTGTTCATTGTCCATACTCGCTTTACTGCTACAGTTTCATTGTTCTGCAAAGTGACACAATACACCTTGCCCGATCCACCACTTCCTATGACATTCTCTTCATCTAATAATGCATCGGAAATCTCTTCCTTAGAGAAGCTTAAATTCTGAAAAGATTTCAGGGTCCATGAATAATTATCCCTTTCATCCATCAAATAAAGTTGATTTTGACGATATCTTAGCTGAAAATGTATCAGTCCAAACAAAAGTAATAACAATGCTGTGCCAACAATGAGCCCGGAGATAATTACCATTAGTCTGGCCTCTTTCACACGATGAGAATCAGAACAAGCCTCAAGCATGTTGTTATTATTATAATTATCATTCACAGAGCTGTTAGCACAGAGCCCTGGATTTCCTGAAAAGCTTTGCCTGTTTATCTCATTAATGAGTGAATTTGGAACAGGCCCAATTAACTCATTATTGGAAAGATCGAGCGAACTCAGCTTCAGTGCACCAAGACTGCTTGGAATTGAACCAGATAGTCTGTTGTTTGAAAGATTTAAGGAATTCATATCAACACTATATCCCAGTGACTCTGGAATTGATCCTTGCAAGTTATTTTCTGCAAGATTAACAACAACCAAAGAACTACAGGAACCAACTTCATCTGGTATGGACCCCTCAAACATGTTGTTCTGCAAATGTAGATCAGTCAACTCTCTCAAGTTGCCAATTTCCTTGGGTATTGAACCTGTAAAGTGATTATTGTTTGCTTCAAGTTTGACCAATAACTTTGCCATGCCAATCTCCGGTACCAGAATCCCGGACAATTGATTATTCTGGATATACAACTCTGTTAATTCCTTCACATCTGCGATCTCGGAACCAATTTCACCAACAAAATTATTGAAGCTTAAATCAATAATGGTAACATTTGGCAGTCCCCAAATTCCTTTGGGCACCGGACCACTCAGATTGTTGTTTTTTACTCTGAAGCGAACCAAAGTTTTGCAATTTCCATATGTATCAGGCAGCTCTCCTGTAAAAAGGTTATTGATCACCAGAAATTTTTGCAGATTTCCTCCTCTGCACATATCTCTTGGTAGCGTGCCACTAAACTGGTTCTCAGAAACATCGATCAAGTTAAACTCGGATAGGCTGCCAAGTTTCTGTGGTAGTGGGCCTGTGAAATTGTTTCGATACAGTGACAAACCTACAAGATACGGGAATTCCCCAAAGCTTTCAGGAATTTGACCTGACAGTTGGTTCATGTAGAGCTGAAAGGAAACGAGGTTTCTTAAATTGCCAACCTCTTCTGGAATATTTCCGCTAAGCATGTTCTTTGATGCATCAAAATATTGCAGAAATGTAAGATTACCCAGCTCTTGGGGTATATTTCCACTAAGATTGTTGTCGTACAGCTCCAGTTGGTAAAGTTTACTGAGTTTGGAAAGTTCCCTTGGAATCGATCCATGGAGGTTATTGGTAGAGAGATCCAGCAGGCCTAGATCTGTAAAATTTAAAATAAAACTCGGAATTTTTCCTACCAAATTGCAGGAAGCCAGGTAAAGTAGATTGAGTTTTTGCAAATTCATGAGCTGTTCAGGTATTTTTCCTGGATTGAATGGATTATTTGCCAGGCTCAGAGAGGTCAACTCTGGCAAATTTCCCACAGAAACAGGGAATGGACCTGTGAAGTTGTTGATTGTCAAATCTAAAATTTGCAGGGATTTCAATGGAGAGAAGTCTGGTAAAGTACCGGACAAAGAATTGTTGGTAAGATTCAAGTATTCAAGCTTGCTGCAATTCATGAGAGCCGATGGCAGATTCCCACAAAGGTAATTTACACCCAGTTGAAGTTTCTTCAAGTTGTTCAAACCGCATATATTGGAGGGAAAAGTGCCATTTAGATATTTGGTTTCAAGTATGATTTCAGTGACCATACCTGTAGAACTGTCGCAGGTAATTCCATCCCAATCGCAAGGCGCATCAATGGAGTCTTCCCAGTTTTTCATGGAGTTATGAGGATCTTTCAAGCTACTCTTCATCAGCTGCAAAATTTGAGTCTCTTGAGTAAGAGCTTGGGCTCTGTTCATCTGTAGCAAAACACATGAAAGAAACAAGCATACACTCCAAAAAACAATCTTGTTCTCCATAGTTTCTTCTGTTACTCGCTAGCTTATATTGCAAGTTCAGGCTGTTGGGTGTCTTGCAAGGTTACCTCTATTTGTGGCCATAGTAATTTCTATGCACGAGTAAGTTACTTATAAGATATCCACTCCCCATGATTTTGCAGTAGAGAAAACCTAACAATCTACAAATTTCACAAGTGGGTAACTACGTTTCATGACTAAGTCCAATTCAAGGCAATAGTCTGCAACGATGGCTCTGCAATTTCAATTGCAAAGATGCCAACAATCACTCAGTTGATGGCCCTCCATCCAAACGTTTGCTGCTGAGCAGCAACCTAAACCGCCCAAACAGAAACGCAATTCAAATATCCAAATTTGGAGTTTACTGAGAATATTATTGCTCACCTACTATACTATTTGCAAACTACTTATCTAACAGCCTTTTCATCAAATTTTGAACTTTTCGAGCAGTGACAAATAAACTTTCTTTTGAATAGACTGCAAAGGAAGGAGATATGATACTGGAATCCATTCATTCAGGGAAGTTAAAACGGAGAGGAATCTTGCAGAGCTTCTACATGTGATGGGATTTCACCTCTTCTTCTGCATCCCCTCTGCTTCAGTTGGATTTTATAATTTATTTTCACCGCATGTTAAATATTGTGATCCATTGCCGACAGTTGGCTGCAGGATTCTTTCAGAGCAACTCAATTCCTTGAAGGGTTGTGTCACACTGTCAGTATGAAATAATTTTTTAATTTTTCCAATATTACCATCTGTCTAAATTCATTTTAATGGAATCTATTAACATAAAACAAAAGTCCGAAAAAGGCCTTCAGTAAAAGTCCCCGTTGGTGAAATACAAACGACATATCCCTTCGCGGGCTGTCCACAAATCTGTACAGTTTATCTGATCAAGATGAAATGACAGATATTTCCCAAACATTACTGGTCTACCCACGTCAGTTTTATTTGCTTGGTTAGAAGTGGATGAAGATTTAGTTGGTGAGCGAAGATGTGTACATTTATTTAATTAAAAAACATTAATTTAATTTAAAGTTAAAAAAATAATTATTTAATTTTATAAATGTAAATTAGTTAATCAAAATTCAATTTTCAACATTATAAATTTAAAAACAAAATGAATATGATTAAAATTAAATTATTATTTACACTATGACTATAAATAAAAACATGATTTTCTTTTAATACATCTTATTTTTAATTATATAAAATCAAATTTTATTTTTATAATATTTTTAATGTTAAAAATAAAATCAAAATTTACTTTTATAATATTTTTAAGAATTTTACTCTTTATGAAAATTATAATAATTTTATTTCTATTATGTTTGATATAAAAATTATATTTCGAATAATATTGAGTCATTTCTATTTATTAGTGCTGAGTCTTGTTGTAGTAAGAGACTATTGTATTTATTTTTTTTAATTTTTACGCCGTAGGCGTTCACCAAGGAGAAGCATTACTTCCACATCAGCAAGATTCCTTGCTCATGGAGCGAATGGAATTTTGCCGCGTGGATGTTAATGCTTCTCCGCGACTTGCCTTTTGCGATGCGATGCTGTCTCGTTGAATGAACAATTTCGTCCTTTATTTTCAACTTTATCGTGTCGCAGCTCGCCAGCGATTAGTCCAAGCGGTTCGCAATTTCTCTTTTAGTTTTTTTTGCCTTGCACGGAGACCGTCGACCGTCGACCCGCGACACAGTCAGGCGCAAATCGTTTTGTTCTTCCATCTCGCCAGCGACCGCCGACCAACGTGATTACTCGATTGGTCCTTTGTTTTCAACTTTGTCATGTCGCAGGTTGCCAGCGACCATTGCAAGTGGTTCACATATTCTGTTTTAGTTTTTTTAGGCCTTGCATGGTGACCCCCGACTAGCGAGACAACGATTCATATTTTCATCAATCTCATACCTTAATCTGAGGAACAGTAAAGCGCATTCCTGGTCTCTCAGCTAAACTAGTTAGATCATGATCCATGTATTCAAATACAATGTATCTCTGAATTTATTCTATCAGTATCTCCTATGTTGCTCCGATGGCATTAATATTGACTATGGATTCATTTATTTTAACAATTTACGGATTAAAACAAACTGATACAACTCTGCATGAACAAATATTATGAGATATAGATTTTTTTTTTCTACAGTTGAGCATTCAATTACGGATTGGACATGGAACAACTTTCCATCGGGTTTGCCACGGCAAAATTTATTTCTTTGGGTCTACTCGATTACAAATTTATGAATCTTGATTCAATAGTACTCATTTCTGCCTATGGACGTATTTGTGAATTTGACGGATTGGACCTTCTGCACATTCTATCTTCTACAGATATGAGAACAGATTTCAATGCAACAATGGTTAAATGTGCTCAGACACCAATGCACCGCCTTTAGCTGCAATCGTTTATAAATTTGGATGGATGAAGCTTATGTGATTGTATTCTTGTTTGTTGTTGTTATTGTGTCTCAGTTTTTTCTTCAGCTCAACGACCCTCTTCAAGAGATCAAGTTTCTTGTTTTCTATTGAAAATCAAGGTTCTTTACTGAAACCAAAGTTATATTTGTTGTTATAATAACTCATATTTCTTGTTTAGTGTCTCAATTGCGATTTATTTACTCGTTTTACTTGTATGTTAAACCTTTAAAGTTATAATTTAATCATACATCTTATTTATTTACTGCTTTAAGATGGAACGATGCTTCACTGACATTTTTGCTGCAACAGATATTTTCTCGTAGATAAAATGTCCGTTCCAGAAAAAAAAATAAATAAATTCTTTTTTACTCACAATTGTGTTTTTCCCTCCTCTGAACTAATTTTCTCTGGTCTAAGATGTTTTTCCCTTTTCACAATTGTGTTTTAATTTGTCTATGTTCCTATTCTGTTTTTTTGCTGCAACAGGTTTTGTCTCCTATTCTTAATGTATCTTTTATTGTCTAATGTATATTTTTGTCTATATATGCTTTCTAAGACCGTGCAATTTCTTCCTTTTGATTAACCAGGTCGTCAACAACCTTGTAAAGCAATTGGTTTTAGCCCAGATGCAGAAGCTCGTACTGGGAATAGCCTTGCGTTGTTAGAATTGTCTTTGAAGTAGCTTGCACCTTTAAAGTAATTTTTCCTGCTCTGAGGGTTTTTCCCTTTTCACAATTGTGTTTTTCTTTGTCTATGTTCCTATTCTGCTTTTTGCTGCAACAGGTTTTGTCTCCTAAAGAAGTTATCCATTCCAGAAATTATTTCTTTAATTTTGTCAGAATTGTGTTCTTGTTTGCTATTGTTATTGTGTCTCAGTTTTTTCTTCATCTCAATCAAGCTCTTTAGGAGATAAAGCTTCTTGTTTTCTACTGAAAATCAATTGTGTTTTAATTTGTCTATGTTCCTATTCTGCTTTTTTGCTGCAACAGGTTTTGTCTCTTATTCTTAATGTATCTTTTATTGTCTAATGTTTATTTTTGTCTATATGTGCTTTATTGTATGCTTTCTAAGACCATGCAATTTCTTCCTTTTGATTAACCAGGTCGTCAACAACTTTGTAAAGCAATTGGTTTTAGCCCAGATGCAGTAGCTCGTACTGGGAATAGCCTTGCGTTGTCATAATTATCTTTGAAGTAACTTGCACCTCTAAAGTAATTTTCCCTGCTCTGAGGTGTTTTTCCCTTTTCACAATTGTGTTTTTCTTTGTCTATGTTCCTATTCTGCTTTTTGCTGCAACAGGTTTTGTCTCCTAAAGAAGTTATCCATTCCAGAAATTATTTCTTTAATTTTGTCAGAATTGTGTTCTTGTTTGCTATTGCTATTGTGTCTCAGTTTTTTCTTCATCTCAACCAAGCTCTTCAGGAGATAAAACTTCTTGTTTTCTACTGAAAATCAAGGTTCTTTTCTGAACCAAAGTTATATTTGTTGTTATAATAACTCATATTTTTTGTTTGGTGTTTGGACTGTGGTTTATTTACTTGTTTTACTTGTATGTTCAACGTTTAAAGTCATAATTTAATCATGCATGTCATTTATTTACTAGTTTCATATGTTTTCTGTTGCAATAGATATTGTCTCCTAGATAAATTGTCCGCTCCAGGAAATAACTCTTTTCTTTACTAACAATTGTATCTTTCCCTGCTCTAAAGTAACCCTATACTTCCTGTTCACTCCCTCTTCAAATTCCTTGTTCATCCCTGTTCTCAAATAACCTATACTTGTTGTTCACCTTTACTCACAATTGTGTTTTTCCCTGCTGTGAAGTAACCTATACTTCTTGTTCACTCCCTGTTAAAATTAGTTGCTCCGTCTGTTCCTGTTATGCTTTCCGTTGCAACATGTTTTGTCTTCCAAACAACTTGTCCATTTCACAAAATAATTCTTTTATTTTCTCACAATTGTGTTCATCCCTGTTCTGAAATAACCTATATCTGCTACTGCCTCTGCTCCTTTACTGATTTTTGCTTCAAAACCATGTCCTCTCTTCTAAAATACTGCAAAATTTTAGACTTACTAAATAAATTGCTCATCTGCTGTGACTGGTATATATTCAGTTCTCTAAGTTTACCAATATAAATTCTTCCAATATAGTTCTTTTTCAGTAAATGATTCTATCGTTTTCTTAGAATTCAGGTTTTTCCTGCTTTAAAATAAACTATATCTGTTGCTTACACCCTGCTGAAATTCCTTGTTTACTCTGGACTTTTGTTGGTATATATTTAGTTCTTCAAGATTTAAGCAAAGTAATAAAAAGTTAGCAAACCTTCATTACTTGGATACACAGTTATTGGTCTGCCCCAACATGAGCATGCATTATAGGTTTTTTACCAAATTGTTATTCAACATTTGATAAGTTTACCAATATAGATTGAAGAAAAATTCACATTTAAGATAAGTAATCCAAAAATTAGCAAACCTTCATTACCTGCACACACAATTATGAGTATCCCCCAACATGAGCATCCATTATTAGTACAATAGTTCCAATTTGACTGATCATTAGTACTTCTTATTGGATCATTTCTTCTCTTCTTATAAACAAAATATTGTTTACTAAAAAATGGTTTAGCTCCATTTTCCTTCAAGTTCACTGAACTTGGGCATTCAATTTTTTCTTTTTTCTATTATCATCTTAAAAATAGGGCTCAAAGGACTCAAAATCACCCCATAGAGTTTTACCAATATAGATTGAAGAAAAAATCACATTTAAGAGAAGTAATCCAAAAATTAGCAAACCTTCATTACCTGCATACACAATTATGAGTATCCCCCAACATGAGCATCCATTATAGGTACAATAGTTCCAATTTGACTGATCATTACTACTTCTTATTGGATCATTTATTTTCTTCTTATAAACAAAATATTGTTTGCTCAAAAGAGGTTTAGCTCCATTCTCTTTCAAGTTCACTGACCTTGGGCATTCAATTTTCCCTTTTTCTATCATCATCTTAAAAATAGGGCTCAAAGGACTGAAAATCACCCCATAGAGTTTTAGAAATAAATAGACATGCGCAGAACTACTTCTTACTACTTCTTATCTTTCTACCAGAGTACCCTTTGTTTCATGGTAGATATGTTTAGCCGGTTTCTTTTTTCAAAATACTTGTTCCAAGTTCACTTAAACTATGGTACTGTTATAACCAATCGTGACATCAATTTTTAAATGAGTACTCCCCATAGGGAATATTCCCAACCTGAATCAGAATTAACAAAAAATTATTGTTCACATTCCACAAAGTTCATTGCTCTTAACTTGCTACCTAGAATCTAACAATGTAAGTTTCAAAAACAAATAAACAATCTCTGATGTTGTTTGCACATGTTTCCTTATTACTTTAATAGGCACGTTCGTTGCTAAAAGCAAACCAATTTGAAACCTTTCATTTGTTTATTCTTCTATGTTCTACATGTTCTTGTACATGTTTTATATTTACACTTAATATTAATTTCATCCATTTTCCAGGTTGCTTTTGCATTGCAACTATTTTCAATACAACATTATGGACACTCTATTGACCGAAAATGCAGTTTCACTTCTAATGAATGGTGCTGTTGACCTATGCCCACTTGTACAAGTTGTTGCTCTCGATCAAGTAAGCTCTCTTAATTCAACAACTACTCGCTACCGAATCACTATCTCAGATGGAATTCATAGCCACGATACATTGCTTCCAAGTAGCTACAATAGCGTTGTGGAAAACCACCAACTCCAAGCAAGTTCAATCATCAAAATCATCAAGTGTACATGCAACACTATGCATAATGCGACGTATGGTTTGCTTATTGCATTTTATTGTAACTTGATTTCAATTGCACTCCCAACAAATGTACCAATTTTTTTACTTTTACTTACTTACCTTAATTCTTCTTGCCACGATGATCACACTGGACATAATCGAAATTGTCACATTGCAAACAACGATAGTTGGAGACCCATCACCTTACAGCTTAACCCCCAACTTTACCTCCCCTAGCAGTTCATCTGTTACAAGAATCAACACTCTTGATCCCGAAAACCCATCAGGTATCATACCTTGTTTGCAAAATGCAATTGGAAACCCTACTGAACCTCCTCTTGCTTTTACATCACTCAACCCTTCCACCAAAACTTGGACCATTCAAGGTCGAGTTATTGCAAAAAAAAATATGACTACCTACACCAATCAAAAAGGGCCTGGTCAACTTTTTAGCTTTGACCTTGTTAGTGCTACCAAAGATGAGCTTCATATCTCTGCTTTCAATGAACTAGCCACCTTATTATATGAAAAAATAAATGTTGGCATAGTCTACACTATCTCAAATGGCACAATTAAATTGGCCAACCCAACATACAACCATTTGACAAGCCCCCTCGTCAACCATTCAACCATGTTTGGAAGAATGTCCATTAATCCATTTTCATTGCTTCCACTTTAAATCTATCCATGACATCAAAACTACACCCCTCAATTCCATGGTTGACGTTATTGGAATTGTCATTTATGTTTCCTCTGCATCAACTATACGCAAAAGGGATGGCTCTGAAATCATTCGACGAACAGTTGGGTTAAGGGACATGTCTGGGTATACATAGACATCACACTTTGGGGTGATCACTGCACAATGGAGGGTTCCCACCTTGCAAGTCTTCAAGGTTTGCCTACTCCCCCTATCCTTGCAATTAAAGGCGGGTGTGTTACTGAGTTCAATGGAAAAACCATTGGAACCATATCCAACACCAACCTCCTTATAAACCCAAATATTGAGGAAGCTCAAATTCTCCAAACATGGTTTACTGACAATGGTTTCCGTTCAGCCTCGCCATCTTTGAGCAAAAACTCCACCTCGCCTTCTTCTAGCTCTTGCAAACACATTTCCATTTCTGCTCTTCAAGCTCTCCAACCCTCTGAAAAAGCAACCTAGTATTCAATTATTGCTACAATCACCCATATTAACACCGATGACTTTCATTTCCTTGCATGTCCTTTGTTTGTCGATGGCATTCAATGCATGAAAAAAATTTCCCACAAAGTTGGTAATGTATGGCATTGTGCAAAATGTGATGGGGAATTTACAGAGTGTGCTTATCAATATATACTCAAACTTGACCTAATGGATGCCACTGGACAACTATACGGTGTCATAGCTTTTGATGATTCTGCGTAGCAACTGATGGGCATCTCTGTAAAAGATTTATGCCTTCTCTCAAATGATTCAACATCTATTTTGGAAATAGTTCAACGTGTCTGTGCTCGAAAATACCTTTTAACCTTATCTGTACGAACATAGACTTTTAATTCAACATCTCGCTTGAAGGTGTTTCTCGTCATGTCAGAGGAAGCTTCCTTATCATCATCACCTACCGATTCCCTTGATGGAAATGAACCCATTTTGCGTACTACACGTCCAGTAGCTCGCAGGCTTTGAACTCTACCTTTGATAACACTTTCCCAACAAGTTTCTACTCTTCAATTCTACCTTTTTGTACTTCATACTTGCTACTTATCCACTGCAAGCTTTTGTATTAACACCGGTATGTAAATTATACTTTTATGCATCGCGGAGCATGCTTTAATATTATATGCTTTACTTTTTCTGTAACATTTTGTTAAATTGCATATTCATTGCAACGTATCTTGTCACTTTCAAATTTATGCTTACATGAAGATTCATTTATCAACTTTATACTTCTTTTCTTTATAAACACTTTTTAAAATGATTCACATTTGTTTCTTGCAACAACTTACCATTAATTATGCACGGTCCATTTAACTTTAACAATCTACCTTTGTTTGCTTATTCAATGGCTTAATATATAGTATGTTTCTCCTCAAACAAATGCATTATTAAGTTCTTAACCAAAAAAACATGTTTCTTGTAGCCATGTCAACAAATGAGCACAATGATCATATCAATGGACGCAGAAGAGTTCTATATACTGAGAAGAAACAACAAAACAACAAGCGCCAACGCCTTCTATATAAAGCTGCTCGCCAACTTGTTAATATCCCTACTCCATTTTACATTGTCCAACCTCCCCTCGGACACTCTACATCGTCTGCATCAACACCCAACAATCAAGGAAACATTCACCTACAAGGTATACAACAACAATTCCGTACAAGGTTGGACAAATTATCTCCCATGAACGTATGCTCTATATGCATGGAGTCTTATCCTGGCATTAAGACAAGGCACTTTTCTAATGCATTTTCATGTTCACGATGCATTGGGGAAAAAAAACTTCATTGCTACTCCTTGGAAAACAACATGGATCCTGGGGTGCAACCACCTGTGCTCGCTGTCCTTACTCAAGTTGAAGAAATGCTCATTTCTCGTGTTAACCCAATTTTACAAGTCACTCATGCTCATGGGGGTCAATATACTTATTCTGGACACACTATTAGCTTCCCCCAAGACATTACAAGCATTGCCACTTTACTCCCCCGCTTACTCTCAGACATTGACATCCTTATTTTTCATAAATGCAATCCTAACAAGAAGCCTTATGAGTTCTTTGTTAGTTGAACACGTGTTCTTGCTGCTCTCCAATTCAAGCTGTCAAATGATCCCTACTACAAGGATGTTCAAGTTAACTCAATTGCATTGTCTTCTTTTCCTATTGAACCAACTGACATTTCCTCCCTTATTCGCCATATCAGACCTGAGGAAACCCTACTTGCTGAGCATACCTCAAATGCTAATATCCAGTCACCCAACTTCTTTGAACCCCATGAAGAACAATCCTCTTCCTTTATATCTACCCAGACAAATAGTAGAATTGAGGTTGATGAAATCAAACGCTTCTTAGCAACAAGCAATGCACGCACTCCGCCTTGCATTGACTGGCCACCAATAGATACTTCCCCTATCAATGAATACAACACAATAGTCCTCCTCTCAATGGCCTTCCCAACCCTGTTTCCCACTGGAGTCGCAATGCTTAAACAACCACACATTGAAGAGGTTTGTATTGACAATTATGCACTGCACCTACTTCGATACCACGACAATCGATTTGGCCAACATCCTCGATTTCGTTATTACATATATAATCTCATGATGCGCCACCGCAGCCATTCTACTGCTTTTGTGTTTGTAAAATGTAGTATTGAAGATACACTTCCTCCAACGGTTTCAGAGTTTCTACAACAATTACAAGAATTACCAAATGCTAAGATAGCTGAGCAAGTCATGCGGTTTGGCTCCAACCTTTGTGGGACTCGCTCCTACTGGAACAAAAGCAGAGCTGAACTAACTGACATGATCACACAGCAAGGAACACCAACATTCTTCTTTACGCTCAGTGCAGCTGACACCAAATGGCCAGACCTGCATTCTTTCATGCCTGGACACGCTCCAGCAGCTTCACATCAACAGTACCAATGGAGAATTTGCAACCTTATATCGAATCCATACGTTGCATCTCAATACATGGAGAAAAGATTCAAAATATTCCTAGAAGAAGTTCTTCAAAAAGGGCTTGCAACAAAAGACTATTGGTGCAGGTTTGTAACAAACCATATTCCCATCAAATTTCAGTGTATTCAATACCTCAACTCTTAATTTCTAATCTTAATATTTTCCATGCAGATATGAATGACAACATAGAGGATCAGCACATATACATGGCTTCTTGTGGATGGACAATGCACCTGATATGGACACATTAGACTGGGTAGATGATGCTAGGGTTGCAGATGCAAAATAGTACTTTGACAAGTTTGTTACAGCATGGAATCCTCGCATCAACCATTCTCAAACCCCATTGTTCCAATCCTCAACTATAAATGATCCATGCACCATTGGATCACATTCTATACTTGCAAGTGATCACTTACATGACTACGAAGAACTTGTTAATTGTGTCCAAAGGCATACAAAATGTTCTGAGTCTTCATGCCTCCGTAAAAAAGGGTCAACTCTTCAATGTTGTTATAGCTTTCCATTTAAACTACAACCTACCTCTTCCTTATTCATTGATGCAAATGGACGAAAAACATACAACCCTGCCAGGAATGATGCCCTCCTAAATATTCACAACCCTACCATGCTCTCCATTTGGCGAGCTAACGTTGATTTCCAACCTGTTCTCTCTAGACATGCTGTACTCAAATATATTTCAAAATATGCAGCAAAGGCAGAGTCGAAATCAGAATCCTACCAGGCACTTCTTTATCACATTGCACATGCAACTCCACATGATGCACCAATCCTGCAACCAATAAGATGCTTCCTATCAGAAACTATTGCCGATCGATACATTGGTGCACAAGAGACATACCACATGCTCCAAAAGCTCCCTCTTTGTCTTTGTAGTCGTTCCTTTCTTTCCTTAAATGTTAGCCAAAGTGTTTTCCGACGTATTTCCAATGACTGTCTTGATACCCCACCAACACCAACCTTCATTTTTTCCTACATGCAATGACCCCCTACACTCGAACATATTAGTCTTATTGAAGCTGCACGCTCTTGGTCATTCTCATCTCGTAGAAATCACTCCCAATGGAAACCAAACCACCCTCCCAAAATCGTTCGTGTCTTTCCTCGCTTCACTAGCATTCCACACATTTCTGAAGATGCTTTTGTTTCCTTCTATTGGAGTGAGCTCCTGCTATACAAACCTTTTCGCACGTTGCACAATGACATTGGAGCAACAGAATTGGTCATAACTTCTAATTGGCTTCGCGTTAAAGACACATACATTGCATGGCATGTTGATTGTTTACCAGAAACCCCCAACACACCTCCCTCTAATGACTCTAATTCTGCTTCTAACCACTTGCCCTTACCACCTGTTATGGATGAATGGGAATTACTTTCCCAACTCCACCCTGGAAACAACCTCTATGTTGACGACCTTGACATGCTTGGACATCGTGATTTTGATAAAGAACACAACTGGACCGAAAACCATATTCCTTCCCACATGCATGCAACAACCATATCATTCACTGAACTCACGCATTTATCCTCCCACATACACCACGATACCTATTCATCTTCAGGTCCTGTTGCCTCCTTGTCTCCCACACAACGAATGGCCTTTGACCTTATCCTAAAACACTCATAAACTTCTACAAACCCTCCCCCACTCAAAATGGTCATTCAAGGCACTGCGGGGATAGGCAAGTCTTTCTTAATATCTTGCATTAGAACTGCACTCCATCCTGTCTCTAGCGATACACCTTCCCCCTTGCTCATGCTAGCTCCAATCGGTATTGCTGCATTTAACATAAAAGCCCTAACAATCCATTCAGCTCTTCGCATACCCATTGTTGAGATGCACCCTCTTGAAGGACAATCCCTTTCGTCCTTCCAAGAACAATTCTGCCATATTCGGTACATCATCATTGATGAAATGAGCTTCGTTGGCCCAAAAATGCTTTCTCGAATAGATGATCGCTTACGTCAAGCCTTCCCTTCCCATTCAACAACTCCCTTTGGTGGTTGTTCCATCATATTCCTTGGTGATTTTGGAAAACTGCCCCCTGTAAAGGACATCCCCATGTATGTTGGCGCATCTCGAGGGAATAGTCTATGGCGCACATTTAACACCTTCGTTACACTTTCAACTGTCTTTCGACAACAAGGGAACAACGCTTCTCAAGTTTCCTTCCGCCAACTACTGCTTAATCTCCGAAATGCAACACCGACTCTTGAAGATTGGACCCTCCTCATGTTCAGAACAACCTCAAACCTTTCACATGAAGAGAACCATACATTTGACAACTGCACTCATTTGTACGCAACTAATAGCTCTGTTGAAAAGCACAACAAACAGATGCTGAAACACCTTAACATGCCAGTTGCACATTGCTTTGCAGAGCAAAAGAAACAACATCACCAATCCTCAGTAGATGATGAACAACTTCCATTCAAGGTTCTACTAGCAATTGGTCAACAAGTCATGTTGACAGCCAACTTGTGTGTCTCTGCAGGTCTTGCAAACAGGTCGCTTGGGAAAGTTATTGCAATTGTCTACAACTCCAACGATCAACCACCGAAATTGCCATCTTATGTTGTAATTGACTTCGTCCACTACAAAGGACCCCCATGGGATTCTTGCAATCCAACTTATGTGCCCATCCCTCCTATCACAAGGGGTACACGAAGGCAAGTACCACTTCGAATGGCATGGGCTTTAACAATTCATAAAGCACAAGGGATGACTCTGCAAAATGCAACAATTGATATTGGCAACATTGACCGACAAGGCCTTACATTCACTGCAATATCAAGAGTTAAATCTTTATCAGGCCTTCGCATAGCTCCACCTTTTTCCTTTTGTAGATATTCTCGAATTAAAGATAACCCCTATGTGCAACGTAGAATACAAGAAGAGACCTTGCTTTCTTCAAAGTCTTTGCAGCCACATTCTCCATAGAGTTACATTCCACCTCCTTTACATGCCTACTTTGTATAGCTATCACTTTACTCCCTTCCACTTTTCCAAAATGAGTTATCTGCTTTGTTCATATCTTGTATTCCTACTCCTACTATCATTGAATATATTATACTTCTTGAGGTCTATTACTTAACATCAATGTATTTTATTTACATATTATGTTTAAAACAATGTGTAACGAAAACCTAGAATTTTGACATAGGTATATTGCTGGTGTTTTCTAAAGGACAAAATACTCATACAACCAATACATATAGTTTATTCATCTTAGAGTTTGTTAGAGAAAGTGAAGAAAACATATATAAATAAACCATCATCAAACATATATAGGTAAAGTACAATCATGGAACTAGACATATCTACCTATAAGACAACAGACACATGTTGATAATGCCTCTTGAAGCAAACATAATTATTAATCCAAGGAATAATCCAACAACATACCATGTACCAACATTATGAAGTATAATATTGCTATCAACTATACAAGTCAATGTATCATTCAATAAGCATGCATCAGAAATAGTAACACTGGAATAAATTTGTTACACCTCTAAAGATGCAAACCTTCTACATATTTACTTGTTGCACGCTTTTATCCTCTTTATCATTATGGAGTTCAGCAATCCACTCTATATTCTATTGTATGTTTGTTGTAATCAACAAAAAAATGCACAACACCTATCACTTGCCAAACACATGCTGATAATGACTCTTCAAGCAAACGTAATTCATAATCCAAGGAATAATCCAGAAACTCACCCTTTATCAAACGTTATAAACTATAATATTGCTATAAACTATACAAGTCGTTGTATTGTTGGTTATGGATGCATCAGAAATAGTAACCCTAGAATAAATTTGTTACAGCTCTAAAGATGCAAATCTTGTACAAATTTACTTCTTGCAAGGTTGTAGTAGTAGTGAGCACTTGATAGATATAACATAAAGTAGTAGTGATGCCTGGTGTGCTTATTTCACACTTGGGAAAAAACAAATTTCCATAATCTATAGCACAAATATCTAAACTCCCTAGCAAACTTTCACCACTTATAATGCATCCAACAACACTTGATAGACATAACAAAATGTATTTGGAAGAACTGGAAATATTAGAAACAAAATATATCGACTTCTCTACCTAAAGCTTGATGGCTAACAAAAAATACATTATATGTTTTATGCAACTGTTTTATGGCTAACAAAAAATACATTATATGTTTTATGCAACAGTCACGACTCCACATTGTGCTGTAGACACAGAAGATAGGAGTTGAAATGGAGGCAAAACTACTGACCAATTTTGACACAGAAATAAAAAAATGTGCAGCACTGAAATAAATGATTGTCCATTGTTATGATTTCTTCAAAAATCAGTACTTAAGAAACTGTTGCAAAAGTAAATAGATGTCAACCACAAAAACAAAAAATAACAATGAACACAAAGCTGTTTGCTTCAAATAGTATTCAAGACATGTATATATATAGTCTCTGATTCTAAACCCCTTTACATCTTTTACACGTCATATTGTTTGATAAATCATCTTCTCACTACATACTAAACATTTTATACATCTATTTGTAATGCTCCTTTACATCTAAACCCAATTCGAAGATAGATCTTTCACTATTTTTTTCCTCTCTCTTGTATTAAAATAGTGTCAACAAATCCTTGAAAGCTGGATTCACAAGTCACAAAAAATAACTCTTCTACTACCTATCAGGTACCCAAACTATAGTTTCCAACAGTTTCTAAATATTTGCAAAATAAATTGCATCTCCCTGATTTTCCTGAACACAAAAAAACAACCAGGCCATAAAAGTAATTACAAAATTGCAATTATTTGTACCTCAACTAACTACAGAAAAAACTTGTCCTAAGCATTAGCTTGTTCAACAATAGTAGTAACTCTGCTTGGTTCCAAAACTTGCAAAGCAACTTCATGATATGACAATTGAATCTCAACATATTCCCTTCCTTCTTCTGTTGCTGCACAACTTTCTTCTAACAAATATGCATGTATGGATACTTGGCCAACCATATGGTGTACATCTTCTTCAATGAGGGTATCCAAATTTCTAATGTATTCTAATTCTCCTTGCAACGCAGTGTTGATCTCTGTCATTTGCAACTCCTCTACAGGCAACTCATCTATAGGTGGAAGTGGACAAAGATGACACTTCTCATAGACCTTCTGGATTCTCTTGTAGAAACCCATACATGCCTCAGTAGTCCTTGTAATGTCAGTATTCAGCTTTAGAGATGCCTTTCTGCAAAATTATAGAAGTTGCATTTCTGACTTTAAATCCAAAACTGTTTTAGGCACTAATTCTGCAGGGTATTCAGAGTTTGTCTCTCTCCAAACCATATGCCGTTTAACCTTCTCTGCTACATGAAACTGCCTTCCTCTAGCTGCTTGCGCCTCTACAGCAATTTCATCCATTTGTGCCATCATTTGCTTCAAGTTGTACACTTTCTCCATAACAGTCACTTGGAAATCATACATCTGCTATATTACTTTGCAAGCTTCATCACAAAACATAGTTATTTCTACCTTTCTGTTGTTTCCTGTTTCAAGCCGTTTTGTCAAGCCTTCGTTTTCTTTCTCTAACTCTTCAACCTTCAACTTCAACTCTTGGACTTGCTGGTCAGTAGCTAATTGTTTTGATTTTAACTGAGTGGTCGCAACTTCAAAATCATTATTTTCTCCTTCCAAAATCATCACCTGAACCGCCAATTTATCTTTTTCATCATCCAACCTCCATAGATCTTCAACCATTTTCTCCTTTTCAGATAACATGTCACTATATTTCCTTTTCAGCTCTTTCCCTCGATTCTCTTCTCTATGTAGATTTTCTCGTACCTTGGACAGTGTTGCCTTTGCAATTTCAAGATGGCCTACCAAATCATCCACATTATGCGCACTTGCCTGGGCCATCGCTACATTTGCTGCAGCTGCAAACTTTGGATCATTGTTAATTCCCTCCAAGATTGGAGTTTCTATTACTGTGACAACATCTTCATAATTGGCACACTTCATTCTTTTCTCTGATTTCCTAATGATCACTTTTCTATCAGGATAAAAAAAAATTGAATCAATATTTGCCACCTCATTCTCTTTAGAAGGACTATAAGGAACGAGTTGAAGCCCTGGTAGTGGACAATACCCTCCACTTATACTTTCTAAGGGCCGAACTTCCACATTTTGTACATCAACACTTTTTGGCTCTTCTTGTTGCTCAGATTTCAACTCTTCTTCTCTTATCCTGTCCGGTTCCGTTGATCCTAAGGTCCCTACTTCCATATTTCGTACATAAGGACTCTCTGGCTCTTCTTCTTGATTAGCTTTTACCTCTTCTTCTCTTATCTTGCCTTCTTCCGCTGATCCTAATAGCCCTACTTCCATATTTTGTACATCAACAGTTTTTGCATCTTCTTCTTGCTTAGATTTTATCTCTGCTTCTCTTATCCTGTCCTGTTCCGCTGATTCTAGGGAACCTACTTCCATATTTTGTACATCATCACTATTTGCCTCTTCTTATTGCTTGGATTTTCCCTCTTCTTCAGTTTCTTCTCTAAGCAGTCTGTCTGATGCTTCTTTTAACACCTTCTCATTCTCCTCTTGCTGCACTTTTTGAAATTCAGCTTCCTTCTTCTTCTTCTCAACCTCTGCTACTGACCTATCTAATACTTGTTCATGATGTGTATCTACCTCAACCTCCTTATCCTTGTCAATGTTAGGACTAGAATTCGTTCCTTTTTTAAGACGATATCGGTTGTTTAGATCAATCATGTTCTTTGCGCTTCGATACAACTCCTCATCCTTCCAAAATAAGTGGCCATACTCATAGCCAATACTGCAAAAGCCATAGTGTGCTTACATCTTTCCATCGGGATCATGCCTTCTAAAACTCTTCGCCCCAAAATGAAAGCCTTCCAAATCTTCAACAAACACTTCAGCTTCCTTTGCTTTTGCAAGTTTATATGCTCCTATTACAAATGGCATTGGTGGGTAAATCGACTTCTTCTTTTCAGCTAGAAAATGGCCAACTCCATTTACATAGACTTGCCTAACAGCTTCTTTGTGTACCACAAAATCAGTAGCATATTGGGGCATCATAGAAGGAGCTTTGCTTCCACCAAACATCCGGATATACAATCCTTCCATGCATAAGTAATAATCTCCATATTGTTCAATGACTTTCATAGCATTCTTAGACATGCAACATGGTTCTTCCTTAAACATCAAGCAATATAGTGGTATGATGAAGGATTCACATATTCTCTTAGAGTGACTTTTATACTTGTCGCCCCAAAACATTTGATATGCTACATGCACATGGGGCCCATTTGTGTTCCAAACACATCCTAAACCTGGAAAATGATATCTAATCAAGATACAATCCAACAAATACCTAGACATATGAAAATTAGCATTATCCTCCGCTACTCCTCGTTGAGCTGCAGCAATGTTTGTAGATAAGCTTTCTGAGATGATTGCAGACCAATTGAATACTGTACCATGTGTCGCAAAATGGCACATCACAGGTGCCCAACTGAGTTTGTAAATATTCCCATCTGGCAATCCATAAATTCGGCTCAACATCAAAGCTATTAGGCGAAACATGGTTCTCAAGTGTTCAGTGTCATACTCCCCGCTCTTTTTTGTCCTTAACTGTTTTCCAGGGATTGTCATCTTCCTAGCAAATTCCAAATAATTAAAATTTGCATCTTTTACCCATTGAGTAGTCAACATAACATTAGCATGAGGAAGGTTGTATGCTGCATCTAAGTGACCTGCCTGGAAGGATCCAAGACCTTCACCAGTAGTGTTTGAAATCATTCTAGACGTTGCATCAGTCCTCTGTATAATCCAACCTATCACTTTTGAGCATGGAAATAGCTCAGGCCGTGTTGTTGCTCTGTGTAGGTGTGACTTCCTGATATTCTTATAAACCAATAATTCCTCAATACTCGCATCTGGGAAATTTGTGTCCCTAATAGCTCTATATAACTCAGTCCATGAAAACTGCGGAGATGCTCCTGTCACAGGCTTTGTGTCTCCAAACATCATGTAAAAAGTACAGAGCAACAAAACTTATATGTCAAGGTCAAACTCTACTACGCTGCCTTTGCTTCTTTCAAATCACATGTACATATCCAACCTGTCCAAACATAAAAGAACCAAATAAAAAAATAACATTGAAATCTTATTTGCAGTTAATGATTATGGTCCAACAACCATAATCTACAATCTCGCGAAGATAGAAAACATTATCATTAATTTGGGTGTCAACTTATACAGTATCTTTTTACCTTTAGTCAAACACAATGCATTTGTCCAAGTATGTTAATCTGTGAAGACTATATGTTCACTCTATGGATTGTTCATGGGTTTTGCAAATAACATGGAAAACAAAATACTGTAATTTATATGTTCTATAGCTTATTGTAGTTTCAAAATAGAAATTCAGCCAAATAAACCATACTCCCACAACACAAATTTATTGACTTTCACTCAAATTTTAATAAATTATAATATTTAACTCCATTGGAACAACATAAATTAGTCAAAATTCACTATAACCATATCTTAAAATCACATCTACGCAAATATCACTTGTAAATTCCTGCACAAATCTGCAATTTATACCCCCAGGATCGTCACCATATGAGCCTCAATAACATGGAAAAAATGTAAGTCCTCCTAGAATGAAAACTTTCATGCTACAACTCGATATCCTACGCGGAAAAATTTAGTTTGGTGAGTGTACAACGAAATCTGCAAAGTTGCAACGTTCACCAAATCGGCTTTTGTTTAACTTAATTGTTTAAAACCCCAAACTTGCCGCAACCCCAACTTCTCGCATTTAATCTCAAACACTGCTGCCATGACCCCCAAGTTTGAATCCTCTTTCTTTAAACCCAAATTATTTGTTTTTCAGGGCAATGTTGTGAAAATGGGGTTTCATATAAGGATCAAAGCTCCAAATACTTTTAGCAGAGATGCAGAACACCTGAGAGAATCGTTATGCAGATTAGCCTATTGCTATCTAGGTCTTTGACTCAACCAAATGCAAACCCTGCATATCCACGAAAATTATATTCATTCGTTGTGAATACCCAGGTTAATAAGGTTATAACCATGAATTTAGAGGTTTATGAGAATACCCAACTAGATTATAATCATAGTTAGCACTTAGATTTTATCCCCGGTTGTAAAAGAATAACACCTAAGGTAACCTATTTCAAACCAATCTTTAGGTAGAAAACTTAGCCATTTTTTCCACCAGAGAGGGCTCTCTCACAAGATATATATAAAGGTTAAAAATATATAGAACACACTCAAATTTCTCAAAAATGATTTACTTGGTTGAAAAGGAAACAAGAAACATTGGGCATGGAGTCAATTTTTCAGATACTTAATGTACCAACAAGTGATTTAATACCAAATAGATTTTCACAGAGGCAAGATAGAAACCATATCACGGTCAATAAGATTTTGCAGATAGCATAGAAACAAATAATAACATTCCATCAACAACAGGCATCAAACTAGGATGAATCCATTGTCAACTTTAGAGAAATAAATGGATACTTAAATGTGATAGATCAAGCCATAACCAGTATGAATCCCAATCTATTTCAAACGTTCATTTAAGCATAGAAGAAGAACATAATGGAAGATATAACAAAGAAAATAAACATGCACATGAAGACATAAGGGAAAAGACAGACTGTAAAAATGATCAACACATGAATCTCTGGTCTTCAACAAAATAGGTATTTTCCACCATACGACTTTTTTATTCAAAATTTGACTTCAAAAATTATTGTCTCAAGGAGTTTCCAACCCCTTCAAAAATGATTCTCATTGTCTTTTATACAAAATTCGAAAGAAGTTTGACATAACCGCTTCTTTGAACTAATAACTGAAAATGTCTTAACTCGAAAGATAACAGTGTTTAAACAATATTACAAAATTTTCTTTTAAAATAAAAACATCATTTTTGCCACTTGGCAAGAGTTTCTGAATGCATCTTCATATATGAACAGAATATCTCTGTCTTCCATATTTATCCACATAGTTCCATTGGTCAGCAGTGGGCATATCATAACTGGTCATTTCCTTTATTAAGACTCGCATTTCAATGTGACCTGCATAAGAAACAAGAGGAAGATTCTCACAGATTGAGATCAACATATTTAAAATTTCAAAGTCCTCCGCAATTTTCTCCATTAGAATCTTTCCAGTAAGCATATGATCCAAATGCTGAAACTTTTTGTGATTCATTCTTATACCAAACAATAACCTCTTATATTCATTTGCAGAAATCAATTCATGATTTGCATCCCAAAAAGCAGGGAATCCTTTGATTATCAATTTTTCAAATTGTTTCTTAAACCTGTTTACTTCCTCTCGTACATGTCTAGCTTTAACTTCAATATTTTCAATATGTGAATACTTCCCTAAAATTCTTCTAGCCCATGTAATGACTGAAATTCTATTGCTTATATCCATTGTTGTCAAATCTGCTTTAGTCAAACTATTTAGGAAAGTTATTGCTCTTTGTGCTATTTCCTTTGGCTTTTTGTTCAGATTCTCTCTGGCTGCTCTACAACTTTCAAAAGCATCTTTGGCCACTTTTCCTTTAACCTTCATATAATCAAGATAGGGTCTCAATTTTTCAACTTCTTTTATAATCTGATCCCACACCATATGCTTACAACCCTGCATTGCAGCTTGTCCTATTACATGGGATGACAATCTTCTATTGTTATCAAACAATTATTGATTCTTTGCTTGCAAGGTTTCAATTTCCTTATCCTTTTTTTTCATTCTCTTCTTTTAGCCTCTGTGTTCCATTTTTCAATTCTTTAATCTCAACATCCTTCAGACTTATCTGGGACATGGCTTGTAAGAGACTGTCTACTCCAGCTTTCTCTTCACCTGTACCTGCATATGCCTGTTGCTGACCTAATTCTGTTAACTTTTTCTTTACCTCTTCCAATTGCTCTTCCAAACAAATCTTCTCTTTTTCCCAATGAACTTTTTCTTCAGCGAGCTTCAACATTTTTGCAGTAATATCTTTCACTTCATCTGACAGCTCTTCTTTTTCCTTCTCTAATATAGTCAGTTAAGCTCCCTAGATAAGTTGGGTGTCTGGGATTTTCAGCCTCTGCTTTAACATTCGAATTGTGCTGTCCTTTTCTTTGAGTAAATTTGCTGCCCCATCTCCCTCTTTGTTTTCCAAATCTGATTGCAATCTTTTTATTTGCTGCTGTCGAGACTTATTTTCTGTCTTTTCTTGTCTCAACTGGTTATTTAATTTGTCTACTAAAATCTTAAAATTGTTAACTTTTATGATCCCTTCCAAATAATTTGAGTATATAACTTCTCCAGTTTGTCTATGCAATAAGATTATATCTGGAGCATTGATTTTTGTCAAGTCAACTTTCATTTCTGAGATCTTGTCTTTGGTAACAACTGAAAATTTAAGAGAGTTCTCTTTAACATTTCTGCTAGTAAATAAACTGACTTCTGTGCTGGATATACTCCTAACCTTTGGAAATAATTTACTGGTTTGCCGGGAAGATTCTTGCTTATTTTGACTGTGCTCATTAAAAACATCCATTATATTACATGGTTTATTTACATCTTTTTCCACCAGGGCTTCCTGAATACTATATTCATTTACCGTGACCTCTGGTATTTTGATTTCGGTTTTATCTTCCTTTTCTGAAAATGCCATTAGATCTTGTTGCTCATCCATTTTTAAATTTTTCCCTTTTTCTGCTTCTTCAGTCTCAATGTTAGCTATGTCTTGTGCATACCTTTTAGACCCCACCATTGCAGTGTTCACCGTGATTTTTGCCTCTACCATCGTACCTGTCAATATAATTTCTTTTTCTTGAGAATCATGAACGATTTCTTTGGTCTCCTTATAGTCCAACCAATTTTCTCTATCAGACATTCCCTCAATCACCTGATGATCCAGCGCTTTGATGCGATGATCCATTCTCCTTTTTGAAATTATGTTTAATGGATCATATTCGATGGCCACTCCTGTCTCAAATTCCATATCTTTCAATAATTTTTCTATATAAATAGCAGCATTTTTGTTCTTCACTGTGAATGGGCCAAGTGTAAACGGATAATTAATATATGTTGCTTGTTTGAAAAACAAGAAATTATTATCTTCAACAATTAGTTTCTGCCTGAGAAACTCCAAGGTGAAAACCCTTAAGGTAATAAACGCCGGTAAAATGTAGGGTTTATGTTTAAAGCCATATAACTTGATCACTATACTGTCTTTTGACAGGAACCAATCTCCTATAGCATATTCAGTACTTAATTGCATCCATGTCTGCATCTCCGGTAGTACTCTAGGAAACTTTTCTCCATAAATCATTCTGTAAATTTCTGAGAGCATATAATTTATGTAATTAAACATATTATTCTCCAATAAATTTGTCGAAACTATCTTAGGGAATTGTAGGTCTTTGTGATTGGCCATCGTGATCATTCTCATCAAGAATGACTGAAATCTGAAGTGTCTAAGAGCAGAGAAATTAACCATCTGGTAATGAATCTTTTCAGCCAAGAATTCTTCAAAGTTAAGTCGAGGAATTTGACTTTCATCAATCCCCAGCGGAACTATACTCATTCTATACAAAAGGCTTAATTGAAACTCAGTTACGTACATGTCTGTGTCGAAACCTAGGACCAAAGCTAGCAAGGTTAAAACCAACCGGGTATTTTCATCAAATAGAGTGGGCTCTATAGGGTAAGGGATATCTGAAGTTCTTGCTTCTGGTTTAAGACATGTGGATAGGAACTTTTCTCTACTATCTTGAAGGGCTTGGTGATAAAACTCAATAGCAGAGGTTTCGAAAAAACTTTCAGATTCGAGGGTTTGGGAAAAATTTATTTCTAGGGCTTCAATTATGACAACAGGCTCTATTTTACAGATGGCTTTGCTTTTTCGACCGTCTAAGACAGTCCTTTCTTCTCTGGAATAATTATCAACACACCACGACACTAATTTTGGAAAAGACGGGATTTGGTCAGGGTAGAAGGTTAGCAAGGATGACTGGTGGACTTTATGTACGTCTATACCTTCTTCTAACAACCTAGACAATTTAAGCTTGATTTCAGCGACCGGTAACCTAATTAGGGTATTGTAAACGTCCCCATCTCTATCTTCTAGGGCTTCTTTGGCTTTAAAAACGTCTATATCATGCATAGTCTCCATTTAAATTATTTTTTTTTAAAACAAATTGCTTTAAAATATGCGAGACAGGTCACCAGACCCTACCTGTGCAGACACGTCCTTTATCCTTCTGACGTAACTGGAAATCTCCACTGGTCTTCAAAACTCCCGAGAACAGTGACACATAGACAAAATGTCATTTTTGAAAACCCTTTTGTTTTATATAAGCTCTTTTTCTTATCTTTCTTGCAGCTTTCCAGACGTATTTTCTTTCCAGCCGTTGATCGCACGTATTAATGATTTGAGCCATCAGATCTTGCGCCCTTTATTCTCCACGGTGGTATCCGCGATCCTAGATAGTGGTTTTCCTTCCTGGTTTCGACTGCATGCGGATCAACCATCGCGTGACACCTGTGAAGGTGGTTTCTTTACCACAACCACCCTTTCCGTTATCGAGTGTGCATTTCCCCTGATGCGGATGGGTTTCATCCCTTGATCTTTTCTTACTGCATGTCGTTCGTCTGAACATCATCAATGTATGGTGCATCTCCCGTGTATTTATGCATCCGCCATGTGCCATGGCCCACGCTTCCACATTTTACTCTTTGGCGGTTCCGCATGGCGCTTCAGTGGTTTGTGATACCACTATCGCGTCGATGCGGGACAATAGCATTGCGCCACGTATTCCAGTGGTATCGTATCCACAACCGCTCACCATGGTTTTCACACGAGCTTTTTGGCGATGCGGGAATCCACGACAACCATTGATTTTTTCTTGGCCATCTCCATCGTTGGAACTTCGCCGAAATTTAATCTTTTCCTTTAAAATATGCGAGACAGGTCACCAGACCCTACCTATGCAGACACGTCCATTATCCTTCTGACGTAACTGGCAATCTCCACTGGTCTTCAAAACTCCCGAGAACAGCGACACATAGACAAAATGCCGTTTTTGAAAACCCTTTTGTTTTATATAAGCTCTTTTTCTTATCTTTCTTGCAGCTTTTCGGACGTATTTTCTTTCCAGTCGTTGATCGCACGTATTAATTATTTGAGCCATCAGATCTTGCGCCCTTTATTCTCCACGGTGGTATCCGCGATCCTACATAGTGGTTTTCCTTCCTCGTTTCGACTGCATGCGGATCAACCATCGCGTGAAACCTGTGAAGGTGGTTTGTTTACCGCAACCACCCTTTCCCTTATCGAGTGTGCATTTCCCCTGATGCAGATGGATCTCATCCCTTGATCTCTTCTTAATGCATGTCGTCTGTCCGATCATCATCAATGTATGGTGCATCTCCCGTGTATTTTTGCATCCGCCACGTGCCATGGCCCACGCTTCCACATTTTACTCTTTGGCGGTTCTGCATAGCGCTTCAGTGGTCTGTGATACCACTATCGCGTCGATGCGGGACAATAGCATTGCGCCACGTATTCTAGTGGTATTGTATCCGCAACCGCTCACCATGGTTTTCACACGAGCTTTTTGGCGATGCGATAATCCACAACAACCATCGATCTTTTCTTGAGCCATCTCCGCCGTTGGAACTTCGCCAGAATTTAATCTTTTCCTTTAAAATATGCGAGACAGGTCACCAGACCCTACCTGTACAGACACATCCTTTATCCTTCTGACGTAACTGGAAATCTCCACTGGTCTTCAAAACTCCCGAGAACAACGACACATAGACAAAATGCCGTTTTTGAAAACCCTTTTGTTTTATATAAGCACTTTTTCTTATCTTTCTTGCAGCTTTCTGGACGTATTTTCTTTCCAGTCGTTGATCGCACGTATTAATGATTTGAGCCATCAGATCTTGCGCCCTTTATTCTCCACGACGGTATCCGCGATCCTACATAGTGGTTTTCCTTCCTGGTTTTGACTACATGCGGATCAACCATCGTGTGACACCTGTGAAGGTGGTTTGTTTACCGCAACCACCCTTTCCATTATCGAGGGTGCATTTCCCCTGATGCGGATGGGTCTCATCCCTTGATCTTTTCTTAATGCATGTCGTCCGTCCGATCATCATCAATGTATGGTGCATCTCCCATGTATTTTTGCATCCGCCACGTGCCATGGCCCACACTTCCACATTTTACTCTTTGGCGGTTCCGCATGGCTCTTCAGTGGTTTGTGATACCACTATCGCGTCCATGCGGGACAATAGCATTGCGCCACGTATTCCAGTGGTATTGTATCCGCAACCACTCACCATGGTTTTCACACGAGCGTTTTGGCGATGCGGGAATCCACGACAACCATCGATCTTTTCTTGAGCCATCTCTGCCGTTGGAACTTCGCCGAAATTTAATCTTCCCAAAAATTTCTTTCGGACTATAGCGCTTATGGGTTTTTTGTTGTTTGATTTTTATTATAACCCCTCATTCAACAAATCCTTTGTATTTTGGACAAATTTTTAAGCTTTCTTTGGATTTTTGACTTGCGACTTGTTCACGCTTCACCTCCGACCGCCGACCAACGATCGCATCTCAGAGTTTCACGTGATAATATGAGACTTCGTGGCACAGTTCACCCTTCACCTCCGCCCTGCGACCACCGACCATACACGACTTGGTTGCATACTTCACCCTTGACCTCCGACTTCGCCGCACAATTCACGCTTCACCTCCAACCGCCGATAAGCGACTAGCCCCTCGACGTTCATTTTGCCCCTCCCGGGGCTAATGCTAGTTATTTTTAATTAAAAAAAAAAAATATAAAGTTTTATAATATTTTTTATTTTTATTTTGATTAATTTAAATAGATGGATGAAATTGCAATTATAATACAAAATTTCAGTGTTTTTCAATTTAATAAAAAGAGTGATTATTTTTTTATTTGATAATAGTTTTTATTATTTTTCTAATTTGACAACTAAATCTTCTAATCTCCTTAATTGATGATGATGATAATGGTGGTTAACTTTGACTGAGACTAACTTTAATCTATGCGACCTCAAGAAGGGTATTATTTGGTTTGTTTTAAAATTTTAATCCTATACTTAAATAGCTTGGCAAGAAGCTTTTCTAGCTCACTATAGTTATGGCAAGTTAGGAGGTTAGAAATGTTTGTATTATAGCAAATACTATGAAACTCAAATCTAATGTGGGTGTAAGTAGAACACTGTGATTTTCATTCTCAATGCTCATAGATTCACAAAGATGTCAAACCCTTTCCAAGGAATAGACCAAGGCCCTCTTTCGCTATGGAGCTCATGATAGCTCGTTCTTAATTTTCTTTTATCCTCTCAATTTTTCTAGTACCACAATTTCTCTTTAAACTTAGATGTAATAATAATTTTGACATGTTTGATGTTTTGCAAAGTGTCATTTTTGTCAATGCCCCAATGGTTTAACCAAGCCATGGTATCTTTACGCCACCCCCTCTTGAAGCGTAGTTGGTTCTGACTCAATTTTACAGCAATTTTAGAAAGTCTCTCGTTTTCCATGTTATTTATCTTGTGCTTATATGTCAGGTACCTAGTCATAGCCATGCTCTTGATGGGGGAAAGACCCACTTCTATGAGGAGAATAGGATAAGGCGTATTGATTTTAATTTTGAGGTTATAAGTTATAAATCATTTATAGATCTGCTCAATCTTTCTCCAAGACTCTAGAAACGCTACACCCCCAAACTTCACAACCGTATAAGATAACGAGGATGACAAGAGTTTCAAAGAGGAACTTTTTTTTATCTCACATGATCAGGTTGGCCAATTTACAATTTTTTTCAAGACCAAAATAAGCTTTCCACCCTTCGTTAATCTTTTTTTCGATGCTATAGTTCCAATTGAGCTTGTGGTGGATATCAATTCTGAGATACTTGTAAGAAGTCACTTCCTCCAGATTTCTATTGTCATATATAAAATTAGCATAGGTGTCTTTCTTAGATTTTATAATCATAGCTTTTGCCTTGTCAGTGTTAACCATCATGCCCATATTAGAGCTAAAATCTTTGAGAATCCCTTATTGCTTATCGAGATTAGAGGGACACCTTGCCATAAGAACAATATCATCAACACAAAGCATGACAATGATAACTAGCCTAGCTAAGATCATGCAACCTACTTCTTCTAAACAACATTCTAACTTATGATATGGTATTTCATTTCAAATAATAAAAGTAACTAAAATGTATATATTTAATAACTTCATCTTTCATCTAAATTATTGATTATTTTTTTTTTTTTAAAATAATAATAATAATAAAAGTTTAAAACTTGAAATTTTAATTTCATTTTTTTATTATAATTAATTAAAAAATTGTTTTTCACATTAAATAAATAAATAAATGGCATTGCTTAAAAAATATAGATTTAGCAATGGATAAAGCAATTGGTAATGAGTAAATGAGATGAGAAGTTGTAAATGAAAAACCACAAGTTTAATTAAAAACTATTTTTCATATTAAATAAATAATTAAATTATATTATACTTAAAAAATATAGATTTAACAATGGGTAAAGCAATTAGCAATTAGTAATGAATAAATGAGATGAGAAGTTGTAACTAAAAAGTCACAAGTTCAATCCTATGAATATTAGTTAAAAAAAATCAACTTTCCAATTCCATCTATTATAGTCCTTAAAAACCCAATAAATAAAATAACTTTTAAAATATTGTATTATATTTTAATAAAAAATAAAAAAATATTATTTTAAAACATCGAAGGTTGAGCACTTTAACAAATAGATATATTTTTTCTTAATAAAATGTGGGTATTTATTTAGTGTCAAGGTTTCAGCACATAACCATTATTTTCAAATTTTAACTGCTCGAATCTAGCGAGGGACCATGTTATTTTAATATAAACGTTTAGATTTTAAAAATAATTAGTGATTTTATATAAATGAGTGATTTACATCTTAATATATAAATTTTATTTATTTTTTATTATTTTAATGTGAAAAATGATGCGAGTGCATGGTCAATGTTAAAATCTTCACTAAAAGGCCCATTGCAGATTTGTCTTTTCACTTCATGTAAGCATACTCGTAGTAAACGATGTACATCTGAAACGTATTTTTTACATTTGATCTAAGCAAGGAAAACATGCCCGAAGGTTATATTTCGGGGCTAGTTTCTAAAATAATTTAAAATACACTCATTTAAGGTTTAATATTTTTTAAATATTTTTTTTATTTTATTTTAAATAAATAATATTGTTTGAAAAAGAAATTTTTTAGAAGGGGTTGAGTAATTGATAATGAGTAAATGAGATGAGAAATTGTAAATAAAGTCACAAGTTCAACTCCTCATTAGTAAATAATTTAAAGTTTAATATATTTGTAAATCTATATAGTGTTGTTTGGAAATTAGTAAAGAGCAATGTTGAAAATTGAATTTGAATAGAATGGAATTTAAGTCTAGTGAGTAAATTAGTGAAGAAACTCAATTATTTTTTATTTGAAATAAATTTGTTATTTTTAAGTAAATTTGTTACGGTTATGTTAAATTTGTTGAAGATTAAAAATGTTAATTAATTTTAGGAAGGATTTGAAATATAGAAAACTATGTTATGTAATCTATCTGTTGCACCACTTTGTTTACAAGTTGTCTCAAGGAAAAATCCACACCTTTGTTATATCACTTATAAATGTCTAATTTCGCCGAAGGCGTTCATTCTGGGAGAAGATGTTTCATGCCACTGTAGCTGGATTCCTCGCTTATGCAGCGAATGGAATCCAGCCACGTGCATTCCGCGTCTGCCAAATTCAAGGTTCTGCAAAATTCAAAGCTATGTTGCCAAATTGGTCAATGTTATGTCTGTTCTCCTTCTCCCTCAGCCAGCACTTCATTTTTCCGCCAAAGCTATGGTTCTACGGTTGTGATTCCTTTGCAGACGTGACGACTTGGTCCTCACTGCCTGAAACCCTTATTTCTAGCTGCCCGAACCATGTCGCCTGTCAATCCAAGCCGTCCTCCGTATCCACACATGGCTCGAGATCGAGATTTAAAGCTTGAGTGTCCAGGAAGACTGCTTCTGCTGCAGCTCCTAGGTATTTGCCAATGCGACTACCTAAGGATTGAGTGTCCACTAAGTTTGCGAGGAACTTGCATAACCAGGGGGATGCAAGTTGCACTCAGCCCTGCCTGTAAGTCTTTAATTTATCGGCAATAAAGCGAGTAGGGCTACACATAGTGCATAAGAGGCTAACCCCAGAGGCGGAGAGCATCTTGAATCATGCCATAGCAGACGCTTGTTGCTGCGACGTTTTTGGCAGCCCCTGCTAGCCATCTGCGCCAGGCTTGCTAGGCTGCGACTTCAAATTTTAGGGGTTGGTGCTGAATCCACCGGCAATAGAGATGATGAGGTTGTGTATTGACTATCGTCACCTAAACAAAATGACCATTAAAAATCGATACCCACTCCCTCGCATAGATGATCTATTCGATCAAGTATGAGGAGCAACAGTGTTTTCTAAAATTGATTTAAGAACTGGATACCATCAAATAAGAATAAAGGATGAAGATATTTATAAAACTACTTTCAGAACACGTTATGGGCACTATGAGTTCATGGTCATACCTTTTGGGTTGACCAATGCCCCGGCAACATTCATGTGTCTAATGAAAATTGTGTTACATAAATTTGTCGTTGTCTTTATAGATGACATCTTAATTTACTCTAAAAATGAAGAAGAACACGAAGAACACCTGAGAATGGTCCTACAAACTTTAAGAGAACACAAACTCTACGCGAAGTTTAGTAAATGTGATTTTTACCAAGATAAAGTACAATATCTAGGACATGTAATTTCGAAATATGGAATTGCGGTAGACCCGGACAAAATCAAAGCAATCATAGATTGGCCAGTCCCAAGGGATGTGATGGGTATTAGATCCTTCATGGGGAACACAGGTTACTACCGTAGATTTATCGAGGGACTTTCGAAGATTGCATATCCTATAACTTCACTCCAAAAGAAAGGGTTAAAATTTAATTGGACAACTAAGTGTCAGGAAAGTTTTGAAAAGTTAAAACATTTACTTACCACCACACCTATTCTAACAATAGCTGATCCCTACAAAGACTTTGTGGTTTGTACGGATGCATGTTTAGAAGGGTTAGGTGGAGTATTACTACAAGAAGACCATGTAATAAGCTATGAATCTAGAAAACTTAAACAACATGAAAAGAACTATGTGACTCATGACATAGAGTTGGCGGCCATAATTCACGCTTTAAGAATGTGGGGGCATTATCTAATCGGGAAGAAATTCATTTTAAAAACAGATAACATAAGCTCAAAATATTTCTTCGATCAACAAAATCTTAATGCTCGACAAGCAAGGTGGTTGGCCTTCTTGAGCGAGTACGAATTTGAAATTAAGCACATTAAGGGAAAAGAAAATAAGATTGCTGAAGCTTTAAGCAAGAATGTAAGTTTTCAAATTTCTACTGAGATGAGCAGTTATAAAACAGACTTGGAGAACATAATAACTAATGCTGCTGAAAATGATCAAGATTATTTAAGAACTAAAGAAAAATGGCAAAGAAGTGTTATTAATAAAGAACCGACCGAGTTTAGTGTCGGAACCGATAACTTGCTGAAATATAAGAATCGAATATACATACCCAACTCAGAAGAAGTAAAAAGGTTAATCTTAAATGAAACTCATAAGAAACCTTACTCCGGCCATCCCGGGTACTGGAAAATGTTAACAAATTTAAAGAAGGAATACTATTGGCCTAACATGAAGAAAGAAGTTTCCGACTATCTAGCCAGATGTCTAGAATGTCAACAGGTAAAAATCGAACATAAACATCCAGCAGGGTTGTTGCAACCTTTGCCCATTCCTGAATGAAAGTGGGAAGTGATAAGTATGGACTTCATAACCGGATTACTTAAAAATAACAGACAACATGATTCAATTATGGTAGCAGTTGATGAATTAAGTAAAGCTGCACATTTCATTCCGGTTAAGTCTACTTTGAAAGTTGTGAATATTGCTGACATTTTTATGAAAGAAATATTTAGGTTGCATGGCATTCCGAAAGTGGTGATATCAAATAGAGATTCAAAATTTACTAGCAATTTTTGGAAAGCATTATTTCAAGGGTTAGAAACAAAGTTAAATTTTAGTACTGCAAACCATCCGAAAACAAATGGGCAGACAGAAAGAACTAACCAAATACTTGAAGACATGTTACGAATGTACGTGATGAACAAACCCGGTAAGCGGGAAGAATATCTTCCCTTAGTCGAGTTTGCATATAACAATGGTTATCAAACGTCGACAAAAATGACACCATTTGAAATACTATATGGCAGAAAGTGCCGCACACCTATAACATGGGATAGCCCCGTGGATAGAATTGTGCTCGGACCCGATTTGTTAAGAGACATGGAGCAAATTGTTAAATAGGTACAGCAAAATCTAAAATGTGCACAAGATCGTCAAAAGAGCTATGCAGATCTCAAGAGAACACAAAGAGAGTTTAATGTCAGAGACCATGTTCACTTAAAGTTAAAAGAGAAAAGAAGTTCCTTGAGGTTGGGTAAGTGTTCGAAGCTGGCTCCTAGGTATTGTGGACCGTTCGAGGTACTGGCCAAGGTAGGGCCGGTAGCCTACGAACTAGCACTTCCCCTTCTATTAAAGTTCATAATGTATTTCACGTATCTTTGTTAAAAAAATACGTTCATTACGCAACTCACATAATTGATTGGGACATGATTCAGGTAGAGCCCGAGGGAGAGTTCCAAACCGATCCTATGCATATCCTCGAGAGGAAGGAGCTAACGTTGCGGAACCGAGCTATCGCTCGAATTAAAGTGCATTGGAAGCACTTTATCCCAGAAGAGGCTACCTGGGAATTGGAGGACAAAATGCGAGAGGCATACCCTTCATTTTTCCAGCATGAGCAAGAAGGCTTGGATTGAATAAAATAGAATAAAGGTAACACCGAGGACGGTGTTCAGAATAAGGGGGGGAGGAATGTGATACCCCCTCACAAAACATTTTCTTTGAAAAGATTATTATTTTTATTATTGTTTTATGATTGAGTTATTAAAAACTCACAATATTGTAACTCACACTTATGTGAGAATGATGTGCACCAAAAACTATTTTATTATTATTTTTATAAAAGAAATCAACACTGGAGAGGATCAATTGAAAGAGGGGACACCACCTACCACTATGGACAAGAGATAGCACAAATCATTATGATAAACCAATCAATCCAAGTGGAGTACTCAACACTCCAGATAATATCCACAAAAATAGGATCTGAGGATTACTTGAGATTGAGTTGGTGATGGCACAAGTCCTAGGCAAAAAATATAAAGATGAGCACTGAGAGAGCATCAGGGATGTTGTGCAAGGAAGTATTATTATGCTGGAGAAATTGTGTTGAGTCCTCTTGTTTGATAATTCCATCCATTTTGACTGTTACAGACTCTTCGGAGGGAGTGCTGCATTGCAGTCATGCTAGTCCGATAGTGGAGGTGGTGATCCAGCTCGGAGGTGAGATCTGGCGGATTCTAGGTTCTCTATGGTTGGGAGGAATTGATACCTCTCCATTTCATTTCGGTTCAGCATATTTTACTGTCAAGTAAGTACATTTTATGTGGTTGAGTTTATGTTTATTACTTCTCTAGAATGCTGGTTGTTAATTATAAATGGAGTAAAGTATTTTGATTAGTAATATGATGTTCCTCAACACTTAAGTTTTTAAGTTTTGTATGATGTATCACCATGGCGGGGACCTCGGTCTGCTCGGGTTTCCATTTCTTTGCTTTATATATGCTGCAAATCGCTCTTATGAAATTTAATGATGGAAGTATATATGCACTGTCGCATCCATGGATGTCTGCCGAATTATATACTCTGTCAATTTGTTGCTTTTCCGAACCTGTCATTACGTCTTTGCCATAGCATATATATATATTTAAATACAGACAGATTTTAGTAGATTGATTTTCGTTGTAGAATATATGTACTGTCAATTTGTTTTCTGAAGCTGTCAATACGTGTCTTTTTAATGGATGAAATATATATTTATACATTGTCAGATCCGTCGTTTGACTTTCATTGTTGATTATATTTACACGCTGCTGGATCGGTCAACTCGTTCTGTTGTAGATATTGTTTTCCTGTGTTCAAACCTTGGTTATGGGATCGATGGCGCCAGGGTTAGATTTTCTTTTAAACTAAGTTGTTAGCTTGAATCCGATCTAGAGTTTTCTTTTCTCCTTTGCTGAAGTGAGGACCGATGTGTTAGATCTCTGCGTTTTCGTTATCTCCCAGTGGAAACCTGCCCTTTTCTCATTGCTGCCACGTTAAAAATCTCACACTTAATAGTAACTTTATAGTTTGCTCTCGGCGAACTCCACCGCCATTTTTGGGGACTACCTGGGGTGGTTTTTAGTCTTTCACTGGTATCACTGTGTTGAATCTACAACTAACCGTTAGTTGAGCTTGGAGACTGCATTCTCCTTCGGGTGTGTGATCTCCCTTCACTTTCAACGCCTAGTTTTGCGTCCTCGTCGTGTTCTGTGACTGTCCCTACCTCGTCGAGCCTTCACGCTGAGCCCATGACCGTCTCTACCCGACCTACTCCTCCTTTACTACTGCAATCGGGTCACAATTTTACAAATACATTGCAAACACGGTTTCATTCGATAGCGAGTCCACCGTGGAGTTTAGTTGTGCTCGTCGCTTTATTTTATTTAAAAAGATTTTATTATGGTAAGTCAACGGTTGATTTTCCTATAAACAACACTGTTTGAAGTTAGGGTTAAGTTCATGGTTCGTATTTATAAGTGTATATGGTTTAAATTTATATATGCGATTACATCGTTGAATAAATAAATATCAAGTTCTTTATATGTTTAAATATGTGTGGCATTATTATACCTGCCTCCGGCAGGTTATATAGAAATCACTTGGTATGCTAAAAGCTTTGACTTTAATTAATTTTTTTTTTCTTTCTAAAGTTTTACTTAAGTTTTGTAAAATTTCTATATTAATTTAAATTTTTTAAAATTTAAAATATATATTTTTTTTATTTTTTAAAATACATTTTTTCTGTTTTCTTATTGGTTAATGTTAATGATTTGACTAATTTAATGTGGTGTGCAATAAAATTATCACATATAAAAAATCAATTAAAAATAATAAAAAATAAAAAATACATTATATTGCCGAGTGTCTTATAAATTATTATCATTAATATCATTGACATGATATAATTAGATAATTTTAATTAAAAAATATTTAAAATATAATTTAATAATTTTGAATGTCTTATTTAATATTAAAACATCTATATCATGTCATTTCACTGTACCACCATCATTTATTAACTATTATAAATTACAAAATTGTAATATTTGTAATTAAAAAGTATTATATCATTTTTCAAGTAATTAAAATTTCAATTAAAATTATTAATTACTAAAATATTTTTAATTTAAAAAATTTATTTTAATTTTAATCGTAAAAATTGTGATTTTTAAAATATATTATTTCAATAATTATAGATTGCAATTTAAAAGTACTATGTGAGACATAAAGTTATTTGAATGTATAGTATATTATTATTATTGAATTTATGAATAATTTTAATGATATTTGTTTTATGTTTTGGTAAGAATTTATATATGTATATGTAATAAGATTTAAGTTATATAATTTAAGTAAATTTATTAAATTATATAACAAAATAAAATATTAATGATATGAGTATAAACTATTTATGTTTTAGTTAAAAATCTATATTTATAGATATTTAATTTATGATGAACAATTATAATTTTTTAACAATGATTTTTTGAAAAAAACACTAAATGAAACTTATTATTTTGTATATTCTATTAATCAATATATAGTTTTTTTAAATTGAATATTTATATCACAAAATAATATTTCCTTATAAACATATTTATGGTTGTGTTGAATATATCAAATATATTATAAAAAACTTTATAATTATATCTATTTTAATAACTATATAATACAAAACATGTTAGCATATTCATCTCACCACTAACCCATTACCATGAATCCCTAATATCTAACTTGTTATCTCTTTAACCATTAACTCAAAATATTCCCAATCATTGTATACTAAGACCCTCATCATTGACCCACTATTTATATAACAAAAAATAATTTATATAAAATATAAACTATTTATATAACAATAAATAGTTTATATAAAATATAAACTATTTATATAACAATAAATAGTTTATATAAAATATAAACTATTTATATTTTAGTTAAAAATCTATATTTATAGATATTTAATTTATGATTAACCATTATAATTTTTGAACAATAGTGTTTTTGGAAAAAAACACTAAATGAAATTTGTTATTTTGTTTATTCTACTAATCAATATATAGTTTTTTAAAATTAAATATTTATATTACAAAATAATCTTTCTTTATAAACATATTTATGGTTGTGTATCAAATATATTATAAAAAAAAACATTATAATTATATCTATTTTGACAACTATATAATACAAAACATGTTAACATATTCATCTCACCACTAATCCATTACCATGAACTTCTATTATCTAGCTTGTTATCTCTTTAACCATTAACCCAAAATATCTCCAACCATTGCATACTAAGACCTACCAACATACTAATGTGCTTCAACTACTATGCTATTAACTCCCCAACTACTATGGTTGATTTAAGTCAAACATGGAAGACTACATGGTGGAATATACTGTTATCCATAATTGATGCTACTAACCCACTAACACTTAACATAATACAAAATAATTTATCTTACTAAACATGATGAGGTTGTATTGAATATATCAAATATATTATAAGAAACAATACAACCATATCTATATCAAATATATTATAAGAAACAATACAACCATATCTATATCAAATATATTATAAGAAACAATATAACTATATATATTTCATCAAATATATAATACAAAACATGTTAGTTTATTGATTTTACCAATAATTTAGTGTAAAATATTCATAGATTACAAATTACTCTTATCACTATCTTCTCATTATTTTCAAATTATTTTTAAGAGGCAGTTACTAAACAGCTTTGCTGCTTATTTCACTTGTTTAAATACATATGGATGAGTTTAAAAATATAAAGGTTTAATTTAATGGTTTACAAGTATTGGTTGTATATATTAATTAAATATGGAATTGATTGTTAATTATATTGTTGAGTAAAAAGAAATTAATTGCTTAATCATATTGATGAATATAGATTATGTCGTTTGGATATATATGGTGTAAGTTTATTGTTAAACTTATATGGTGTTAAATGGTTTATGATGAAATGCATAAAGTTATGAAACGACCATACTATAGAATTGCTTAATTATATTGTTAAAGTTATGGGTATAGTTAGATGGCATTCACAAAATTATAATATTGCATTATTTGATATGTGTTTCAATTTTAAATAATTAGATGGCATTTATATAATTATAATGAAACAATAAAAACTAACTAGATTTAATTTGCATAAATATAATGTGTCATCATTAAGAAATGTATGTAGGTTTGTTTAGTTACCTTGTGTGAACAATTAATTTTATTGAAAATAAATGTGTTAAGTATAAAAAATTGATGAGTTAAATAGGTACAAGACTTGGAACAAAACAAATATAAAATACTTGTTCTCTTTCCTTATACGTTAAGTATTGTCTTTACAAAGTGGTAGTGTGACAGTGTGGTATCAGAGCCCTAGGTTCCTACACTAGGACCTAATTGGAGCTCATCATTGATGTTTATTTATATTATATGAATTACTGACCAAATGTTATTTGTGTTTTCCTTGATTAGATTGTGACTTAAGTTCCTATTATTGAGAAATGGCCGAAGAAAGATCTCCCACTCCCATTTATGTCGAATTAACTGAAGAAGAACAACAGAATAAAATGATGAATGATAATCAAGAGGAAATTCTGCAAACGTAAGAGAACTTCAAAATGACTTGCAAACATTTACGCTGGAACATGAATGGGTAATGCGGACCCAAGAAGATGTAAATGAAGCTCTACTACAGAAATTAACTGAATTTTCTAAGGACACGGGTCATGTGGGGATAAAAAGAAAACATACAAATAAAAAATGGATTCTTCATCCGAAACTTTTTCTGATGATAGATCCGCTAACAGTGAGTCCTAGGACTCTAGTAGCGAGGATGAGCATAAACGAGGAAGGAAAAAGAAACGTAGAGATGAGATATCTGGAGAATTTAAAAAGATTAAACCTCCTATCTTTGACGGGGAAATCAAGAAAGGAGAGGAAGCCGAAGCATGGCTATCTGGTATGAAAAAATATTTCACCATGTATAACTACTCTAATTCAATGAAAGCAAAAATGGCCATCTTTAACTTGGTTGGGAAGGCTGAAATTTGGTGGAAGGACCTAAAGAAAGCTAAAGGGATTAATGATCATAAAGTTACTTGGTGTTGGTTTAAAAAGATGTTTAAAAAATAATATCTGTCTGAATATTATTATGAGGGTAAGTCTAAAGAATTTTATGAACTAAGGTTGGGGAAAATGTCGATGCATGATCTCTGCACGAAATTCCTGTCCTTATTAAAACATGTACCCTACCTCATTGAAGAAAAGCATAAAATACAAAGGTTCCTTGGTTGTCTACCTAACTTCTACAAAGATAGACTAGAATTTGATAACCCTAAAACACTTTATAAGGCCATGAGAAAAGCTAACTAGCTTATGACCAAGCTAAACATAGACAAGATAATCCAAAAACCTTTAAGAAGAGGGAGGGACAAGATTTTAAAAGAAGAGAATTCAAGCCCTTTAATAAAAATAGAAACTTTCCCCAAAATAAATTTAACAAACCTCAACCAACCAAACCTGATTTTAAAGATAACATTGGATTTAAGAAAAATGAAGAAATAAAAAGAGAAACTCTAAAATGTTGGGGATGTGGAGAAAGCCATTTTTACAGGGACTGTCCGCATAAGAAGGACAACTGAAGCATTCATGCAGTTAGAGAAGCTGCCACAGTAGGAGAAGTTGCGAGAAGCATTCCAAAGATAAGCGTAGCCTTGGATAATCGTCAAGCAGAGTTTCAACCCTCCATGATAGAGGTAGAAGGTAAAATCTCTAAAAGGTCTATTTCAATTTTAATTGATTCTGGTTCAACATTAAGTTATATATCTCCTAGTTTGGTAGATGCTTGTAAGTTGAAAAAACATGAATTTCAAAAATCTTGGTTAGTTCAATTAGCCACGGGCACAAAAAGAAAAGTGACAAGTTTTATTTCCACATGTGATTTTAAGATGAATGATTATGTTACAAAAGCTGATTTGAACATATTACCAGTAGGATCATACGACATTTTGATTGGCATGGATTGGCTTGAAAGTCATAGAGTAATTTTAAATTGTTATGAAATTTTTTTTACTTGCATTGATGAATCTGGTAAGCATAGAATTGTTAGAGGCATTCCAAAGAAAAGTACACTTAGAAAAGTATCTGCATTGCAACTTAAGAAGTGTGCGAGGAAAGGTTGTAAGATTTTTGCTATGCATATAACAGAAACCTCTAATGAAAAGAATAAACCTAGTCTAGAGGATTATGCTATACTACAAGAATTTAAAGATGTGTTCTCGGACGAAGTTCCTAGTTTACCCCCCAGGAAGGATATCAATTTCACTATCGAGTTGGTATCTGGTGCGGTACCTGCCTGCCTCTAAGGCCCCTTACAGAATGAATCAACTTGAACTAATAGAACTAAAAATGCAGTTACATTAAGAGTTAATTGATAAACACTACATTAGACCGAGTGTGTCCCCGTGGGGAGCACCGGTGCTTTTTGTGAAAAAGAAATATGGCACACTGAGGTTGTGTATTGACTATCGCCACTGAACAAAATGACCATTAAAAATCGATACCCACTCCCTCGCATAGATGATCTATTTGATCAAGTACGAGGAGCGACAGTGTTTTCTAAAATTGATTTAAGAACTGGATACCATCAAATAAGAATAAAGGACGAAGATATTTATAAAACTGCTTTCAGAACACGTTATGGGCACTATGAGTTCATGGTCATACCTTTTGGGTTGACCAACACCTCGGCAACGTTCATGTGTCTAATGAACAATGTGTTACATAAATTTGTCGTCATCTTTATAGATGACATCTTAATTTACTCTAAAAATGAAGAAGAACACGAAGAACACCTGAGAATGGTCCTACAAACTTTAAGAGAATACAAACTCTACGCGAAGTTTAGTAAATGTGATTTTTACCAAGATAAAGTACAATATCTAGGACATGTAATTTCAAAAGATGGAATTGCGGTAGACCCGGACAAAATCAAAGCAATCATAGATTGGCCAGTCCCAAGGGATGTGACAGGTATTAGATCCTTCATGGGGATCATAGGTTACTACCGTAGATTTATCGAGGGATTTTCGAAGATTGCATATCCTATAACTTCACTCCAAAAGAAAGGGTTAAAATTTAATTGAACAACTAAGTGTCAGGAAAGTTTTGAAAAGTTAAAACATTTACTTACCACCGCACCTATTCTAAAAATAGTTGATCCCTACAAAGACTTTGTGGTTTGTACGGATGCATGTTTAGAAGGGTTAGGTGGAGTATTACTACAAGAAGACCATGTAATAAGCTATGAATCCATAAAACTTAAACAACATGAAAAGAACTATGTGACTCATGACATAGAGTTGGCGGCCATAATTCACGCTTTAAGAATGTGGCGGCATTATGTAATTGGGAAGAAATGCATTTTAAAAATAGATAACATAAGCTTAAAATATTTCTTTGATCAACAAAATCTTAATGCTCGACAAGCAAGGTGGTTGGCCTTCTTGAGCGAGTACGACTTTGAAATTAAGCACATTAAGGGAAAATAAAATAAGATTGCTGACACTTTAAGCAGGAATGTAAATTTTCAAATTTCTATTGCGATGAGCAGTTATAAAACAGACTTGGAGAACATAATAACTAATGCTGCTGAAAATGATCAAGATTATTTAAGAACTAAAGAAAAATGGCAAAGAAGTGTTATTAAGAAAGAACCGACCGACTTTAGTGTCAGAACCAACATTTGCTTAAATATAAGAATCGAATATACATACCCAACTCAGAAGAAGTAAAAAGGTTAATCTTAAATGAAACTCATAAGAAACCTTACTTCGGCCATCCTGGGTACCAGAAAATGTTAACAACTTTAAAGAAGGAATACTATTGGCCTAACATGAAGAAAGAAGTTGTCGACTCTCTAGCCAGATGTCTAGAATGTCAGCAGGTAAAAACCGAACATAAACATCCAGCGGGGTTGTTGCAACATTTTCCCATTCCTGAATGGAAGTGGGAAGTGATAAGTATGGACTTCATAACCGGATTACCTAAAAATAACAAACAACATGATTCAATTATGGTAGTAGTTGATAAATTAAGTAAAGCTGCACATTTCATTCCGGTTAAGTCTACTTTGAAAGCTGTGAAAATTACTGACATTTTTATGAAAGAAATATTTAGGTTGCATGGCATTCCGAAAGTGGTGATATCAGATAGATATTCAAAATTTACTAGCAATTTTTGGAAAGCATTATTTCAAGGGTTAGAAACAAAGTTAAATTTTAGTACTGCATACCATCCGCAAACAGATGGGCATATAGAAAGAACTAACCAAATACTTGAAGACATGTTACGAATGTACATGATGAACAAACCCTGTAAGGGGGAAGAATATCTTCCCTTAGTCGAGTTTGCATATAACAATGGTTATCAAACGTCGACAAAAATGACACCATTTGAAATACTATATGGCAGAAAGTGCCGCACACCTATAACATGGGATAGCCCCGTGGATAGAATTGTGCTCGGACCCGATTTGTTAAGAGGCATGGAGCAAATGGTTAAACAGGTACAACAAAATCTAAAATGTGCACAAGATAATCAAAAGAGCTATGCAGATCTCAAGAGAACACAAAGAGAGTTTAATGTCAGAGACCATGTTCATTTGAAGGTAAAAGCGAAAAGAATTTCCTTGAGGTTGGGTAAGTGTTCGAAGCTGGCCCCCAAGTATTATGGACCGTTCGAGGTATTGGCCAAGGTAGGGCCGGTAGCCTACAAACTGGCACTTCCCCCTTCTATTAAAGTTCATAATGTATTTCACGTATCTTTGTTAAAAAAATACGTTCATGACGCAACTCACATAATTGATTGGGACATGATTTAGGTAGAGCCCGAGGGAGAGTTCTAAACCGGGCCTATGCGTATCCTCGAGAGGAAGGAGCTAACGCTGCGGAACCGAGCTATCACTCGAATTAAAGTGCAGTGGAAGCACTTTATCCCAGAAGAGGCTACCTGGGAATTGGAGGACAAAATGCGAGAGGCATACCCTTCATTTTTCCAACATGAGCAAGAAGGCTCGGATTGAATAAAATAGAATAAAGGTAACACCAAGGACGATGTTCAGAATAAGGGGGGGAGGAATGTGATACCCCCTCACAAAACATTTTCTTTGAAAAGATTATTATTTTTATTATTGTTTTATGATTGAGTTATTAAAAACTCACAATATTGTAACTCACACTTATGTGAGAATGATGTGCACCAAAAACTATTTTATTATTATTTTTATAAAAGAAATCAACACTGGAGAGGATCAATTGAAAGAGGGGACACCACCTACCACTATGGACAAGAGATAGCACAAATCATTATGATAAACCAATCAATCCAAGTGGAGTACTCAACACTCCAGACAAGATCCACAAAAATAGGATCTAAGGATTACTTGAGATTGAGTTTGTGATGGCACAAGTCCTAGGCAAAAACTATAAAGAGGAGCACTGAGAGAGCATCAAGGATGTTGTGCAAGGAAGTATTATTATGCTGGAGAAATTGTGTTGAGTCCTCTTGTTTGATAAGTCCATCCATTTTGACTGTTACAGACTCCTAGGAGGGAGTGTTGCGTTGCATTCGTGCTAGTCCAATAGTGAAGGTGGTGATTTAGCTCGGGGGTGAGATCTGGTGGATTCCAGGTTCTCTATGGTTGGGAGGAATTGATACCTCTCCATTTCATTCTAGTTCAGCATATTTTACTGTCAAGTAAGTACATTTTATGTGGTTGGGTTTATGTTTATTACTTCTCTAGAATGCTGGTTATTAATTATAAATGGAGTAAAGTATTTTGATTAGTAGTATGATGTTCCTCAACACTTAAGTTTTTAAGTTTTGTATGATGTATCACCATGGCGAGGACCTCGGTCTGCTCGGGTTTCCATTTCTTTGTTTTATATATGTTGCAAATTGCTCTTATGAAATTTAATGATGGAAGTATATATGCACTGTCGCATCCATGGATGTCTGCCGAATTATATACTCTGTCAATTTGTTGCTTTTCTGAACCTGTCATTACGTCTTTGCCATAGAATATATATATATTTAAACACAGACAGATTTCAGTAGATTGATTTTCGTTGTAGAATATATGTACTGTCAATTTGTTTTCCGAATCTGTCAATACGTTTTTTTTAATGGATGAAATATATATTTATACATTGTCAGATCCGTCGTTTGACTTTCATTGTTGATTATATTTACACGCTGTTGGATCGGTCAACTCGTTCTGTTGTAGATATTGTTTTCCTGTGTTCAAACCTTGGTTGTGGGATCGATGGGGACATGGTTAGATTTTCTTTTAAACTAAGTTGTTAGCTTGAATCCGATCCAGAGTTTTCTTTTCTCCTTTGCTGAAGTGAGGACCGATGTGTTAGATCTCTGCGTTTTCGTTATCTCCCAGTGGAAACCTGCCCTTTTTTCATTGTTGCCACGTTTAAAATCTCACACTTGACAGTAACTTTATAGTTTGTTCTCGGCGAACTCCATCGCCGTTTTTGGGGACTACCTGGGGTGGTTTTAAGTCTTTCACTGGTATCACTGTGTTGAATCTACAGCTAACCGTTAGTTGAGCTTGGAGATTGCGTTCTCCTTCCGGGTGTGTGATCTCCCTTCACTTTCAACGCCTAGTTTTGCGTCCTCGTCGTGTTCTGTGACTATCCCTACCTCACCGAGCCTTCGTGCTGAGCCCATGACCGTCTCTACCCCGCCAACTCCTCCTTTACTGCTGTAATCAAGTCGCAGTTTTACAAATACATTGCAAACACAGTTTCATTCGGTAGCCAGTCCATCGTGGAGTTTAGTTGTGCTCGTCGCTTTATTTAAAAAAAAAAGATTTTATTATGGTAAGTCAAGAGTTGATTTTCCTATAAACAACACCGTTTGAAGTTAGGGTTAAGTTCATGGTTCGTATTTATAAGTATATATGGTTTAAATTTATATAATATCAAGTTCTTTATATGTTTAAATATGTGTGGCATTATTTAAATACATATGGATGAGTTTAAAAATATAATGGTTCAATTATATGGTTTAAAAGTATTGGTTGTATATATTAATTAAATATGGAATTGATTGTTAATTATATTGTTGAGTAAAAAAGAAATTAATTGCTTAATCATATTGATGAATATAGGTTATGTCGTTTGGATATATATGGTGTAAGTTTATTGTTAAACTTATATGGTGTTAAATGCTTTATGATGAAATGCATAAAGTTATGAAACGACCATATTATAGAATTGCTTAATTATATTGTTAAAGTTATGGGTATAGTTAGATGGCATTCACATAATTATAATGTTTCATTATTTGATATGTGTTTCAATTTTAAATAATTAGATGGTATTTATATAATTATAATGAAACAATAAAAACTGGCATAAATATAATGCGTCATCATTAAGAAATGTATGTAGGTTTGCTTAGTTACCTTGTGTGAACAATTACTTTTATTGAAAATAAATGTGTTAAGGTATAATAAATTGATGAGTTAAATAGATACAAGACTTGGAACAAAACAAATATAAAATACTTGTTCTCTTTCCTTATACGTTAAGTATTGTCTTTACAAAGTGGTAGTGTGACAAGACTAGACCAACAACAGAAATATATTACATAAATGAAAGATTTTACTTGCTGGATTTTTTGCTGAACTCCATCGCCATGAGACCTCCGGTTGATGGAGACGGATGTGCTAGGGACAACATAAATGCGTTGTAAGAAAGGAGACCCAGAGAGAAGTTCATGGCTCCTCTCAAACCGACCAAACTGGAGATGGATGTGCTGGGGAACAACATAAATGCGAAGAACCAGAGAGAAGTTAATGGCTCCTCTCAAACTGACGAAAAACAAATTAATAGGTAGGGAAACCTTAGCCGAGTAGAGGACTCCATATAAAAATTTGCAAGAGGAAAAATAAATTGGGCCCAAAGGAAGAATGTCTCAATTAGTAAGGGCAACGAGTAAAGGGAAAAGGAAAGGGAGAAATACCCTAGTTGGTGTCTCCCCTTCTCCTCCTCATCAAATCCTAAGTTCATCTACTCTTGCTAGTGCTCCATCTGTTTCTAGTGGAGCTCAAATTGTATATAACCCTGTATTAGCAAGACAATAGTTCCAAAAGAAGAAATACCCTTTATGGAAGCATTTGACAAAGAAATTAGGGCTTGGGGAAAAGCAGGGTGTGGGGGGATGTGGTTTGGACTTGTAATTTCTGCAAGAGTGAGTTCAAGAGCACTTATTACTAGGTTAAGGGCCATTTGTTGGGCCTTCCTTGTGGGCTTGCTGCATCTGAAGCAGTGAATGTTACTTGATGAAGGGAGATGGAAAGAGAGGATCATGTTAGCTTAGGGAAGGTGGCAACAACAAGTAAGAAACAAAAAAATGAGGATCCTCTTCCATTCTTGAGGAAACCCTCTAGCACCTGGCCTTCACCTAGTAGATATGGGGGTGAGGTTGATATTCAACCAACAAGAAAGAGGCCAAATCCAAGTGGTCCAATTTACTTGATTTTCCAAAAAGAGGCGCGAGATTAGATGGATTGTACCATTGCATTTTTTTTTTCTATCTCAATTTCATTTCATTCAATGTTGCATAGTCACAATTGTTTATTGAGATGTGTCAAGGTCCAGTTGAATGAGCTCCAACTAGTTATGTGTCTCCTGGTTCAGAGAAGCTTAGAACCACATTATTGGTTAAGGAAATGAAGGGGGTGGATAAAACTTTTAGATCCAATTAAATCAACATGGCCCTCATTTGGTGTCAATATTGTTTCTAATGGATGCATCACGCCATCCACTCATTAATTTCATGGTGTCTTCCCTAAATGGACTGATATTCTTGAAATCGATGGATGCTCTTGGGAAATACAAGAGTGCACAATATATGGGTTGGTTGTTCATCAAAGTCATTAAATATCTAGGTGTTGAATCTTGTGTACAAATTGTCAATGATAATGCACCTATTTGCAAGCCTGCTGGCATGATTGTTGAAACTAAATATCCATAGGAATTTTGGACACCTTGTATTGTTCATTATTTGAATTTAGCACAAGATTCATCTAGGAGAAAGGCCATTTTATAGATTTGAGTTGTAAAATCATTTATACTTGCTTTTATTACTCTTACAGGTCTTTTGGACACCTTGCATTGTTCATTCTTTGAATTTAGAACTCAAATAGATATTGCTTCAGATTTGGCATGGATTGGCAATCTTATTGATGATGCTCTCCATATCCATAATTTTGTACAAAACCACACCAATGCCCTAACAATCTACAAAGAGTACACACATATATCATTGCTGAAGATTGATTTGATACTCGGTTTGCTTCCTCATTCATCATGCTTAAGAGGTTGAGGGAGATCAAAACTACTCTTAGGTCCATGGTTATTTCAATTTTTTTGTATTTTTGGAGAAATATAGATTAAAATGCTTCAAAAAAGGTAAATTAAACATTGTTAGATGATGGTTAGTGGGAGAGGGTAAATCTTACCATTAATATCATGGAACCAATCATTTCTTTGTTGCAGTTTGCAGACACAACCATCCCATCCTAGTAGATGTTTATGACGGGTGGGATTCCATGATTGATTCCATGAAGACCATTGTTATGGAGAATGAGTGTCTCGAGTACACCTTGAGTATGAGACATCGGTAGATAAATTATGGTCCACCATATAGGATATTCTTATCACCAAGTGGGATAAGAATCGCACACATTTGCATTGCTTGGCCCACTCATTGAATCCCAAGTTCTACAATCATGAATGGCTCAATAGTGGGCCCTCACACAAAGTCCCTCCTCATATGGATTGCGAGATTTCACAGGGGAGGAACATACCATTTAGATGGTTATATCAGGATGGAGAATCACTTGATGAGGTGGAGGAGGGATTTGTAGATTTTTCTATTTCCAATGGGAGATTTGGAGGCTATGATGTGTTCAAAGACAAGGGGGTTACGAAAACCTATGCTTGGTGGGAAAATCATGGGGTAACATGCCCTATTCTACAGAAGTTAGCCTTGAGGATCATCTCTCAAGTTACTTCATCCTCTAGTTGTGAGAGGAATTGGAAGACATATGGGAACTTGTACAGTTTGAAGAAGAGTAGTATAGGGAAAAGATGATGGTGTATGTGCACACCAACCTTCGTCTTATTTACAGGAAAAGGGAGGACTGGGTGAAGGGAAAGACAAACATGTGGGTTGTGTTTCCTGATGATATGGGTTTGGAAAACAGTGTTGAGTTGGAATTAGCCATCATGGATCTCAATGATCCAGTGCTAGAGCTAGTTACTTTTGATGATAGTGATCCTTTGGAGGGGTCATCCTCCACACCAATAGATGTAAATCCTAGGATGGGAAGAGAGGTGGAGGAGGATGAAGAAGAGAGTAATGGTGATTTTATTGATTCATGCATGGAGGAGGACTATTGGCAGTCACAGATGAGATTCTTCCATCTTGATCTACCTCTTTTTTGTATTTTCCAATGGCATTCCAACATCTATGTAATACATTTTGATTTTTATGACTTAATGAGAAATTTTATGAGTCTATAAGTCTATTAATGACATATGCATTGTGACTTGTGAATGTGTAATGTGTAATGTGTATTGATTCTACTTTCTATTGAATATTTGTAAAATGTTCTAGTTCTAAAAAAAATTGGATCTATATATCTATGTTTTTAATATATATATATATATATATATATATATATATATATAACTTGTCCTCTGTGTCTTGATTCTAGGGGTCGCCGTGTCTATGTTGGATACTTGTATTTTTGTGTCCTCCTTGTCCCATGTCCTCGTGTGAGGTGACTTAGCCTCATAGTTATCAATATTGTTCATAGTTCTATAACTAGAGCTCATGGTTATGCTACCGATACTTCATAGTTCCATCAAATTTATTTAAGATCTCATAAACACCATAGACAATGGTCTCAATTTTGTAAAAACTTCTCATGATTCCATGACCAAAAGTGTATTATTGCACCAACTTTATTCAAGGTTCTAAATCAATGCTCATGTTTTCATAAATAATGATCATGGTTCCACAATTAAAAGTTCACATTTCCCCTAACTTTGTTCAAGGCTTATTAACTACTCATTAAGTAGGTTTTGTAAGCATCAACCATGATTCCACCAACATTATCCATGGTTCTGTAGGAAATGCTCATGGTTCCACCACCAAATGTTCATCGCTCAGCCAACTTTGTTTAAGGCTATATAAACAACACTTATATGGTTCCAAATGCATCATTCATAACTTTTTAAATAATACTAATAATTTTGTACTTATAGGTAGATAGACCAATAAATGGGGACAAGGTTAGGGATTTTCAAAAATATTTTTTTTTTAAACATCACTTACTATAATTCATTCATTAATTAAATAATTAGTTTTGATTTTAACATTAAACTTTCATTTTATAATATACAAGTAGAAATTATATTTTATATATTTCTTTAAAATAGAATAAAAAAAAATATTGTAAAAAAACTCATTTAAATAATTAAATTTAAATATATAATAATAATTAAAAATAAATACAATTTAAAGTGTAAAACATTTTCTCTTTAAAATAATTCACATATTTATAATCAAAAGTAAAATAAATTTTATGTTTATATTACACATACATTAAAATAATTTTGAATTTATAAAAAAACAATCAAACCAACCAACAGATTTTAAAATACTTCTGAATTTATATATCTAAAAAACACCAACAAACTTGAAACAAAATACAACCTACATTGTATATTTATTAAAATCATTATAAAGGCTACTAGATCAAATAAATGTGAATATATAATGGTAATGGTTAAAAAAATCATGGATTTTTAAGTAATTAAAAGTTCTCTCTGGCCATAAATCCTTAACTTCAAATCTCGGCATTCAATTCAACGACCAGCCATACCAGCCATGATTCACAATATTATGATCATGACAGGATGACATTATGAGACAGACAGACATTATAGAAAATTATTCAAAATTATAAATTTATTTACAATGATTAATTAAATATTATAAAGTTATTTACAAACATTATACACAGATTTTGTAATTTGTTTTCTCACAGTTCACAATTTTGAACAGCAGAATCGAAGCCGTCTTCTTTGTCACAGTTCACAATTGTGAACAACATAATCGGAGCCGCCCTCGTGATGGAGGTCTATAGAGTTTAAGCTTCTCCTTCGCACCACAATTTGTCCAGTTTTGTTCTAGTTCTGTGCACTGATTTGTCCAGTTTTTCTCTAGTTCTCTACACTGAGAGTGACCAAGACTTTCCGTGATCGAGGGACGGCAGAGGGACGAGATAGTATTGTTGTACGGGAGACGGGGTCTGCTGCTCGACGGTGCCGGAGGAGTCAACTGCCACCGGAAGATTTCACCGGGCGATTCTAGACAACTCCGATCATATATGATCTGAATTTTCTGCTAAGTGCTAAAGTATGATGTTAATTACAATATTGCAGGTCCAGGTTATTATTCTAAATGCTAATATGAGCTGTCAAGATAGCCGCGAGAGAGTCTCCAAACTGCTCTCCAGAAATGACAATATGTAAATATCAGATTGACATGAATGAAATGATTATTAATGTTTTCTTTTGTGTAATCATAACATCTTCGTGGTTGTATTTCTTGAATTTGTTTCCAAATTTAGTGCGCATGATTTTTAACTCTGTTGGGTTTGTTGGGGTGTGCCTTTGATGATGGGCAGATTTGCTGGACTATGTGGTGGACGTGAAGCAGAAGAAGGTAATGGTGAGAAGTCTCTGGATCTCAAAAAGAGAATGCAGAAAATTAAATTGGCCAACTACAAGAAGAGAAAGGCTATTGAATTTGAGAGGCCGAGAGGCGATGGATATTCTACTCATATAGAGCAGCAGTTCTGTAGAAGCTCTCCGTCAAGATATAAGCAAGGGTGACTTCGAGTCCTTTGTTGCAGAGGTATTTCTTGATTTGTTTCTCAATTCATTAGTCATTTACCCCAGCCCTGTTTTTCTATTGTTTTCTCTCTGTTCAAGCCTCTGCTTCTCCTCTACAAAGCTAATGACTGGACAAGCATGTATGATAAAGGGAATAGAGCTCACTTGTGTTCCCTCAATTCTCGGTTCAAATACCGCTGCTATCCCGTTTCCTTTATCTGCTCTACATTTTATCTACATTGAACCGTGAACGCTCATGTCCTTGGCAAGCATAGACACAAAAATAATAATCTTCTTGTTTTTTCTTATGCATGTTTTTTCCTTCTAGGTGCTGTCTCTGTGGGGGAAATATTGCTACTACTTTATTTGGGTAAATTGGAAGGAGCGTATGGCTCCTGTAATCCTTACTCACCCATTATGTCAGGCCACTGTCATAACAATGACAGTTCCCTAGAGGAGCCTCAGAGTGGAAGCCACCATTTGCCTTTAGTTCCAGATTCACCTTGTCTCCAACCTCCGTTGCCTCTAACTTTCCCAAGTGATTCTGTGGTTCTTCATTCCTCGCCACAGGGAATGCCGGTATGTAAGGCTTATCCTTCACCAATTGCCAAGCATGAAGAACTGGTTGCCAATGGATCTCTGTTCTTAGAGATTCCCGGCAAGTTCCATGCTAGTGTTGGTACAAAATTCATGTAAGTTATATTTTGCATTTGAACTTCAAGCATTATTGGCATTTAACAATGAATCTTATTTGAGTAAGGAACTCCATTGAGTAATATCAAGGGATTGCTGCGATATTAGAGGCTTCATTTGTTGAGCATACTGAGATAAACTTATATTAGAGGCTTCATTTGTTGAGCATACTGAGATACACTTATGCTTGGAGGAGAGGTTATGCCATTCATATATATATATATATATATATTTATTGTGAAAGTGCTTCTTTTAAACTAAAGAGAAGCATTGCAATTTTTCCAAACAGGTTGGATGCCACAAACCGCCTGGTGGCGAAATGGCCTCAGAGTGGCGAGCTACTGAAATGTCACTTTTATTTCGCTAAGCTGCCAAGACAAACCCATCAACAAGGGCATACCCATATCAGGATGCCATGGACTCAATTTTCAATCCAAACATTATAACATAGTTTCACTTGCCTCTTCAGCTCCTTAATTTTCGGCCTGAGCAATATTGTGGACTCTCTTTTGGTCTTTACATTATGTAGGTTTAGCATTTTTTTAGATTTTTCATCTTGATATTTGAATTCCAGAGAAATATATAGGTTTTAGGAGGAACGATAAAACTGATTCCATTATGTGCTAAAAATACACCAAATAGAATTTCATTAAGAAGTGGTTGCAGTATGCATTGGTGCTTGATGAAGGCAAGCAAAGGAAGAGAATAGTCTCTTCAAAACAAGTTGTTAAACCAATACTTCATTATAAAATATTTGATACCTAATCCTGTTTGTATTTCCTCACACCACTGATATACGTCAGAGTAACAATTCAGTCTTTGTAATTGAAACCTGTATGCAAAAATCTTCAAACCTTGCACCAATTCTGATCTTCCTAAAAGTCTTATGTTCCATTTTCTTGCTTTCCTCCTTACCTGCTTGATTGCCTGAAGGATCAACAATAAGCTTGGAAGAGCAAAAGGTCTTCCTCCTTCCAATAAACTGGAAGTTGAGGCATTCACCACCTTCGAACTCCTAAAAATAACTCTCAAGTAAACATCTGAAAATTTTAAAGGGCGTGGACATGCCTCATACCATAGCATAACTGTGTTACTGAACAACAAGGAATAGGTGAATGATCACAAATTTGAATATAAAAATGCTATTTCAGTAAATCCAAATTACTTCACCGTGACCACTATTGGTCCTGCATGAGAACTAGTGAGATGCCTTCTATTCCACAAACCTGCAAATTGATAACACGTTTAGTTATTTCGGCAGCTGTTGCATGCCCCCGAGAATTGATATTTTGGCATAGTACAATGCTCGATGACTTGTTTTGCACCTCAACCTTACTTCATAGTTCTATGATTTAGATTTTGTATGGTTGCCTGAGGCTTATAAATACTACACAATATTCTGATTGAGATTGTGTCAAAATGGATTTGGTTGAATGATTATTAGGTTGCATTCATCAACAATCATTATGAGCCCATTTGCTTTGTAGGCTTCATGCATTCAAACAATATAGTCTCAAATGCTTTATTGGGCATTATTTAGGAGAGGAAACCAAGATATGTCCCATGGTCAATAGCAAATGGTTATTTGTCTCAATGAAAATGAAAGAGGGAGTTGATTTGGTCAAATGATTAGTAGGTTGCATCCATCAACTTTCATATGAACCCAATTGCTTTCTGGTCTTCATGCATGCAAACAATACTACCCCAAATGCTTTATTGGGCATTATTTAGGAGATGAAACCAAGATAGGTCCCATGTCAATTGCAAATGGTTATTTGTGTCAAGGAAATTGAATTAGTTAGTCAGTGAGTTTCTATTATATCTTTAATTTTATATTTATTATGTTTTATTGCTTTGTAGGATTCCAATTATTGGAGGGAAAGAACTAGATTTACATCTTCTCTATGTGGAATTTAGTTCTAGCGAGGGCCTACATTAAGTAAGAATGTGATCAATTACATTTTCAAGATTCTATGTTGATGCTATTATTTTTAAAATTTATGGTTTGATGCTTAATTTGTATATTGTCAGTGTCATATCTATGTTTATAATGATAATTGTTATGTATAATTTCACCATTATAAACCTTTTGCTTGATTTATTTGTGTTAAGTTATGTTGCTCATGTATGCATATGTGGATTTGAAATGCTGATTGTTTCTTAATATCAATGCTCTATGTATATATGGAGTTGAATTGTTGATTTTAATAAGACCAGTGGCCAATCTAGGATACCCAAAATGCTGAATACTTAGAATTAACCCAATTCTAAAAAACTAAAATGCAGATAATACTTAAGAAAAAAACAAAGATCATTGGATAACGAAGTTTTTTTAGAAAAACATTTGTAAATCAAATTAAAAACAAACTAAAATGTACATAATACTTAAGAAAAAAAAAACATTGGATAACGGAGTTTTTTTTAGAAAAACATTTGTAAATCAAAGTCTAATTAGCATATATAAATTTGTAACCTTGTGTGAAAATGATTTATTAATTTACCTCCATATAAAATAAACTGAAAACAAATTTTGTCTATTAAGAAATTTATAAGAAATTTGTTTATATTGTTTTATAAAATCTATTATAAAACATATAAATAACTTTCGAAAACATGTTAAAATATATGGTTTTTAAATCATTAAAATTTATTAAACTAATATAATATATATACTAAAACTAAGAATTTTTTTTATATTGTTTTATAAAATCTATTATACAACATATAAATAACTTTCTAAAACATGTTAAAATATATGGTTTTTAAATCATTAAAATTTATTAAACTAATATAATATATATACCAAAACTGTATATATTGATAATTTAATTACAATTCTTATAACAAGCATAAAACAATATTTTTAATATACAACCTAAAATAAAATAAAATGAAAATAAACTTTTTTCTTCATTTTTTCATTATATTATTTTATAAATGAAACATATAAAGAATTTATATTGTTTTATAAAATCTAATATAAAAGATATAAAGAACTTTCCAAAAAAATTAAAATATATGATTTTTTAATTTTTTTAACGTGATGATATATAAAATCTATTATAAAACATATGAAGAACTTGTATTGTTTTATAAAATCTATTATAAAATATATAAAGAACTTTCCAAAAAAATAAAAATATATGATTTTTTAATTTTTTAAGAGTGATATTGATGATTGTTATATATATATATATATATATATATATATGACTGTGTATTTGTATAGTCATATGAGATTAAGTTTACACTACATTTTTTTCAAAAAGTTTGAATAAAATGACAAGTTATTAACATACTTTTGAAATTATAATATTTAGATTTTGTTTGGTTTAATTTTCAAGACATGTAAGACCTCGGTACTAAGTAATTTTAGTTTATTAATAAACTAATTATTTATTTATGTTTACGTTCTGTGTCAATTTCTCTCTCTGTTTTGTTGGTTTTTGCTGGTTTGTGTTCTTTTCAGTTTTGTAAAAATAACATTTATATTTACTCGTTGCTATAAAATATTCACTATTTCTAACATTTACAGGTTATATCATTCATGTTTCTAACATTTACCAATTGTGCAGGTTCCATACACATATTCGAATAGGTGTACTAAATTACAAATAATCCATTATCATATAACTTTATCATAGTAAAAATTGAAACAGAGTAAAAAAAAATGGATTATATATGGATTATATACTTGACTGAAAAATACCTGTAGATAGCTAGTAGATCCCCCTTGTTTTGTTGTTTCCTTTTGTTGTTCCTTGCAACCAAAACCTTCTCCAAAAACTTTGAAACTCAACCAGCCCAAAACAGTTTTTCCACCCTGCCAACTGGCGAGGTCTCGCAGACCACCCAGCTCCAAAGGTACCCCTTTGGACCCCCGAGCCCAAACCGAGTAAAGCCAACCTGCTCTCCCTTCTTAATTTTCTCCAACAAGAACCTCCTTCTCTTCTCTGCAATTTTCTCCCTACTCTCTCTCAATTCTCCCCCAAAATCTCTAAGGTAAAGATGCCCCTTACTTCCCCAACCATCATTCCACTTAACCCCTCTTCCTGCCGACTCCATGCTCCCCATTACTACCCTTATCCTCACCATTCAATTCTAGCTAAGATGTCAGTCCTCCTTTTCTCCCTTGAGACATGTCCACATTTATTTATACCTTCAATATATTAATTAATTAATTTATAAATGAATTATAAATATTATCCCTTTCTTTTATGCAAACACCGTATGTAAAAGTCAACTAAATTATTAATGCGGTTCCACCGCCCTTGTCTTTTCAAGTGGTCAAATTACAATTTAATTAATATTTTAATTTATTAACTAAAATACATTATAATTATAAACTTTCATATAAAATGACATAAGGTAATGTCTTCCTTAATTAATTCATAATTAATTTAGAATTACTTTATAATTAATTCTTAATTAATTTAGAACTAATGCATAATTAATTCAAAATTAATTCGCAATTAATTCATAATTAATTCACAATTAATTTATAAATAATTCATAATTTAAATTATAATTAATTCATAATTGATTAACTTATAATTAGTTTATCATTTTCATGAACAATTCCCAATTGTGTACCCGACACTTGTTTATCAATTTCATATTACATCTATTCGTAAATTATCCTATGTTCCAATTAGCTTCTGCATGGTCATCATAAAATTTAATAGATATAAATTAATTCTTATCCATACAGTTTAATTAATTATCTAACCTTGCAATTAATAGTAACTTATCAATTTAATACTACTTTAATTATCACTACAATAATCATTTAACATGTTAACCTTTAGTCTTTACTAATCAAACTCATTAACATTTAATTAAGCTTACTAACCAAATGCATTATTTACTATCTAATTTAATTGTAACTTGTTTATTAATCATTAATGTACAATAATTAATTATTAAGCGACACTAATTAACATTATTATTCAGCAGTATTTCATGCAATCATAAATATGTAGGCGAGTTATGTAAGCGTAGCTACTGCTTACATACCTCGCGTAAGTACACTAACAGTAATAGTTCACACACATCAATCATAATCATGAAACCTGTTGTTCAATGACACAAGTTTTAAATGTAGTTTGCAAGGTACAATCCATTAACTAACTAAAATCTTATTAAGTTACGACAATTCGTACATTACTGAGTTACGACACATACTCATCAAGGGTTTTACACACATACAGTTAGATCTTGTTTTCACCCCTACTTCAAGCTACACCCATCTACCTACATCATCACTAACTTCCACATCCTATCCTTTCCTCTGCCGGACTACCCTGAAATGTCAATCCATGACCGGTTCCAGCTAGAACCCGTAAGCGGAAGTGTCGACTACATCGACCAAGCTTCCCCAGCAGGAAACCACCAGTCATCATCACACACCTTGGGGAGTGCGCCGTAGCACAGCCCTCCCATGACTCTGGGTTTCAGGGATAAACGGTGGGTAAAGCCTACACCCCCCTAATGGAACAAGGGACTATGTCTTCTCGACATAACAACAACGTTGCACTTGTACTCGGTTTGTCATCGTATAACCAATCTGGGCGGTTGAGTTTCCTGAAACCCTACCCCACCCATACATCATAATAAACATCATAATAATCATGCGAAAGTAAATAATGCATCACCTACATACCGTTTATCTTTCGGAGTCCATGTCCCCGAGGCTCTCCCACCTCGTAGGATCCAGCTATCACTCAGCCATTTTAACCTGTAAGTCAGTCCTCGACATACAATCTCGAATATCGTGCATAAATCCTCAACATGTACACATACATTTTGTCATAACATAACAACAACAATCAATTCATTATTTTCACCATGCACTTGGTATAACATTTTTTCGTTCAACAATAACTTTAATGGTATCCACGTACTCATCATTCATTAACTTGCACATATGAGACATAGCTAACACATGATACATATCTAACATGACTACGTATCCTAATACTAACATCACACACACACATATCTATATCGGAAAAATAATAGAACCACATGTCCACAGTGTCATCAAACCGACGAAGTCTCATAATCAAGCAAATATAACATATAATAATAGTTTAGGCAGAAATGTCAAAACGGGGTGTTACATACACCCACGCTTCAGGAAACTTCGTCCCGAAGTTATGGTCAAAATAGTGTGGAACAATCATGATGCATGATCTGTGCGTCCTCCTAGGTAGTTGAACCTAGGGTGTACTTTCCCTACTGGGCCACCTCCTAAATATACATAACGACATCTACAATTTCATTCATTTAATCTTAATGGAGGTGTTCTTATATTTTGTTTAACATCGCATTGGTTGTTGGTTTTAACTACTCAAGGTTCATTACCATACTTAATCCATAGAATATTCAACATCCTTGTTAAATTAAAGTAATTTGCACATTCTATAATCTGATTCATAAGGATACCTTATCTTATATATTACTTTTAATTTGATTCTAAGCCATTGTCATGACTTTTAATCGGATCTCATCTTTAGTTAATTTCACTTTGACCTATGCCATCTCTCTATATCAAGATTTATTATTAGTGATAAATTATGAAGCCATCATGCTCTTTATTTAAAGGTTGTTGGTTTAAATGATACATCTATTGAGACTGCAGTTTAAACATTATGGAGAAATTTCCATATCATCATTAACAACTTTTACAAGTTCGACTAGAACTTATCTTCTAATGCATTTCCATTTATCTTGTAATCCTTACATTATTGTCCTATGTTTGGTACTATTTTGCTAACTATCCCTTACCTTGATATCCTCATTTCCTTCATTCACATCTTTATGTTGTCCCACCAATCCTATCTACTCTATTACTTTTAGTATCTAAGTTACACTTATTAGTTCTTCTTATTTATAATCCATTAATTACACAAGATGATGACTCTTACTTATTTGTGCACATTAACATTATAGTCCTTACTCATGAATAATTGCTTATACTACATTAACAAACTCTCATCACAATATGCTAATGAGTTTATCAATTTTTTTTTTGACAGAAACGGGTAGTTTTTATATTAAAAAACAGTGGCAGAGCCACCAACAGATTTACAATTCCAAAACTGTAGTAAGCCTAGCAGTCTTCCAAACATTAATTACAGGTGCCTGTGACTAGCAAAACCAGGACTTTAAAGCTTTAACAGAAGAAAATAAACAGATTGAAGTCAGAAACTAGACTGGAATTAACGATATCTTGCCCCTGCAGACGATTTGGCAGTTGTTTGATTCTTGCCTAGGCCTAGTTTTTTAGCACCTCATAGGTTCGCCATAGCAATTTCCATGTTCTGCAGCCTAAGGTCCATGCTTTCGATAGCAGCCGTAACCTTCATTTCCATTGCTTCCAGGGATGCCGCAAACTCCGCACGAGTGCTGCCAATCTCCTCATCCAATCTTTCTAGATGTCACCCACCTTGCTCATCCATTTGATGCATAAAGTCTCCTTGTCGTCTAACCCGACGTCGCAGGACCCTAATTTCAGCTTCCAATTCCAACAGAGGGTCAGGGGAGGAGGCTGCCGAATCTCTAGAATCTGCCATAGCTCCTAGCACACACAGATTACTTCCCAGATAAAATAGGGAAAACCCTACGTAGAGCTGCAGAAGCCTTCGCCACTCGGGTAAGATCACCTTCGACAATAGAATAGCTTTTCTTTTTGAAGCGAGACGAAGGAGATTACAGTTAATATTGCTGAAGTCTATTCCAGGATATAAATGGAGCATAATTACCCATAAATTGGAGCATGTCGGAGGACCTTTCATCAACCGTTGAGGAGCTCCATTACCCAAACTCGTACAGATCATTAAATAACGATTGTCAATGCCGAGAGAGGACATTCACTGAAAATCATGAACCAGAATGTCATCATAGCAAGACGCGGTTCCGGCGAGCCCAATGGCGTTGGCAACAGAGGATTTCAAACTAGTTTGAGCCGAGAAAAGGAAATCCACACGCCTGGAGGAGATGAGGTGAAAGCTCCTCAGATTTGGAGAGATCTTTCTCCGTAACTTCTCCTGTTCCATGGTACAAAGAGTGGTACGACTCTTCATCAGCAACGGCAGAGACGACATCACCCTTGCTGAGGCTAAGCATGCGAGCTGATGGGTGTTATAATGCATGGTAGTGGAAATAAATATGTCCGCGAGGGAAATAACCACGCCGCTACCAGAGATGGCCACCATCCGGCAGCAATAGCGCGAGACACATGGCCTAAGGCCCAAACGCCAGATTATCGGGTCAGCCATGATCGGGTCCGAGCCCAAGAATTTACGGAATAGAAACCAGCCTGATTTCATCATTAAGTTTGAGGACCCCTTTCCCTAGGGATATAGCTTCATTAGAAGCCTTGTCTGCTTGTCCATTATTCTCTCGTAGGACATGGTAGAAATCGATGTCTTGAAAGAGAGGGATGAGTAAGGCGATTCTTCAGAGAACTTGACGTAGGATGATAGAAGAGGGCAAGATCAATGCATTGATGCTGTGGATAATCATCCTGGAGTCCCCCACAACCGTTAGTTTCTGAATACCATGGAGGAGAGCTTGATTTATACCTTGCCATAGGGCCAAAGCTTCCGCCATGTTGTTGGATTCGAATCCCAAGTTCCAGGAGTAAGTGAAAATCCGTTCTCCATCGGGGCTAAAGAGCACCCCTCCCCCTCCTACCTCCCCTATGAGTTTATCAGTTATTATCACACCTTACCAGATATTATGGTTGGTTCTCATGTTGTTTAACCCCTTTTTACTTATCATAACGGTCTTTTGTCATTGACAAGCCTATAGTTGATATGTTGCAATTGTATTGTTGTTGTTGTTGTTTTTTTATTTTTATTTTTAAACATACATAAATTCAGTTGGCCCTCAAGGAATTACCATGATTCCATTATTTAATTACACCTTTTGGTTACATTGTAAATTCGATACAAGGTCACTCCCTTTTAGGATACCATCACTCCACCATGTATTTCTAGCATGTCCACATAGGTTACTGATAAAGGTTTACGATTTGACAACCCCATGCATTGTTGACTGACTTTTCATTCATCCTTACAGGGTGAAGATGAATAACACGTCTCTTCTTGAAATATTAAAATTAATCTTATGTATCTCTGCGACTAGACACCATGTGCACATATTTATTGTACTATGCTTCACTCCTTATTATTATCGTCGCATATTATATTTGCCTCATTATTCTATCATTAACTTACTAATACATCATGTGTTTTTGTACTATCACTGACAGGGACTAAGTTATATGCCCTAAATGCATTCGTGTTTCCTTACACTATTGCTACCTCATACACTCGTTGGTTTGATATCTTTATGCTTCATACATTTTAGACATAATGAAAATGCCACTTATTTTTGTTATTCCTAGTTATTATATGTACATCATTCGCCAACTACTACTCCTTATTCGATTATCTCATTGTTTATGTTATTCTCAACTCCTAGTCCACCCACGATTTTGAGTACCTTTATTGCATAACTCTATCCTCTGATGTGCTGATAATTATGTTCTCTACCTTCATTACAACTCTCATCTCTCATATTACTTCTATAATGTAATACAAAATTACTACATGTTTATTAGTAACTTCAATAATGGCCACAACTTCTATATTATTTCGTTTAGTTGTTAGCTTGTGTGCCTGCCATATAATTTGTCATAACAATATTTAATTTCCATTTATCCATTCACCTTCTTCCACACTAATTCTTCCCCCCCGTATGTGTGTGTGTGTGTTTTCTTTTTATTAAGTTCACTCTTCTTAAGTTCCATAGGAATTTATTTACTTATTTATTTTGTACAATCCATTTGTCTGACCACTAGCTCGAGTCTTACCTCCTCATTTCAAGTATTTATTAATCCTAACCAATTGTACATGAACTTTGATAATCACTCCCATTTGATAAGTATTACACATATGCCACCCCTCAATATATAGTCATACAATAATTTCCTCAGCTTTGGAACATAGGTATACATATTATTAATCCATGTCTAAGAAATAAAAATGTGTCTACAAAGTACCACTAGTTCATAGTCTCATGGTTTCTACTACCAATCTTATTAATTCTTTGTATAATATCTAGACTAGATCATATTAGGGTGAAGTTTCACACATGGGGTTCCTTTTCATCATAGATAAGGCACAATGTGCTCCTAGATTTTTGTAAAACATATACATAAATTAATAATTAGTTTCATGCAAGGATCCATGAGCACAATCTATAGTTACCACCATATAATTATTGCTCTTGTAGTTGCCTGTTCTTAATTTTTCCCTTCAAATTACTCAATTTGTTTAAAGACCTCATGCTAAACACCCTTTGACATATTCAATATGCAAGGTCGTTATTCGAAATATTTCATGCTTAATTTCTACCGACATGTTTCATATCTAGATTAAGGCAACACTAATCATTAAAGTGACACTACCAAATTATTGTCATTATCTTAATGTAATGCTATGGCCAAATTTATTTATTTATTATATATATATTTTTGGCATTAATACATAGATAAGAGCTAATCTCAACACCAATGAACATCAAAATAAATACATTACAAATCTTCTATTAATTAAGAGTGTACTAAAAGTATCTAATTGTATTATAGTAACCCAATCTTATTTCCCAAACAATTTTTTTTTTCAATACAAAATTTTAACATAAGCAATTATTAGCTTTAATACTTATATTTTCAATAAAAAAATTTAACATAAGCAATTATTACCTTTAATACTTGGGACCACTAAGCCCTCCACCCTTACAATATACACAACATTACTATCATTTAATTTAAATTGAAATAATTTATTTAATTTAAATAAAATATAAATTACTTTTGTACACAATAGTTATTAGAAATGGTCCACAGTGCTAACTTGTCTCTTAACATTCCTCATAATCGAGTCTACACAACCTCACTAGCCTTTATAAGTGATACTCGTTTATAGGTCATAGTTGTTACAAATGAAATGAGTAAATAGTATATATATATATATATGTAATATACCAAATCTAGAAACTCTTAAATTTATTACAATGCTTTTATAAGTTACAACTGAATGATATTTGACTAGAGGTCATAAAGTCATTGCATACCTTGTGTATCTAACCCACACACCATACACCATAATTGCTTAGCAATGCATTTGTAATTAAATTCTATGTGCATTTTCCTCATATATATATATATATGGTTATTATACATTACTTTGTTTTATGAATAACATTAGATTACTTTGTTTTATGAATAACATTAGATATGGTAAAATGTCCTTTTCTTTGTTTTTTTTAAAGTGGTACTATACCTAAAGTTTTATAATCACCAGTAATAACCATGTTGCTATTGTATAATACAATATCGCCTTCGTATATTTGTTTGTTAAACTAGGAATTAAAATCCTAACTGCCAATTATTATTCCCATGCTATCCCATAAAGGATTAAGGGCTTTGGACAAACACATATTCTTTTCCAATTAATCCTTAGTTTCGATTGCATCCATAGCAATATTTGGTATCATAGTTTTTAAGAAATCACATATAAAACTTGGTTTATAGTTCTAGTTTTCAATCCACCTTACATGCAACTTAATTAATTTATTTACATTAACATTAATTGCTATCATTTATTAATAATGCAAATATTACTTTACCACTATAATAATCAAATTCATAACCATTAACATTATAATAAAATTTACTTAATTTGTTAACCTTAGAATTGTATTTTTAAATTTGACTTAATCATTAAGTAATTTTTAATACAACTACTAAACTTCAAATTTTAATACCATTTAATTTTTAAGCAAATTTTAATACAATTTATAATCTACTAAGGTTTACTTTAGAATGCAAATAAATAATTAATTAATAAAATAAAAAAGTTAAAATACATAATTAAATAAATTAATTAGTTAATTATCTTTAAAATTTTATTATATATATATATATATATATATATATATATATATATTTCACCTATCGTCACCTTAAGGTATATGGAATTAAATGATACCCTCCATATATATATAACATTGAAATTGAAATTTATTATCTATACTATTTTTTTTTATAATTTTATTTTGTATTTATTTTATATAACAAAATAAAACAACATTTTATAATACAAAATATATCAAATAATACAAAATATTTTATTTTATACTAACCTAACCCTACACTCTACACCTCCTAAGACCACGTGGCCTCCTCATGTAACAAGCAAACCCTAACCTGCATGAGAGTCCACGCGTCCTCGTCCAAGCAGCCCACCGCCATGAATAATTTAGTATTATTTTTATAAAAGGTCAAGCCCCCCCGCTGCGGTTCATTTCTTCCTCCATTTTTCCCTGGCTGAGCCTTACTCTGCACTCGGTTAGGAGCTCTGCAACTCCGCCATGCACCAGGTCCATGGTTCGTTCACTGTTTTTTTTTTTTTTGTGTGTTATGTTCATTTTTTTTTCATATATATATATTTCTATTTCTTTTCTTTTATTTTTTCCCACTGCATGCTCACCGTAGCACAGGCTGCTGGCCGAGCTGCCATGGCCACACCCTGCGGCTGCTGGCGGGCCTTGTCAAAAACATCAGGATTTAAATTTAACTACACGGGAAGCTTATTGGGTCCATGGAGAATTTTATTTTGCTTAATTAAAAGAGATCTATAGACAGTTTCCGAAGATTGATTTGCTTAGCAAGAAGGTTTTTTTTTTATTTAATTTATTATGTATAAGTTTTGCTGGCCAGCTGCATGCCCAGGCCGCAGCCGAAGGCTGTTTGGCCGGGCTGCACTCAGGCCGAGCCGTCCACGGCTGTAGCCTGCTGCAGAATGACCGTAGCTCCAAATTTTTTTTATTTTTTTTATTTTTATATATATATTTTTAAATGATATATTCTATTTCTTTTTTTTTTAAGCACTTTTTTTTCCTTTCAGGGCCGTGGCCTGTGGCTGCTGCACCACGACTATCATGGTCGTCGGCCGCAACGCCAAGGCCGCCATGGTCGCCTCCAGCAGAAGAAAGTTTTCAATGTGAAACAAAAAAAAACAAAAATAAAAGTTCATTGTTTGTTTTTTTTTTCAAAAAAATAAAAAAATCGGCAATAATGCGAGCAAGAAAAGCACACTACAGCAGGAGCTAACCCCCGGAGGTAGCTGGTCTTCCCTTCTGCGCGCAAACCCTTCACGCAGCCTCTTTTTCTCTTTTTTTTTGTATTTATTATATAAAAAAAAAATCTGCCCATTACCGGCCGATCGTCCATGGCTGCAGCAGCTTAGCTGTTGGTCGACCGCACCCAGGCCGCGAGCATCGGGCTATAGGCCGGGATTTCCCAGGCCGCAAGCACCGAGGATGCTGGCCGGGCAGCCATGGCCGCAACTTCTGCTACTGGCCAGCTGCTCAGGTAGAGCCATCCACGGCTGCAGCCTGCTGTAGGTCGACGGAGGCTTCAACAATTTTTTTTTTTTTGATTTTTTTTTTTTTAAATAAACTATCTCATGTATTTTTTTTTTTTTACATTTTAGTTTTCTTTTAAAAAGAAATATATTGTTGTATTTCCTTTATGGTGTTTGTCTCCAATTTTATGAGCCTGGGCATATAAAATAAAAAGTCCTATCTTGTTCTGGATTGACAAGATTTGAGTGATTTTATTGACCTGCTTAATGTACATGATTTCAACGTTTTTCTATTTATTCCAAGGTTGGAAGCTCACTTGTATTTCACATAATGGATTCTTCCATTAGATAGAGTGATTCATTTCGAGTATTTAATTGTCAAGTTCTATATCTTTTTTTTTGTATATATACATAAAATATATATATATAGTGTTTGTTGTAGTTTTGCTTGTTTTTTTTTTGTATTTTATTTAGATTTAAATAAAATCCAATTTAAAAATAAATAAATTCCCTTTTTTTTGTTTTACATTTATACCTAAGTTTCGTTTATATATAACAAAATCTTTGTTTTAATTTTAATTTTAATTTAAATTGTTCACATTTCTATATATATATAAATTTGGTTTATATGCATATAATTTTTTTTTATATAAACAAATTTGTTATATATATATATCTATGTGTATATATATAAATTTATTTCCATTTCCCTTCCTTTGTTCCCGTCGAGAGCATAGATTTTGAATTAAACACACAAATTTTGATTTTATATCTTTTGCAAGTGTAAACTAGTCCAAGGCTTCTAGCCAGAAGTTATTGGGCATTTTCCTTAGTTTTTTTTTTAACACATAATAATTTTTTGGTTATTTTTTTCTAATTTTATTTTTTTGTGCTAATTTCCAATTAGCTTACAGCACGGTAAATTCCTTTGCTTTTCACTTGTTCCTTTCATTGTAATGAGCCATTTGGTTCCAAACTTGGAACCATGGCTCTGATACCATGTGTAAGACCCCGGTACTAAGTAATCTTAGTTTATTAATAAACTAATCATTTATTTATGTTTACGTTCTGTGTCAATTTCTCTCTCTGTTTTGTTGGTTTTTGCTGGTTTGTGTTCTTTTCAGTTTTGTAAAAATAACATTTACATTTATTGGTTGCTATAAAATATTCACTATTTCTAACATTTACAGGTTATATCATTCATGTTTCTAACATTTACCAATTGTGCAGGTTCCATACACATATTCGAATAGGTGTACTAAATTACAAATAATCCATTTTCATATAACTTTATCATAGTAAAAATTGAAACAGAGTAAAAAAAAAATGGATTATATGCTTGACTAAAAAATACCTGTAGATAGCTAGTAGATCCCCCTTGTTTTGTTGTTTCCTTTTGTTGTTCCCTGCAACCAAAACCTTCCCCAAAAACTCTGAAACTCAACCAGCCCAAAATAGTTTTGCCACCCTGCCAACTGGCGAGGTCTCGCCGACCACCCAGCTCCAAAGGTACCCCTTTGGACCCCCGAGCTCAAACCGAGTAAAGCCAACCTGCTCTCCCTTCTTAATTTTCTCCAACAAGAACCTCCTTCTTTTCTCTGCAATTTTCTCCCTACTCTCTCTCAATTCTCCCCCAAAATCTCTAAGGTAAAGATGCCCCTTACTTCCCCAACCATCCTTCCACTTAACCCCTCTTCTTTCCAACTCCATGCTCCCCATTACTACCCTTATCCTCTCCATTCAATTCTAGCTAAGATGTCAGTCCTCCTTTTCTCCCTCGAGACATGTCCACATTTATTGATACCTTCAATATATTAATTAATTAATTAATTAATTTATAAATGAATTATAAATATTATCCCTTTCTTTTATGCAAACACCGTATGTAAAATTCAACTAAATTATTAATGCGGTTCCACCGCCCTTGTCTTTTCAAGTGGTCATAATTACAATTTAATTAATATTTTAATTTATTAACTAAAATACATTATAATTATAAACTTTGATATAAAATGACATAAGGTAATGTCTTCCTTAATTAATTCATAATTAATTTAGAATTACTTTATAATTAATTCTTAATTAATTTAGAACTAATGCATAATTAATTCAAAATTAATTCAAAATTAATTCATAATTAATTCACAATTAATTTATAAATAATTCATAATTTAAATTATAATTAATTCATAATTGATTAACTTATAATTAGTTTATCATTTTCATGAACAATTCCCAAGTGTGTACCCAACACTTGTTTATCAATTTCATATTACATCTATTCGTAAATTATCCTATGTTCCAATTAGCTTCTGCATGGTCATCATAAAATTTAATAGATATAAATGAATTCTTATCCATACAGTTTAATTAATTATCTAACCTTGCAATTAATAGTAACTTATCAATTTAATACTACTTTAATTATCACTACAATAATCATTTAACATGTTAACCCTTAGTCTTTACTAATCAAACTCATTAACATTTAATTAAGCTTACTAACCAAATGCATTATTTACTATCTAATTTAATTGTAACTTGTTTATTAATCATTAATGTACAATAATTAATTATTAAGCGACACTAATTAACATTATTATTCAGCAGTATTTCATGCAATCATAAATATGTAGGCGAGTTATGTAAGCGTAGCTACTGCTTACATACCTCGCGTAAGTACACTAACAGTAATAGTTCACACACATCAGTCATAATCATGAAACCTGTTGTTCACTGACACAAGTTTTAAACGTAGTTTGTAAGGTACAATCCATTAACTAACTGAAATCTTATTAAGTTACGACAATTCATACATTACTAAGTTACGACACATACTCAATCAAGGGTTTTACACACATACAGTTAGATCTTGTTTTCACCCCTACTTCAAGCTACACCCATCTACTTACATCATCACTAACTTCCACATCCTATCCTTTCCTCTGCTGGACTACCCTGAAATGTCAATCCATGACCGGTTCCAGCTAGAACCCGTAAGCGGAAGTGTCGACTACATCGACCAAGCTTCCCCAGCAGGCAACCACCAGTCATCATCACACACCTTGGGGAGCGTGCCATAGCACAGCCCTCCCATGACTCTGGGTTTCGGGGATAAACGGTGGGTAAAGCCTCCACCCCCCTAATGGAACAAGGGACTATGTCTACTCGACATAACAACAGCGTTGCACTTGTACTCGGTTTGTCATCGTATAACCAATCTGGGCGGTTGAGTTTCCTGAAACCCTACCCCACCCATACATCATAATAAACATCATAATAATCATGCGAAAGTAAATAATGCATCACCTACATACCGTTTATCTTTCAGAGTCCATGTCCCCGAGGCTCTCCCACCTCTTATGATCCAGCTATCACTTAGCCATTTTAACCTGTAAGTCAGTCCTCGACATACAATCTCGAATATCGTTCACAAATCCTCAACATGTACACATACATTTTGTCATAACATAACAACAATAATCAATTCATTATTTTCACCATGCACCTGGTATAACATTCTTTCGTTCAACAATAACTTTAATGGTATCCACATACTCATCATTCATTAACTTGCACATATGAGACATAGCTAACACATGATACATATCTAACATGACTACGTATCCTAATACTAACATCACACACACACATATCTATATCGGCAAAATAATAGAACCACATGTCCACAGTGTCGTCAAATCGACGAAGTCTTATAATCAAGCAAATATAACATATAATAATAGTTTAGGTAGAAATGTCAAAACGGGGCGTTACAAGACAATCATGCTTATAATAACCAACTCCAATAAAATACATAGAATGTAAAATTTTAAAAACCCAAGTTTTGAAAACAATATTTCTAATATACAACCTAAAATAAAATGAAAACAAACTTTGTCAATGAAGAAATTTCTTTTCATTGTTTTATAAAATCTATTATAAAATATGTAAATAACTTTCTAAAACATATTAAAATATATGTTTTTTTTTGTAATTTTTTAAGATTCCATTAAGAAGAAAAGTGATATATATAATTTTATTTTGACGATTTTTTTTTTTGTATGGCTATATAAGATGAAGTCTACATTATCTCCATTCTTTTGCAATATATATATATATATATATATATATATATATATATATATATAAATTTTTATTTTGACAATGTGTTCTTTGTATGGTTATATAAGATGAAGTCTACATTATTTTCATTCTTTTTTTTAAAGATGTGAATAAAATGACAAGTTATTAACATACCTTTGAAATGATAATATTTAAATTTTGTTTAGCTTATTTTTCAAGACGACCATATTTATAATAATTCAACTTCAATAAAATACATAGAATGTAAAGTTTTAAAAATCCAAGTTTTATCACTTTGTAAATTAAGAGAGCTCAAATTTTACTTATATTAATAAGGATAAATATTTCCATTATAAGTGTTGAGGGGAGTTTTAAACTCTAATTTATAAAATAAACATTTAAATAATTTATCATTTATCTTATTATAATAATTTGGAATCAACTATTAAATTATTTTTTATTAGGTTATTAATGGATTTAAATCTATGATATTTGATGGGAATGTAGATAGCATGCACATACCTCATACATATGCACAACCCAATCGAATGCATAATTAAGAGTACTCGAAATGATGTATGGAGATAATAGAAGTTCTAGCATGGAATTCTATCAAGATTATTTGGCTTTATGCAATTAATTGTCCTTTCTTTGAAAGGGAATCAACCACTATATTATGTTCCTTAAATACATGAGAAAATGAAATGAAATCAAAATTAGAGTTTATTTCTTTTAAATTGTTGGCCAATTCAATCTTACCAACCCTTTGTTATTCAATGGTGGAGAATATAACAACACCAGTTGCTTTGCATCATATAATGAAATAAAATGAATTGATACCCTTTCAGAATTTGAGTTCTTTGATTCATGGCTCATCTTCCCCTTCCTACAGGACACCGAGGATAATTCTAGAAATGGTGTTTATCCTTTAATCATAACAATGTTAGTACTTATATCACACTTCTCATAAAATGTGTAAAGGACTTCACATACATTGTAGATTCGGTGGCTTATGTAAACGTTGTTACTTTCACTCAATCATGATTCAATATTGAGTCTTTCCTTGGGGAGGGCTCACTATTCTCCCATTTTTTACTTGACGATTCTTTACCTTCAAAGGCAAAGTTGTAACTTGCTCACGTTGGACACAAATTTTGAAATGGAAAGTGCTATGTTCATAATTCGATAAGATCATGCTTGCTTTCCAACACAATTTATCAAGAAGTTATTTACCGAAAAAAAAAATTAAGCAACGGTTGTGTGTAAAATATTTTTGTCTTTGGATATAGGATAATAAATTTACCCAAGATATTACTAATAAACTTATCCAAGGCATCATTCCCAAACATTGGGAGATATTTAGAGTATTGTTATTTGAGAGGGAAGCTTGATCATCTTGCTTAAAATGGAAACCTTTATTAATGATTCCATAGTTGAATATATTTGCAATATCAACCTAATACCTATTACCTAAGGCATTATAGAGAGATTTAGAGCATTGATATGATATTTGAGAAGGAATCTTATAATCTTACTTAAAATTGAGACCTCTATTAATCATACCATAGTTGAATACATTTACAATGTCACCCTAATATATATATCATATATCGTAAACACACAAAGATAAAATGCACTTGAGCATTGGTGGATTTAAGCATAGTGGTTTAGGTTTCATTAGCAAAAAATGTACATCTCATAGTTGTTGTACCTAATAACATCAGTAAGTGATACATCCAAAATATACACATTAAGTCAACGCTATGACACGAGGCATCTAAAAAATAACACCCCTTTCCACAATATACAACCAAGCAATAAATATCTTTGGATTTTTAGACTTAGGGTTAATGAGGATCAAATCTAAATAATAGTGAAAAAACTCTTATTAATTAACTTTATCAATGCTTACTTAGATTGTGTTTCTCTTAAAATTTATAATAGAAAAAAAAATCCCACCAATTAATTGTTGGATAACTCAATAAACACTTTTTCACATTTTATAAGCCTTGTAAATATGCTTACAAGCTCTTTTGTGGGTTCTTAAATTTGAAGTTAATGTGAATGAAGCTTAAACTAACAGTGAAAATCTCTCACCTAACTTCTTGATGCAATCCAATCCTACTCTTATCTTATAATAATTGGGGGTGTAAATATGCTTACTTGTTCCATTTTCTACTTTTTTGGAATATATTGCATAGATGAATGGGTTCCTAGAACAACAATAATACAGTTATCTTGTAGGGTTTTGAAAGGAGTAAGTTAATAACTTAACTAACTCGGTATTCCTCCTTTGGAAGATGGTCGTACATGGTGAACCACTTGCCACGATGAGGAAGTGGTGTTACTTTGACAATCCAATAGAATTATATATTCTAATGGTAAGTACTCTTCATCTTGGTGTCAATATCTTGTATATTTTAGTTTGTTCAATGCAAATAGGGTTTAACTCTATATTGTTCAATTTCTCTACAAAAATATAACTCTCTTTTGAACTTCATCACGTTTACTTTACTTTCCATTTTTTCCCTTTCAGCGTTCTTTTGCACCTTCTTTTGAACTTCATCACAGTTGGGTTGCCCTGTTTTAGGGTTAATTGGTTCTCACTTGCTCAAGGAGAAATGATCAGTTGTACAAGCATCTTAGGACATTTTGAGAAATGTACTATCCTCGGGATAGAGATGATTATATGTAGTTTCTTTGATTCACTTTCTGAATATCAAGAAATCAATGACAATCATACACTTTGTCTCAATTCTTCAAAGCACATTGGATGCACACTAGTGAATATTGGATGTTGAAGTGGCCACTAATTAAAATTTACATTGTTGAAAGATTTAGAGCCTTCCAAAATGTTTTTCCTTCCTTATCCTCTTTTCCACTCGGCGTTCATTTTGCCCCTCCTAGAGCAATGACTAGTTTATAAAACATATATATCATTTATTTTTGAAAAAGCATATAATGTTATGAAAAGACAAACAACTGAGACACATAAAATAAAGTAAGAAAAAGCTTATACTATATTAAACATCATGTAAGATAAGCAAGAAGAAGCTTATACTATATTATACATCATGAAAAGAATAATTGCAAAGCATATAAACAAAACTCGTGTTTAAAAAATATAACTCACTTTGTAGTCACATCATATTGAATACTACACCTTCTTCTTCTTAATTGAAAGGATACCATCATTACTCAAAATTTACATAATTAATAAAGAGATGAATAAGTAATAAGAATGTGGATAGTTCCTATGAGACTCTCTAGAAGATGCTCTCCTTTCTAGCAAAGATTTTTTTATTATAAAACCCATGGCTTTTATGAAGAAGAAAGAAGAATGACCTCTTTTTTGCTTGCTAGCTAGCTGAACAATTTCCTTGTTCCTCACTACATAATACGATAGATGTAGAAGAGACTACATCAAATCTTGAAAATGAATATTAAAAGATGTAAACAAGATGAAAAATCTTTAATTCTCATTGGCGGAATCATTCAACCTAACAAAAATGGTCAAATCAAATTATTGTAGAAAAATTTACTAGTCAATCTACTTTTGTAAAGTTTCAATTTTTTTAATGTTTGAAATAAGTAAATATATTGTATATCTTGTTTGGTTCATCCTACTTATAATTTGTTGAATAATTTTTTAATTGGAGTATTTTATAACAATCATTGATGATTTCAGAAAGAAAAAATAATTAGTGTATTTAATGTTTTTGTACAATTCAATTAATGAAAAAAAATTGGGTGGTTCATTAACACATTATAAGTTAAAAGAAATGTCAACGAATTCATTAATGAAGCTCTCAAATATTGTTGCAAATAAGTTGACATATTTAGATATTTCAAAATTGAATATTCCTCCCAACAAAATAGTGCAGCTAAGAGTAACAATAGAATTTTGGTAAAAGTTATGAAGTGCATGTTAATCCAAGGTTAAGTAAATAGAAAAGAATATTGCATAGGATTTGTTTCAACAACAACATATTTACAAAATTGATTATTCAATGTGGCAATGAATGAAAAAACTCCATAAGAAGTTTGTGTTGGAGTAAAAACAAATTTTGAACATTTAAAAGTGTTTGTGGTGTTGTATACATGCACAAACCAAATGAAAGAAGACAACCCAAAATGATTGTTCAGCACATCTTCATTGGATATACTCATGAGGCAAATAGATCAGTTATATGATCCAAAATCCAAAAAGATGCACAATAACAAAGATGTGATATCTAGTGAGAGTAACCTAGTATGAATGAGTAGTAACTCAAATGATGATTTTGTTGATATGAATAGGTTAAATCTATTACACGAAGAATCCAACAACAATTAATAAAAGGAACCTGCAAATATTTGAAAAAATGAATTTGATTATGAAGGTAAAGATATTGAAGAGTTTATTGCATCAAGGAGTTCCATCTGTTGGAATACCAAAAAATAAGGCACAACAATATCTCAACATAGATTATGAGCATCCTAGTACATCAAACTCAAGAAAGGATTTGCAAACAAAATATAAATCTTACTTGGAAGGTTCCAAAAAGTGTCAATCCATGGGTAAACAAGCTCAACATATGAGAAAATCAAGAAGGTAAGGAAGTCTTCTTTTCTTTTGATCATATTTAACATGGGAGTGCTTTATCAACCATTATTGGGGCTAAAAATGATCAAAAAGGCCAATACTAATGAAAATTGCAAGGAATGAAAAAACATCATGAAGGAGGAATATTCTTCTCTTTTGAAAAATAAGATATGATATTTAACTCCACTTCTGGAAGGGAAAAAGGAAATTAGTTGAAAGTGGGTTTATTAAATCAAATCTCAGGAAGATGCTAACAATGATATGAACAAGGTTTGCGTTGTAGAAAAGGGATATCTTCCTAAGTGAAGGGAATGGACTATATTAAAACATTTGATCTAATTATGAAATGGAACTAGCATAAAGACATTATTTACAATTGTGGTTGCATATAACCTTGAGGTACACTACTACATTGATTCCAAAACAACATTTCTTCATAAGGATCTAAATGAAGAAATTTATATGCAACAATAAGAAGGGTTTCAAATCAAAGGCCTAAAGCATTTGGTTTGCAAACTAAAAAATACATTGTATGGGTTGAGAGAAGTATCGAGACTATGGTATGTTAAAATTGATTATTTCCTTTACAACCTTGATTTTTCCATAACATTAACATTAAAAATATGAAGAAAGTTTCATCATTATTGCTTTGTATGGTAACTATATGTTGCTTATCAACAATAACAAAGATCTTATGAACATGTAAAGAGAGAATGTGCATCCAAGCTTGATAGATAATAGATTATGGGGGACCAATTATTATTTGGATTTGAAAAACACCAAAGATAACTAAGAGGATTTTTTTTATGAGAATGTTTCCATAAAAGCTTGGAAAATCATTGATACTCCAATATAAAGAGGTGTAGATTTTGCAAAATAATGATGACCATCCAAAACTATGAGTCATAAATTGTGTTGGAGTATAATTTGTAGATTTATGTATATGGTATGCACAAGACCTAACATTGTTTTTTTTATTATCGATGTTAGCCACATTTTGATTCTAAACTAAGCATTAATCAATTAATATTAGCAACAAAAATATCAAGATATTTAAAATGCTCTAAAAGATATGGCTTTGTGTATGGTGAATATTAGTTTCAAATCATAATATATGTATATGCTAAGTGAGGGGTTTCCTAGATACAATCAACAAGTGATTTTTGTTGAATGTTAGTTTGAGTAGTAGTTGTATTGCTTAAAACAAATAATAGTAGTTATGTATTTATGTCTTCAATGGATATGTCGGAACATGCCAAACAACACAAGATTTATAAATATGTTGTAGCATCGAAACAATTTTAATTTCTAATAACTAAAGTTGTATCTTCCTATGTAGGAAGCTTATATTTCATTAAAAAATAAAGCATATTTTTTCCACATAAGAAAGTTTAATGAGAGGAATAATGTGCACTACCAAGCGCTAAAATGGATCAAATCTTTTCATATGAAAACATTTTCTATAATGCAAAATTTGGTGGACTTTTTGGTTTTTGGTAGATTGAGAGTTAAATGGACATATGTTAGTTTAATTATAATGATACATTTTCTATAATGCAAAATTTGGTGGACTTTTTTGTTTTTGGTAGATGGAGAGTTAAATGGATATATGTTAGCTTTATTATAATGGTCTCCCATTTTCTATTTTGAATTTTTATTTTTTTGAATTCGAGTGGCTTTGCTAACCAAAGCCACACCTAACCTAGAATTGACTTAAATTTTTTTTTATTTTTAATGAAATGATTTATTATTATTATTATTTAATTTCTTAACTTTAAAGATGTAACACATCGTTGTAAGTAAATGTACATAATTATAGTAGAAATGTACAAATTTATTGACTACTAAAAAACAAAAGAAACAAAATAAAAAACAAATATTACAATGTTTTTAATATTTAATTGTAAAATTTAATATAAATTTAATTGATGATTTTATTTATATCGTATTAATAGAAAACTCGTGTCAATTGAATAAGAAAATTTCTTTTAATTATATAAAACTAAACTATATTAAACTCATAACACGTGGTTGATGTTATATGCTAGTTTGTTCTTTAAGAGAAAATTCATGAGGAAGAGATTAATGTGAACTATTTGCCCATTATCCACCAGTCGAAGGAGAGTAATTGAAATAAAATAAACTTGCAATATAAAAATTCAGATTTTAACTTCTTTGAATGATTATAAGAGGAGAGTTGCCATGAATTCTCAATATAATACAGATTGTGTGCATGAATTCTCATAAAGTACAGACTGTGCATGGCTGTACAACTAAGCGATTCGGATTACAGTAACTTTTCCAACCTTTTTCATTTTCTGTTGTCGTATTCATGAGTGTGTTGTAAAAAAGGTTCCACAAAAGGAAAAGGGCCATTCAAATATTTTGTTTCTGAGTTAATACGTACAATTTGAACCTCCTGAATAAGAACTTTGAGCTCTGCTCTGCTCTAGAAAACTCAATGAAAGCAGTAACAAGTATAAACTTTTATTATTGGATATTTTGCAAGTGTAGCTCTGTTTAGCCGTGGGGTATTTTCCATGCATATGGAAGTAGTTTATAGGATATTCATCATAAGATTTTTTTTTCATGACTTTGTAGTAAAGTTATTTTAACAAGTTAAGTGTCATGAAAAAGTTGTCTGTTACTTGTTATATATACTGATTCAATGATTTGTAATTACCTGTTGTCTATACCACCCAAAAAAAACGCAATACAAATATCCAAACTTGAGTTTCCTTAGAATAGAATATGTTTGCCTACTATACTATTTGCAAACTACTTACATCAAACACCCTTCTTTTGGGCTTTTCAAGCAGAGACAAATGCAGGGCCCAATTAGCATTGGATGGACAATCATTCGGAGTAGACTGCAAAGGTAAACTTTCTCGTGATATAAAATGATTGATATGATTGACAAAGAGAGGAATCTTGCATAATATAATCAGTTAGCATTTCACCTTTTCTTCTGCTTTGGATCTCTCATTTTATTTTCATTGCCTGTTTTATAATGCGGTCCACTGCCGACTCTTAGATGCAGGGAATTGAATTCCTTTGAAAGGACGTAGAAGGCCTACGTGAGTATGATATCTGAGAGCAAATAAAACAGAAAGTTGTGAAAGATTTTTGTTTCCTTCTTCGCATACTACGAACGGTCTACATTCGTTTTAATGGGATCCATTAATATTAAAGAATCAAAGAAAAGGTCAAAAACAGTTCTTTGATGGGCTAGGGGCGTTACCTCTGCAAATAAAAAAGGGGAGCACACTATTGTTGTTGTCCTTTCTATGATCTGTCTAAAATCACCTGGGTAGGAGTAGGACCGGCAATAGAAAGTCAAAAGTGGTATTTGAAGAGAAGAATATTTGGCCTTGTAATGTTACAAACAGTACAAGCCCATTGAACCATTATATGCATGTAAATTTATAAAATTTGTAGTTTAATATAAATGTTGGTTGTGTAAAATGGGTTTGTCTGCTTGTTTCTTTTAGAGTTGTGTGCTTCCATTCAATTGTTGTGGCTCTAACTTTTGGTTTGGCAACCATGGTGGTGGTTGTTTGCATGCCAACCTGGGATGCACCACACATGTAACTCTATTACAAATCTCTCTTTGCTAAGCTATCTATCTATGTTGAGCCTTTTCTCCACATCATGAACCACAATATAGACAAAATAAGGAAATTGTAGAAATGGACAAATAAATAAAAACACTAATATTATACAAAATCAGCATTAAACTAGGATACACCCACTCCTTCAACTTGCATTCTTCAAAAACATTGTTTCTTGTCAATGGGGTCTTGCTTTGATAGTTAAGAGGGAATGGCGAAATCCCCCCCCCCCCCCCGCCCCAACAAAAATCAAAATCCCCTCAAATACATGTTTCCCCCCTAATGAGTTGTCTAACCGTAATTCAAAGGGCCCTTCCAATTTGGTTGGTGCCAAGTAAAAGTCTTGGGAAACATTGCTAGAATAGATACTTGCAAGCTTAAGAACCAAAGGATTCTTCATTGAAAGTTGTAAGTTGTCTACACTCCATTGTAATGCTCTAAGATTAAGGAAGGGCATGTTTGCCACATTGTTAAAAGAGGAAGTTGTTCAAAACAAATCCCAAGGTATTTTAGAATGGGTAAATAAAGACAAAGGGTAAGTAGCATGCACCAACCCTCATTGTTCAATATGTAAACTGATAAGAGCAAAATCGGGCAGAAAAAAAAAAAATTTAGTGGTATCCAATGTCCATAAAGGACACTATCCAAGTATTTTCATGGTATGTTTCTCCCAATTAAAACATTTGTTTTGCCTCCAATCCTTCTAAAGTTGCAATAAAATAAAGGTGAAATGAGAACCCCTTCAGAGTGACATGGAGACTACTACTTAGAATATCTTGAATTCAATAAATAGGCTGTAGGGAAGATTAAGCAACACTCATTTATGGAGAGTAAAATCAAAAACATGATTTCTTAAAAAAACCCTTCAATGAAAGTATTTCTTAAGTTATTACTATAACATATAATTTTCAAAAAAATAAACAAGAGAAAGAAAGATTACAAGAAGAAAGCAAGATGACACAAGTCAACGTGAAGTCAGGACATTAAAATACTACCCTACTTCAATCCCAAGAGTAGGTGAGGGAAAACAAGACCCTCAAGAAACAAAATATATTGAATATATCTATGAGAATATATACTCTCATATAAGCCAAATAAAATATTTCCCCATATTATGCATCTCAAATAATGTTGAGAAAATATGTTGAGGCTATGGCTTATAACATTATTCTATATGCATTGGTATTTCCATTTATGATGTTAATATTAATCTAGGGACTCGATGCTATATCTAGCCCCTGCTTCTCTTCTTTATTTCTGACATTACATGATCTCTTTCTTTCATACGATTTTCTTATGTATTTTTTAGTTTCATTTACTATGCACTTCCATAGTACCCTAAAATGCTCCCACAGGCTCTTATTGTTGACTATACTTTTATTTTAGTCACATTGACCTACCATTTTGGTCATTCGTTAGATATTGACATAATTATCCTATTTTATTAATTGGTTGTGGGACTCAGTCTTTGGGAGGGATCAATACCCCTATCTAGTACTTTTTTCTTTTGAGGGCATCACCTTGGTCGGCTCCCCAGAGTATTCCGGAGGTTAGTTTTCACAAGCTTCTGAACTCCTTCAGCTGTGGCCATTTCTTGGGACTGTCTCCCTCTCTCCAGGTATTCGCTAGACACACCAAACCATCTCCTTTTATCTAAGTAGGACTTGAACAAGGAAATTAGAGAGGACATCTAAAGACAGTACACCTAGGTCACTTGAACCACGTCAATTAAGGGTCTCGAATTGAAAATGGCCTTCTACTCTAAGCACTTGGATGAGATATGGCCTCAATGTCTAACCCCTATATATGTGCAAACACTAGATGCATGCCCCCAAGATCCCCATGGGCGGATTTTTGTGGTCTCTCACAAACTCCAATTAGAGACCAACCATCACAATCCATGGCCAGATGGGATTTGCAAGCTTTGCCATCTAGGAGACCAATTTGGAGGAGCATCTCATTTTTCTATGCCCTGTCTACTTTGAAATCAAAGGAAGATACTACTACCTCTTTCACATCTCAAGGAGCTCCCTCTCCACGCTCTTCTTCTACCTTGATCAACAATGCCTTGCTCTTTTGGTGGGAGAATTATTTGGACACAAATGTTAGTCTTTGCATTCGTCGTCTTGATCGACAGTCTTCAAGAGGATCACCTCATACTCCCTAATTGCACCATTTAATCGGGGAAACAAGAAACAAGTGGAGAGACCCATGATACATCCAAATCAATGAGGTCATGCTTCCTCTTACCCCGACTCTCTCCTCTAGGATTTTGATGACCTCCTCACAACCCATCAGGATTTGTCACTCCAGGCGATAGGATGCACACCACCAAACCAACAAATGGATTAACAATAGGTGGTTCTAGAGTCGATCTCCCCCCGTCCAACGCACTATCCCCATGTTCAATCTAGAATTGAAGTTTCTATCCCTAGTTACTTTCCCATGGATGAAGGCATAGTTACACTTCCTTGCTCATGTGCTCCCCCAAAGGTCATACAATTGGCCCTGGGTACCCTCAACATTGGTCACTCCTTGGAGAAAATCATTAACTACTACATCATTCCTTTTACAGTGCTTGATGAATTTGATAACAAGGTAGTATCTTGACCCTCTCACTCATCCCCAATGGCCAAATCCAACAGGCATTGACATCCTCTTCCGTTAAGCACCAAGATCTTCAAACCCTAGAATCTTTATTATACTTTCACCTTATCTTATATTCTCTCTTAGATTAGGTAGCTATACATTCCACTAGACATTTAGTATTTAGTTTTTAGCTTTGTACTTTAGACATTTAGCTTTGAAGTAAAAGATGCTTTCACACTCCCACTTTGTACCTACACTAGGTGTACTATCTTAGTCCCATTGACCTACTTTTGTGGTCACTTGTTGGACATTAATATCGTTATCTTAATATGTATTATCTTATCTAAGCAACATTGTCATATCGAAATTATATATGCTTTATGGCCATTATAGTAAATAAAGTTCCTTTGATTTTCTAAAAGCAACCGAAACATAATGAAGCAAAATTTTCCACTTGCAAGGCTTATGTATAAGTACTTCCAATTAATTGCAAGAGGCTCTTAAACAATTCCAATTTTTTATGGTTAACAAGGCTTCTTTGGATTTCTATTTACAACTGGACAAAAATTTTCCCAACAAAACAACATAATTCAATTCCTCAAATAACCACTTCTTTCAAAGGTAGAATTTCATTTGTCAGAACTTAAGAACCATTATATTGGATTTTCTAGTAGAATAAATAAAAAATCCTTGAGGATCAAATAATTTAAAACCTATTTTAGTTTCAAGGGATTTGAATAATCAACATTTTCATAGATAATCCATATGGAATATTATGTGAATGAAATCATATGCAACATTGCAATCAAATACTGAGATGAATAGAAATCTACAAGGAAAATAATACAACCATGTCAACTCAATCAATAGCCAGATTAATAAGCCAATATAGCTAAAACTATTTATTCAAACAATATGGTTTACTAGTTGAATCCTATTGACAACTGCCCTTTGTGGATACTTAGTGTTATAGTAAAATAGATGTCCCATATTATTGAGAATAGTTATATATGAATAGCTATATGTCGGGTTGTGAATTAGTGGTTGGGATAGGCACCACCATGCAAACAACCCAGGTTCAAATTGATGTAGAGCCCTTGTGTGTGAGTGTTAGGGAATTTATTTGACTTCCCATTGTTGGTATCCCTCCATTATCAATAGGTCTTAACACATAACCAATAGAAAAAATTGGCTTAAATGGACATTAATAGGATATTTTATCCTTTAAAAAAAATTATACATCTAAAATATAACTGCACAAAACCAACTCAAAATAATATCTTAGATCAAATTTAAAATAAAAACTTACCCCATGTTAAACTCCTATGAATTTGGAAAATACAGTGTCAAAGAGCACATAAGTCCTCCTATATGCACACAAGATTCTATAGCCACACCTCTGACTCTTGCAAACTGTTCTTTAATCTACACAAAAATAGAGTCTTTTTGGCTGTGCCCCTCAACTTTTGCTTCTAGTTTTTCATGCTTATTGCTAAAGGCCAATGAGATTTTAGAAAAATCTTTAGCTACATAAGCAGAGAGAAACCGCAGAAGGAATCCCATTGTGGCCTCCTCCAGAGCATCCATATTCCTTGGAAGACCTATAACACCTTGCGCATTACCATCATACAGTTCCATTACCATGTGCGGAGCTTGAATTCGTTCCTTCCAAGGAACTACGAATATGGAACTTGAAATTGTTTCTTCAATGCACAAGGATAAGAGCCCAAGCCTGTATTGGTGGACTATGGAGTTGTTTTTGGGATTCTTTTACTAGATGAGGGATTATCTTCTTAGACTGGTGGAAGAGGTTAGAACTATTGGGAAGGTCATTAGAGCTATCAATTGCATATTCATATCCTTAATCACTAAAGTGGATTGCCCTGATACATTTGATGCTTTCATGCCTATATCTATTTGGAACTATGGTTGTAAGGTAATTTCCAAAGTGTTAGCCATCAAATTAAGACAACTTATTCATCATTGCATTTCCCATAAGCAAGTTGGGTATCTAAGGATTAGGGGTGATGAAGGAGATCAACATTGGAGCATGTTGGGCCACTCTACTAGTTTTGGGCATAAAACCAAACATATCACAACAGATGAACCGGTGATGGCAGAGCTATGATGAATCAACAAGGTTTATGGCTAAAAGAAACAAACATGCGAAAGCTAAATTGTCATGAGGAAATATTCCAATGTAAGAAGCAATGAAGTTGTCATGTGCAAAGGATGTTTCAACACTATCACAACTAAAGTGGTAAACATAGATGATGCCCTTGCTCTTTTAGAAATTTTGGGGTGGATACTATGATTGTTAGACGGCCTAGTGGATTGACTTTGAAGATGGAACACAACAAGAAGAGAACCTTCTTAGAAAATTCAAATTGGTTTTGGGAATAATGTGGGCATCTTCCTTGTAGTGGAAACCTTAATTTAGCATCCAACATCAATAAGAAGCAAGTCTACGTGATTAGCAAGTGAAGAAAAACAACAAAATTTTTATTTTCTCCAAATCTGTGCATACATGTGGGGTGAATTAGTAGTAAAGAGATTATAGACAACATTAAAAGTGTAAATATGGACACAAACAACCATGTCCGACAGTACAAAAACATGGATTATTACAGACTACGCATAATATGATTATGTATATTAAATATTATTTTATTATAATATTAAGTTTTTAGAATTTTTAATAATATATTTTTAATTAATTGATAAAATAACAATATTATTGTTTATTCTATCAATATTCATATATGTTCAGTTCCTATGAATTAATATGTTCTATCTAACCTTATACAAAAATACTCACTTTCAATATTGTTTTGAATAATACTCACTTTCAATATTGTTTTGAATATTTTTTAAAAATGAAAAGATTTTACTTATGAAAGCTATAGTTTGAATAGGTGGGATTACATTTGGTGTTTCTTAGGTTCAATCAATTTGGAAAAAGTTCCCACTTCAAATTATCATAATTACCTTATTAACTTTATTCTTACAAGTATTCTAAGATAACTATAACGACTTAAAACTTCTAGCTTCTAAGAAATGTTGTATCTTTTCATTCAATTTAGGTTGATTCTAAGTTTCTCGCAATAATATCATTGTGTAATATTTTTATTTTGACTATGTTTTAATGACATATTTTATTGTTTTGGTTAAAATTTAATTGAACAATTTTAGTAATTTAGATAAAAATATAAATCATATTTAAATAATAATATTGAATTAATAAAATTATAATTTTAAAATTTTATCATATAATATTATATATGGTTTTAAATAAAATGATAGGTGTATTAAAATATAATTTTGGGGTTTTTTTAATAATATGATTGTGTAATATTTATATTTTTTTAATAAGAAAGTAGATGCAATATTATATAGTGTTTTTTTAATAATATTTAATAGTATTTTTTGGATTATGTATAATATTATATGTTGTTTTTTAATAATAAAAAAATTAAATTTTATACTTCTAAAAGTAGAGTCAAATAACTAAATAACTACTTTTTAGATGGAATTATATGTTAAATTTCTTTTCTTATTTTATCTGATTTTTTATCATTATTTTGGGGTGAAATACTTCATCAATCTTGGTCTTCAAATAACTAATTTTTAGATGGAATTATATATTAAATTTCTTTCCTTATTTTATGTGATTTATATCATTATTTTTGGGTGAAACACTTCATCTTCGTTCTCATTAATTGATTTTAATATAAAATATATATCTAGGGCAGCTTTGATAAAAGTGAAATAATTCTGGGCAGCTTTGATAAAAGTGAAATAATATATTAAAAAATTAAAAAATTGTCTATATGGCATTATTTTATCAATTTATTGATTTTCCTTGGGAGACCCATTTTGAGTTGAAATTTCCTCTAATGGAAAGTAACACCCTATGAAGTATCATATAAAAACAAAAACTGGATGGGACCCTTAAGGGAGAGGTCATAAATTGAGGAGCACAGAGAATGAGATTCAAAATGCAAACAACAACTACCACATGAAAGAGCACAAGAGAAGAAATCCAATAATGGAAATGGTGCAAAGGGTTAGGAGATAGAAATGGATGAGGTCTCCATACTACAAATCAATAGAGGACAAGAAGAGCCAATTTTTAGTAGTGAGAGGGTCACGGTCTTGGGGTTCCTTAAGCACAGTGGGTAAATCCACAATGCTTTTGGCTAAGGTTATGACCATCTTGGATTTCACGACAAGTACTCTTATGGGGTATTATCAAACTTGATGTGTTTGACAACATCTAGCTTTGTGGAAATGCAAAGTTACCTTCTTCAAATGCAAGTAATTGTAGGGAAGGGGGTGGAAACATTTAACATTGGTAATGGGGATGAAGTCTTTGGATTCAATTGCATATGGATCTAATCCAATAAGGGAGGCCATCGAAACGATGAACACCTACAATGGAGGTCATCCCAAGGAACATTCGAGTTGCTTGAAACCTTTAGGGTTTCCTCATTAGCAGGGAAGACTATGTTCAAATAGGTCAATGGATTTGATTGTTCACTTGGGAAAAATGAGGGTTGTAAATGGCCTAGTTGCTCCAATGGGTGAAGATACTCAATCAATCACTTGGCCTAAGTCTAAGGAAGGTGATTATAGAAGCATATGCTTGCTCCATTCTTGACAAATGTGGATGTTGCCATTACTTTCACCCATTCGGATCTTCAAGATATTACTGCATTCTTATCTTCAAGATGCCATAATTCTCTCCATAAAGTCACTCCACAACTCACTTGATCGGGTTTCTCGTCACTCACCCACACAACTCCCATTGTCATAATTCTTTCCATGAAATCACTCCCCCACTCGGTTTGATTTCTTTCATTGCCATTTCTATGGGTTCCCATCACACAACTCCCATGCATTGTGTTGAATTCTGCAACTCCCATTGAATACCAATTCTCTGTCTTGCATGTCTTTAACATCTTAGATCACCAAGAGGGTACCTTATGGGTCTAATATCACTTCTCTATTTGCTTCTTAAGGCAAATAAAGGACAGGCAATTGCTTTGATGCCACTTGATTCAACTCAAAGAACCAGCTCTGATACAACCACTTGTACATAAGGAATTGTACACACACAAACTCTCAACTCCACAACGATAGTAAATTGAAGGTGAAAAGTGTTTTTCATTTATCACTATGATTACATGTAAAAAAACATAGATGCTAAACAAAGATATGAGCGTTTTTCTAGTAGCTCTAAGCTACGCATTTCTAGATTTTTGTTTATATTGCTCACTGACAGACACATCAAAGAAACAACTTTCATGTACAACTCAACACACAATGTGCACAAACTTTATCAACAGCTCTCTTTTGTGGAGCAGAGCCTGCCATTTCATAAGTAAGGCAAATTAAATTAACTAAATGAGTCTTGAAAATATGACGAGATGTTCCATAAGGTACCGGACCAACGCAACTAGCCTCATATAGAATTTTATGTTTACAAGCAATAATTCAACCTGGTGAAATACGGCATGAACAAGATCATTACATAAATGATCACAAACAACAATGACAAGTTATTTCCACTCTTTCAAGCATTCAGATAACTAGCACCCATCCAAGATTTGGAGAGAAGCCATGAGCAACGATGTTTCAGTTTAACTGAATATAAAAAGAATCGGCATTTTGGGAAAAAAGTACAAGCAACATTTTTCTGTAGGCACAATCAATTCTATCTACTATTGGCATGAAAAAAATACATATACCATTTGAAGAAAACTCGAACGCATTCTAAGTCACTCAGATGCAATCTTAGTCTAAGTCACTTATTTATCCAATATTCCTCTATAGCATCATGCTATCCAGAATAAACATTTCTTCTCAAGGCAAGAACATAAAAAAAAATCCATGGCCATAACAAACTATAGGCACCAATGTGGTCCAGAGAAGGAACAAAAGAAAATGCTCAAGGAGGAGCTAGAAATAAAATGCCAATGGAAGGGGCATACAAGAGTGCCATTCATGTTGAAAAGCTCTGGAAATGAGTCATGGAAAAACAAGAAACATGCGCTGCTAGTTCCATAAGGTAGCCATAATGCTAGAAGCCAGAGGAACACTTCAATGCTGAATATCTACTTTTATTAACATACAAGATCTTTGTACAGCCAAATCAACCTTAATGTAATAGCTGGTTCAGGAACTTTGGTGATGTTCCTGACAACATATGATTGGGCGGACAACTACCAGCTCCTTTAACCTTAAGTGTTTTCTATTATTAACATAGAAAAATATAAAATGCCTTGGGACCTATTCTTTTGAAAGGAACAAAACAGCATAAACCTTGATCAGAAAGATGATTAAAACTACGAAAATTACAAGGACGCATGAAGATATATACATATATGAACAATATTGACTTTCTCTTCCCTTTCAGGGCTTAGGGATAGTCAAAAGAACCGTGAGTGGCTAAAGCTGCAGGGTAAGGGATTGCTAAAACCAGCAAAAAACAACAGCATTCTGTGTTATGGAAGACTGATGTCAAAGACAACGAAAGGATGGTAAATTTCTGAATGACCCATCATCTGCTTCAGATAGTAAGAATCTTCTTGCTATATCTGCAATCGATTAGGTGAACCCAACTGAACAGCTCCATCATAGATCTATCAAACCATTTTTTGGAAAATGTATCTCATTTGCCTCCTTCCTGGCTCTGAATCAATTACTTCTGCCAATCATTACACATTTGGCAAGCACAAATCTTTCGTCGATCTAAATTACTCAAGAAGATGAAAGAAAACCCCATGGGAAATAATATCTGGTATAAGTAATTTCTTCAGTATTTACCCTGATATTTTGGTTTTGCAGGAGTGCCAACAGAAATGTTTGTGTCCTGTGGACCTTTCCCCTTTTGGACTGACCTGAAATTGCCACTGCAAGGATCAGCATCCAGCAACATCTGTACAACTTCTCTCATTGTTGGCCGCAGTGCCGGTAGTTTGTAAGTACAACGTACTGCTATTTTCAAGACTTTGATCATTTCTTCCTGAAACGACTTGCAAATCTTTGAATCGAGAGCATCAAAAGCATCTTTCTGGGAACATATCATGTGTGAAATCCAGTATACAATATCCTTGTTCTCACCAAACCCTGGCTCAATTGGTTGCTTGCCAGTGACAAGCTCCAACAATACCACACCAAAACTATAAACATCACTCTTTTCTGTAACGTTCAAACAGTATGCATATTCTGCATAGCAAAAATGAATGTAAGTTCTGAACCATTTAGGACAAATATATACATACAAGTATAAATGAATTTTGAAAAAGGTTAGAATCTATAACTGCGAAACCTATGAAAACCTTGAAAAAGAACTGTAAGCACATGTGCAAACTAGGGAAGCACGGTACTAAGCTGAACATACCAGGAGCAATGTAGCCATGGGTGCCTGCAAAAGCTACGGTAGAATCCCTTCCTCCACAAGCTTGAAGAATTTTGGCAATACCAAAATCAGCAATCTTTGCCTCATACAATTTATCCAGCAAAATATTGGTAGATTTTACATCTCTGTGAACAATTGCAGGCCGGCAATCATGATGAAGATATGCTAATCCATGACCTGCTCCTAATGCAATCTTGTACCGTGTGGGCCAATCCAAATCCATACCGCTTCTCGTTGATGTCTTCTCTCCATTATTTCCATGCAAAGCATCAAATAAGTTTCCGTTTGGCATGTATTCGTATACCAACAGATTTGAATTACCATTTGACAAATGACAATAAAGCTTCACAATATTTTTATGCCGAATTGTTCCCAAAATATCCACTTCTGCCTTTATCAATCTATCTAATCCATCTTGCTTATTGTTCTTTTTGTTCATTGTCCATACTCGCTTTACTGCTACAGTTTCATTGTTCTGCAAAGTGACACAATAAACCTTGGCCGATCCACCACTTCCTATGACATTCTCTTCTTCTAATGATGCTTCGGATATCTCTTCCTCAGAGAAGCTTAAATTCTGAAAAGATTTCAAGGTCCATGGAAAATTACCCCCTTCACCCATCAAATCAAATTGATGTTGACGATATCTTCGCTGAAAATGTATCAATCCAAACACAAGTAATAACAATGCTGTGCCAACAATGAGCCCGGAGATAATTCCCATTAGTCTGGCCTCTTTCCCACGATGAGAATCAGAACAAGCCTCAAGTATATTGTTATTATTATAATTATCATTTCCAGAGCTGTTAGCACAGAGCCCTGGATTTCCTGAAAAGCTTTGTCTGTTTATCTCATTAATGAATGAATTTGGAACGGGCCCTATTAACTCATTATTGGAAAGATCGAGCGAACTGAGCTTCAGTGCACCAAGACTGCTTGGAATTGAACCAGATAGTCTGTTGTTTGAAAGATTTAAGGAGTTCATATCAGCAATATATCCCAGTGACTCTGGAATTGATCCTTGCAAGTTATTTTCTGCAAGATTAACAACAACCAAAGAACTACAGGAACCAACTTCATCTGGTATGGATCCCTCAAACATGTTGTTCTGTAAATGCAGATCAGTCAACTCTCTCAAGTTACCAATTTCCTTGGGTATTGGACCTCTAAAGTGATTATTGTTTGCTTCAAGTTTGATCAATAATTTTGCCATGCCAATCTCTGGTACCAGAATCCCGGACAATTGATTATTCTGAATATACAACTCTGTTAATTCTTTCACATTTGCGATCTCGGAACTAATTTCACCAACAAAATTATTGAAGCTTAAATCAATAATGGTAACATTTGGCAGTGCCCAAATTCCTTTGGGCACCGGACCACTCAGATTGTTGTTTTTAACTCTGAAGCGAACCAAAGTTTTGCAATCTCCATATGTATCAGGCAGCTCTCCTGTAAAAAGATTATTGATTACCAGAAATTTTTGCAGATTTCTTCCTCTGCACATATCTTTTGGTAGCGTGCCACTAAACTGGTTCTCAGAAACATCGATCAAGTTAAACTTGGATAGACTGCCAAGTTTCTGTGGTAGCGGACCTGTGAAATTGTTCTGATACAGTGACAAACCTACAAGATAGGGGAATTCCCCAAAGCTTTCAGGAATTTGACCTGACAGTTGGTTCATGTAGAGCTGAAAGGAAACTAGATTTCTTAAATTGCCAACCTCCTCTGGAATATTTCCGCTAAGCATATTCTTTGATGCATCAAAATATTGCAGAAATGTAAGATTACCCAGCTCTTGAGGTATATTTCCACTAAGATTGTTGTCGTACAGCTCCAGTTGGTAAAGTTTACTGAGTTTGGAAAGTTCCCTTGGAATAGATCCATGGAGGTTGTTGGTAGACAGATCCAGCAGGCCCAGATCTGTAAAATTTAAAATAAAACTCGGAATTTCTCCTACCAAATTGCAGGAAGCAAGGTAAAGCAGATTGAGTTTTTGCAAATTCATGAGCTGTTCAGGTATTTTTCCTGGATTGAATGGATTATTTGCCAGGCTCAGAGAGGTCAACTCTGGGAAATTTCCCACAGAAACAGGGAATGGACCTGTGAAGCTGTTGATTGTCAAATCTAGAATTTGAAGGGATTTCAATGGAGAGAAGTCTGGTAAAGTACCGGACAAAGAATTGTTGGTAAGATTCAAGTATTCAAGCTTGCTGCAATCCATGAGAGCCGATGGCAGATTCCCATAAAGGTAATTTACACCCAGTTGAAGTTTCTTCAAGTTGTTCAAACCGCATATATTGGAAGGAAAAGTGCCATTAAGAAATTTGGTTTCAAGTATGATTTCAGTAACCATACCTGTAGAACTGTCGCAGGTAATTCCATCCCAATCGCAAGGCGCATCAATGGAGTCTTCCCAGTTTTTCATGGAATTATGCGGATCTTTCAAGCTACTCTTCATCAGCTGTAAAATTTGAGTCTCTTGAGTAAGAGCTTGGGCTCTGTTCATCTGTAGCAAACCACATGAAAGCAACAAGCATACACTCCAAAAAACAATCTTGTTCTCCATAGTTTCTTTTGTTTCTCGCAAGCCTATATTGCAAGTTCAGGCTGCTGGGTATCTTGCTAGCTTACCTCTATTTATGGCCATAGTAATTTCTATCCACGGGTAAGTTACTTATAAGATATCCACTCCCCATGATTTTGCAGTAGAGTAAAGCTAGCAATCTTCAAATTTCATAAGTGGCTAACTACGTTTCATGACCAAGTCCAATTGAAGGCAATAGTCTGCAACGATGGCTCTGCAATTTCAATTGCAAAGCTGCCAACAATGGCCCTCCATCCAAACGTTTTTTGTTGAGCAGCAACCTAAAGTTTAAACCGCCCTAACAGAAACGCACTGCAAATATCCAAATTTGGAGTTTACTTAGAATATAATTGCTCAACTACTATACTATATGCAAATTGCAAACTACTAGTATAACCGCCTTTTCATCAAATTTTGGGCTATTGGAGCAGTGACAAATGGACTTTCTTTTGAATAGACTGCAAAGGAAGGAGATATGATACTGAAATTCATTGATTCAGGGAAGTTAAAGTGGCAAAGAATCTTGCAGAGCTTCTACATGTGATGACATTTCACCTCTTCTTCTGCATCTTCTTCTGCATCCCCTATGCTTGAATTGGATTTTATAATTAATTTTCACCGCATGTTAAATGTTGTGATCCATTGCCGACATTTGGCTGCAGGTTTCTTTCAGGGCTGTGTCACAGTGTCAGTATGATATATACCCCGTACAGTCCGGGATAGCAACTCAGACAGAAACCTTCGGAATAATTTTTCCAATATTAACATTCATTGTAAAAACGAAAGTCCGAAAAAACACTTTGATGCAGTATGGAGGTTACGTAAAAGTCCCCGTCGGTGAAATACAAACGACATATCCATACGTGCGCTGTCCACAGTTTATCTGATCATGAAATGACATTGATATTTCCCAAACATTACTAGTCTACCCACGTCAGTTTCATTTGCTTGGGTACGAAGATTCAGTGGGTGAACGAAGATGTGTATATTTATTTAACTAAAAAATATTAATTTAATTTAAAATTAAAAGAATAATTATTTAATTTTAGTAAATGTTAAAATAGTAAATCAAGATTAAATTTTCAACATTATAAAATTTAAATGATTATTTTTTTTCCAGCCGAAAAATTAAAATGATTATTTACACGATGATTGAAACATTATTTTCTTTTAATACATTTTATCTTTAATTATATAAAATCGATTTTTACTTTTTATTAAAATTTGTGATAATATTATTATTTATGAAATTATAATAATTTGATTTCTATCATGTTTTAATATAAAAATTATATTTCTAATAATATTTAGTCAATTCTATTTAATAGTGTTATTTATTCAGTGTTTTATTTTTAATTATGTAAAATCCAAATTTATTTTTTCAATATTTTTAGAATATTATTATTTATGAAATTATAACAATTTTATTTATATTAGGTTTTAATATAAACATTATATTTCTAATGATATTTAGTCAATTCTTCCTCGGATGCGGGAGTCACCATGACACATGGGACCACATGCAGGACATGAGGTGGGCACTTGGGGGAGGATCCTTGACCCAGGCGCCCGTAACGTGGCATGCGCGCCCCATGCTCTTAAACCACTTGCCTACCCTCCCACCTGCTGATTTATGGCCACTTCAAGAACCTTCGTCCGCATGTCTCTTCACCGGCTAGTTGTCTGCAACTTGGGTACATCCCGACCTCACCTCGGCCCTTTGCGCATTCAAGACTGCCTTTACTTCGACTCCTTGCTTCATCATTTCGGCTCTCTGCAAATTAATATGGCTCCTGCAAACCTGGTTCACTGCTCCATAAATAAGCCAGCGAGCACCCATGACAGCATTCTACTGGCTTCGTCTCGACGTTGGTTCTGTTCTGTGCACCCTCGTGCTCAACGGTGTATTTGACTGTGGACTCTCATTGCGCTTTCCGCCATGACCAAGCCGCGCGACGTTTCTCGGCGGAGCAGTGGGAACCGCAACAAAACCCAGTGCTCTCTTGCCACTGGCGGTGGCTTCGACGTTGGCATCTCCTTCTCTAGTCGTAATTTGATTGATGAGTGGGAAGGGCAGCTTGTGGTAGATCACCTCAATGGCCTTAGGCAACAACGGAGGCAACATCAACCATTACTGGATTATCAAAAATATGCTTGGCAAGCTCTTGGATGATATGCTGGGTAACTGGGGCTCAGCCAGGAATCAGTTGTTGGCCACCAGGGCCAAACTCATCGAGCTGGATGAATGCCTGGCTAGCCTAGACGCCACATTCTCCTGGAGCCAACATGCACTCGAGGGTCATGGCTCGGTAATGGCGGACTCTGGTGGTAAGAGTGAGGGTGGTGGTGTCTCCAGAACGTCAGTGGTTTTCCCTCAGAAGGGCTTGAAACTGTGGCTGCTCTTGATCCTTTCCTAGCAGCTCATGTTCCTTCTTCATCGGCACCTCCTCCTGCGCAGTTTCCAGTCCCTTCCACAATTGGCTCTCCGCCATGCAAGAAGATCTTCAGCCACACGGAACCTGACCTTCTGGCCGCTCGCAAAACTGAGTCGGTCCCTGTGAAGCTGTCGGAGGAGGAATTTCCGCCTGAATAATTGTCTCTATGTCTACTCGGGAGTTCGATGAGAAGATCGTGTCTCTCTATTCCGTTCATGTTTTTTGTTATAGCTGTTTAATGTGTTGTTTGTATGGTCTTGTCCTCCACGATACTCATCATGCTCAGACAGTCTTTTCGTCTTGGCCATGCTGTAGGAGGCAGTTATTTTGTATAACCCACAAGTCGCTCTGTAATACTCTTGCAAATCCTGTTTTGTTCTTTTACGTCGAGATGGCTCCATTATCCCAAGCAGCTTCAGGGGTCTCCTCGCTATGTAATTTTATCTTTTACTCCTAATTAATATACTATGCAGTTTATTAAAAAAAATATTTAGTCAATTATGTTTTTATGTCCCAGAAGGGGATCACATATGTATCATTGAGTCCCTATTATTTTGACCCTAGGCTTATGAATTTTTCATCCAATCTATAGTTGTTGTAAAGTTGAAAGTATATTTTATTTAACAAAAATCTTGTGGTAGTAAGAGATTATTATATATATATATATATATATATATATATATATATATTTTATTTTTAAATTTTAAAAACACATAAAGTTTTAAATATTTATTTAATATTTTGACTCTCCTTTAAATAGATTGGGGTTTGTAATAAAATTATCTCACTATTTTTCAATTTAATACAAAATATTAGATTGGGGATTGTAATAAAATTTTCTCACTATTTTTCAATTTAATAAAAAAATGAATATTTTTTATTTGATAATGATTTTTTTTCCAAGTAGAAAACAAAACTCTCCAATCCACTTAATTATGTGGTATTTCATTTCAAATAAATAAAAGTAATTGAAATTTTTATATTTAATAACTTGATGTTTTATGTAAATTATTGATTTAAAAAGAGATTAAAAAGTTTAGAAAATACTTTAAATAATAAGAATAATTGCAAAAGTTTAAAACTTGAAATTTTAATTTTATTTTCTCATTATAAAGGCTGAGCACCTCTTCGGATGGGGCCTTGGCTTCAAATTTGAAGCCTTTAGGGCCTTTAAGAGGCCATTTTACACGTCATAGAAGACCACCTCAAATTTTACCATGCAAAAAGAAATTAATTTCATGGTAAGCTCGTCAGTAATTAAATTAACCACTACTGTTTAAAATTGCAACAGAAGGGCAGCTTCAAATTTCACCCATCCACAATTTTCAGTGGGAAATTGGGAATGCGTCTACTAGCTAGGTGACTTGGGAGTGGGACTTGGTACTCGGTTACTCTCCAATCTCCATGTGTCCGATCATCGATGGATCATGCGCCATTGGGCCTCTAATAATATCATTGACCAGTTTACGTGGATGGGATTACAGTGTGCAACCCATGGCTTGAACGCTTCTAAGTTCTCGTGTTAGCGGCGAGCGCTTACGTGTTTAACACATTTAATGGCAGCAACAACTTTATTAAATATGGTTGGTGGCTCATACGTGTTGCTGGCAGCGGGCTTACCAAGTTACCAGTTATCACATACCAATTCGTGACTTCTGACTCTGTGAGTTAATTGAGTATTCAATGTATAATATATTATGTTAATGTGCCCCGAATTTGGCATTTCAGACAAACTCCACAATCCAGAAACTTCTTGTAATGTTGCAGGCTTCCGCTCCCACCTGTGGCCCCTGCCCACGGGCCTTTGTTTTCTTTGTTGTATTAAGTTAATCCTATCGTCTACGGCTCCCAGCCTCACACCCTATGTTTTCTTTGTTGTATCAAGTCAATCCTATGGCTCCCGAGTCACACCTTGTGTTTTCTTTGTTGTATCAATTCAATGCTTGAATTCCATGCTTCCATGGCTCCGACCATTAATATATAATATTACAGGTGTATTGGAGAAAACTCACTATGGCTTGGGAATACCACAACAGACAGATGACTACCAGAAATCAACTCAATTCTCAAAACAATGCTATTATAAATGACAATGTTAAGATAATGGAGAAATGTAACCAACCTCGATCCAAACGTTTGATGTAGATCCCCGTTGGAGCTTTCAATCCATGCACTTGAAATATACAAATTAGTCTTGACAGCCAATATCCAACAAGTACATATAATATATAAATGACATTAACATTATCAATAACAATGGTCCATAATGTCACAAGCAAATATATAATAAACGACATTCACAACATGAATGGACGAGAATATGAGTATTTCTATTAATAAACAAGAAGAAGTACAGAGTGATACGACCTCTTGCCGGCAACCAATCTGAACCAAGATCTAGATCAATCCACTTGTGCCTCCACCACTTCAATCTTCCATGAATGGCAAACTCAAACTAGATAGGAGTTTGGAAGGTGAACATAAAGGGTTCACAACTACAAGGATCAATGAGTGTAGACTCAAGATAGGGCAAAAATCCACTAGAGTTATCTTGCTATTCTCTTCTTCCTCCCGTCCATAAGCCATATGTGCTCAATATATAGTCCTCTCAAAGGTAGGTGAAAGGACACATCGAGGCGTTACTCGGGCAGATGGAGAGCCAAAGGTCACCCAATGACCGCTTTCTGGGAGTAAAAAGTAATAAATAGAGATTTTTACCATTTTACTTGATACCCGCGGGCTATAGTGATGCAACTCGCAGGTACGCCTACTATAGTGATGCAACAGGTGGGTAGGAATAAAAATAGGTCAAACTGGTATCTCTGAAGGATATAAGTGGATCTGAGTCACTGAAATGGATCCTATAGGCCAAATAATGTTGATGCTCACAGGGTGGAAGATTACGATGTAACAACAGGAATACAAACAAGCTTTTGCTTATACCCCTGCTCCATCGTGGTCGAGCTACTTCCAAGTTCCACCTACCCTATCTCCTCTAGTCCTCCAGGAGAGTTTGTAGAGCGAAGATGCCAATGCCGGCCTGCCATAAACATATATAAAGAAATTTGTTTTCTTTGAGGAGCTCAACTTCAAGGCTAACTGGATTGCTGAAATCCTATGAATTTACAGGTATGTACATCATTTTATTCATTCATGATCCCATCAATTGTTTAAAAATTTTGTTATTTGATTAAACTTTTGTAACTGCAAAGTTCAAACACAATATTATTATTTGATTGAAAATTTGTAACTTCGAATGGGTCTTGAAGGATTCAAATTTGAAGCCTAGACCTGAGCATGGGTTTGTCACAAATCTTCATTAGACACTGTTCAAAACAACATTTATCGATTCCCAACCATAACAACAACAATAATTGCTTCTTTCTTCATATGTTATGTGTACACGCATATGATTCCATGTGCTCCTTGCCTTGCCCTATTTTCCATTATCGCCCGATTGAAGCTCTTGAGAATTTAGTCGCACTTTAACCTTCCTGAAATGGAGGGGACAAGGAAGACCATTGTTTTCACTCTGAAACCGAGTGCTTCCCCGCGCAGTTGCCACTGGCCACGGTTGCAGCCCTACGGGAAACAAGTGTGTGCACTGCGCCCCCCATCTTTACCAAAAAGCCTGAGGATTTGGGGAAGTTCCCACTCTGCAAGAGTCCATGCATCTAGTTAATGAGTCAGATCAAGAATCTAGACTTTGTATCTAAAACTGTATTGCATGAGCCATTTTCCCCAATTGCTCAATCGTCAACTTGACACCTTCCTCTAGTACACGGTTTAAGATTCCTGGGATTTATTAATATGAATACCATCGATGATACTACACTTCAATCCCAACTAGTTATCGAATTTCAATAGATTGAGAATATGCAACGACACCTGGTGAAGGACAATGCTGAAAGTTGACAATTTTCTTAGAATGCTCAGTGCCCACTCATGCGTTCGACTGTATGAACTAGGACACAAATGTTTTTGCAATCTTGATTTTTACGATGACAGTGCTACTTTACCTTTTGATTTTGTTTCCCTTATCGGCCGGTCTTGAATAGAACATGAACTTCAACCATATAAAAAGAACTTCAACCATCTATGCATCTCCTCTCTACTTGGTCTGCCTACGTTTTACTTATGCTTCACAACCCATCCTCTACTTCGTCATACCATAGAGTTAGTGTGTATAACGAGATCTAGGGGAGGGCTATAAGGAAGAAGTAGTTAGGGTCCTTCATCAGCTATTGAGAACAAAAGCTTCCTGGATTTGGATAGTTCTCTTTGATCAAACCATAACATAGCATGTAACATGTAAGGAGCGCTTAAACTTATTCTATCCCAAGTACGTGTGGCATTCATAGTGTTGAATGAAAAATTAGAACATATATAGTTGTCATTGGCATTCAATTTTGCTATAGGGTACATAATTAGAGTGACAAAGAAACTTGCTATTGGTTTTCAATCCAATCCAACTTCTTTGTTGAATTGTTCTCTTTGATAGACTTGCGTGAAGGAGGATTATAAATGGCGTAGGAAACACAGTTGTTTGATAGAGGTGCATGAAAGTGAATTATGGTCCTCAATTCAACGAAGTAAAAAAAAGTTACCATTCAGATTCTTTCCCTTCACCTTTTTATTGCCTTTCTGCATACATCTCTATTGTTCACTAATTTAGCAACAGATACAGATCAGACTCAATGTCCAATGTTTTTGGCTTCTGAAACAATTTCTTCCTTTTTTGGCTTACATTATCATTTTTTTCCATTGTTAAGTAGGCTAGAATTTATATTAGTTTGAAGAATGCTAGTGATTTACAAAGATTGAACTTTTCCAAGAATAAGCATCGCGTTGCTTTTAGAAGAGTTGAAGAACCCAATTCTTCATCGAGCTTGTATTGTTTGAAGAAGCCTAGGAACCCATTTTAAGAGGTATTAAATATTATTAAACTGGTTAAAAGTTGGATTGGAATTGGGCTAGCAAGCTAACGATAGCTTCACCGATGCAGAAAAAAAGATCTATAAAATTAGTTATGGCAATTCACACTGAATATCTGGAAAGTGGATTTTCTTTGTGTCTCCTAAGTTATGTTTCACTAATAAATTCATCATGTTAAGGAAGATCATGAAAGAGTAAAATAGTATTAATTTTGGCTGTAAATATGAAAATTGGATTGGAATAGGATCATCAAATTAACTATATTATTATAATGGTTAAAAGTTTAAAAAACAAGAAATAAAACCTCTCAACTTTACTACGTAAGTAAACAATGAAATTTTGATGTACTAATAAATTTTCAAACGAAAAGAATGAGCTATTTTTACTTAAGGGTTCAATATCCATAGGCCTTCAAAGTGAAATGGGACCCACCCTTCACATTTGATCCCTAGATGGGGCGCTATTTGCATGACCATGATGGTCTACGACCGACGGGTGGTCCGAGTGGTCTAGCAGCAGATCGTACATATCGTGGAAAGTTAAGTCCATGCATGTATACATTTAATTTAGTTTTTACTTTGTTAATGTAAAACAAGAGGCCACCGCATGGTCAATGTTAGAATATTCATGCCACTATTGGCTTCTTCACTTCATGTAAGCATACTCATAAGAAAGGAATTTTTTACATTTGATATAAGCAAGGGAAAACATGGGCAAAGGTTATGTTTATGGGCTTGTTTCTAAAATAATGAAGATAATTTAAAGATACAATTAATTAAAGTTTAATATATTTGTAAATTGGTGTTGGTGGGAAATAAGTAAAAAGTGATGTTGAAAATGGAATGTGAATAGAATGGTATTTAAGTTTAGTAATATTTTTTTATTTAAGATATTTTCTTAGTAAATTTATTATGATTATGTTAAATTTGTGGAAGATTAAAAATCTTAATTATTTTAAGAAGGATTTGAAATATAGGAGGTTATGTTGTGTAATTTATTTGTTGAATTATTTTGTTTATAATTTGTTTTGAGGAAAATTTTACATTTTTATTATATTAATTAAAAATTTAATAATAATTTTAAAGAATAAAAGTAATTTAAAAAACAATATTAAAAAGTAAAAAGTAAAACAATGTAAAAAAATTAAAAAGTAAAATAATGTTAAATAGTTAAAGTATTATTTAACGTGGTAGATTGAGATGAGTTTAAAACATAATAATTTTTATAAGACAAATAAAAAGTAAAACAATGTAGAAAAAATAAAAAGTAAAACAATGCTAAATAGTTAAAAGTATATACTTTTATAAAGTTAAAAAGTAAAATTATGTAAAATAGTTAAAGGCGTATAGATCATTAAAATTAAATATTTTATGATCATTAAAGAAATTTGATTCCTCTCGATTTATGGTAGATCTAGATTTATGAATTTAAGTTTGTAAATGTTCAATTTATAAAACATATAAATCATTTCCTTCTTTGAATATTTGAAGAAGCATATAGTGTTATGAAAGAACAAACAACTAAGACACATAAGATAAGGTAAGAAGGAGCTTATGCTAGATTAGACATTTAAATATTTGAAGAGGTATATAGTGTTATAAAAAGGACAAATAACCAAGACACATAAGATAAGGAAAAAGGAGCTTATGCTATATTAAACATCATCAAAAGTATAATTGCAAAACATATAGACAAAACTCATATTTAAAAAATATAATTCACTTTGTAGTCATATCATATTGAATACTACACATGAATACCACATCTTTTTAATCTAAAGGATGTCATTGAATAGGTACTAAAAGATAGGTTCTTGTTCCTCACTCCATAATGTCATAGATGTAGAAGATACTACATCAAATCTTGAAAATGAGAGGATGTAAGCAAGATGACAAATCTTTAATTCCCATTGAGGAATCAATTAACCTAATAAAAATAGTAAAACCATTGTAGAAAAATTTACTAGTGAATCTACTTTTGTAAAATTTCAATTTTTTGTGTTTGAAATAAATGAATATATTATATATCTTATTATGTTTATGCTATATATAATTTGTTGAATAATTTTTTAAATGGAGTATTTTATAACATCATTCATGATTTTAAAATAAAAAATGAGTAGTGTATTTAAAGTTTTTCTACAAATCAATCAATCAAAGAAAATTGAGTAACTCATTAACACATTAGGTCCAAAAAATGCTAATGAATTCATTAATGAAGCTCTCAAATATTTTGCAAGTAAGTCGACATATTTAAGTAGTTTAAAACTAAATATTTCTCCCAACAAAATAGTAAGCCTAAGAGGAACAATAGAATGTTGGTAAAAGTTAGGAGATGCATACTAATCCAAGGTCAAGTAGATAGAAAAGAATATTGCATAGAATTTGTTTCAACAACATATTTGCAAAATTGACTGTTCAAAGTGGTAGTGAATGGAAAAACTCCATAAGAAACTTGTGTTGGAGTAAAAACAAATTTTAAACACTTAAACGTGTTTACTGTGTTGCATGTACATGCACAAACCAAATGAAAGAAGAAAGAAGATAGACCCAAAAGGATTGAAGCCCATATTCATTGGATCAATTATATGATTCTAAATCTAAAAATATGCACAATAGCAAAGATGTGATATTTGGTGAGAGTAACCTAGGATGAATGAGTAGTAACTCAAATGGTGATTTTGTTGATATGAATAGGTTGTATTGCATGAAGAATCCAACAACAATCAATCAAAGGAACCTGCAAATATTTGAAAAAATGAATTTGAATATAAAGGTGAAGATATTGAAGAGTTTATTGCATCAAGGAGTTCCCTATGTTGGAACACCAAAAAATAAGGCACAACAACATCCTAACATAGATCATGAGAATCCTAGTACATCAAACTCAAGGATTCTTTGTAAACAAAGTAGAAGCTCATTTGGAAGGTTTCGAAAAATGTCAATCCAATGGCAGAGAAGCTCAAGTCTTGTTTCCTTTTGATCATATTTAACTTGTCAGTTCTTTATCAACCACTATTGGGGCTAAAAATGACCAAGAAGCCTATACTGATGAAAATTGTAAGGAATGGAAAAACATCATGGAGGAGGAATATGTTTCTCTTTTGAAAAATAAGATATGATATTTAAATCCACTTCTGGAAGGGAAAAAGGAAATCAATTGAAAGTGGGTCTATCAAATGAAATCTAAGGAAGATGCTAGTAGTGACATAGACAGGGTCTAAGTGGTAGAAAAAGGATATCCTCAAGTAAAGGGAATGGACTATATTAAAACATTTTATCTAGTTGTGAAATGGTTAGCATAAGGATATTATTTACAATTGTGGTTACACATAACCTTGAGGTGCACCACATTGATGTCAAAACAACATTTGTTCTTGAAGATTTAAATGAAGAAATTTATATGCAACAATAAGAAGGGTTTGAAATCAAAGGATTAAAGCATGTGGTTTGCAAACTAAAAAAACATTGTATGGGTTGAACCAAGTATCAAGACTATGGTATGTTAAAATCGATTTGTTCCTTTGTGATCTTGAATTTACCATAACATTAACATTAAAAATACTGAAGAAGGTTTCATCATTATTGCTTTGTATGCTAACGATATGTTGCTTATCAACAATAACAAAGATATTATTAGCATGTAAAGTGAGAGTGTGCACCCAAGCTTGATATCATAGATTACGGGGGAATGTTAATGGATAAATATGTCGGTGCGGACACCAACCGATCTCCCTAGTTCGAATGGTTCGGATATAGAACAAAGCAAAACAATAATGAAAACCTTTCCCTAGATCTATCAAATTACTTGAATACGAAGAGTCAAGTCCATATTTGATTTTCAAAGGTCATCCTCGTGGCTTGAAGCTTTCACAGTCCTGATTATTGATGAAGAGATTACCTGCAAAAGACTTGAAAGGACAAAGACACAAGACTACAAGATAACATGATGCACCTAAGCAATTGATCAAGGAGAACTACTATAAGTGAAATTACACATCATTTATGGGAAAGGAAAACATTGATGTATTAATTAAAATAGAGGAAAGAATTACAACCAATGAAGCATTGGTGTTGAAGATCCTTTCCAATGGAACCTTGCCTCAATTTTCCAATCATGGAAGAATGGATTCCTGGCTTAATTTCTCCAGCATTTGGTTGCTCCCATTTGGAAACCCCCCTTATCCCATGAAGAGGAGCTTCCTTAATTTATATGCCAAAAGAGATGAGGAGGAGAGGATTAGGGAGAAGGAGGAGGTGGGATCCTACTAAGCTGGGAGGCGAGTAAGATCCACCCTATATGGAAGGGGTAAGCCTCCACGAGGGTCTCCTTCGAGAGACTTCTCGAAAATTCTCTTTTTTTTTTTGTTTCGTACAGGCATCGATGCACCCTAAACACTAGCAACATGCGCCAATGACATGGTCTATAGTGGAGCAAGGTGCATCTATCAGGAAAGATGCGCTCTGCTATAAAGCAAGGTGCGTCGTCCTCTCTAAATAGGGTTTTTTCTGGGAAAAAACCTCACGACTCATCTTCCAAGGATTTTGGTCAAGTACTTCAGGTATTTAGGAAAAAGATAAAGTGTACATGGTTCGTAATCATGATGAGTACAAAATTTCCATGTAACAGAATGCCCCCCAAAGTATGAAGCTAGAGTAATAGGATAGGTGAAATACTTTGATGGATAAAGTATAAAGGATCAAGGAAAGGAACTGTTGGTTTGAAATCTGTCAACAATAACCAAGAATATTTTGCAGTGCAATAATTTTATCATCCCAACGACTCACAACATAGCTGCTGAAAAATACATTTCAAATCCATGTTGATACTGAACGATGATATGGCCACCAAAATACACCGTGGATCCATATATGAATGACTGAACACAATCATGACTACTAAAATACAAGCGCAAATCCATTATGAGATAATAACACATCCACGACCAATACAAGAGTGAATCTGTGTAACATTACATTAATGAGGTCTCCATCATAACATCTGTGTGGGGACCTACTAAAAAATCTCCATCACAACCTGGGTGTAATAGTAACACATCAAAACGACCTAGTGTCTTCTACCTGTTCCCGAAATGATTCAAATATTACCATGTGATTACAATGTGTTGAATTCGAACATGGTAGAAACCACTTGATTACCAATCAATGATGTGAACCATTAACAAGTGCGAGGGAAATCACCTATGATGGCGATTATCCCCAAGGCATCACTAGTACATCCCAACGAATGCAAATAAATGAGTTGGAGTCGAACATTCGACCAGACGTCAATGATGTAAACCTATTGAAATCGAGGAAACCTGCCATTGAGGCATGTAGGATCCAAGGTACTAACTAGTTTCTAAGTCTAATTCTTGGATGATGAGCTGATGTTGACAGGAATAGACTCATCGGAGGAGGGCCATGATGCATCCCACATCATCAACATGAAACTGAAACAGGAAGTGATATAAGATGGTAGATCAAATGAGTGTGAACTGACACAAAGGTGTAATGGTAAACATGGACAACCGACATAATGGAAGGTTTAATGACTGCGAAGGTTGATTCCGACCAAAGAATTCCTTTGAACATTTAACGACATGACAAGTGAGTTAACAACATTGAATCAACATAACAGAGACCAAGACATAATGCAACAAATGACTGAAGCATTCTTCAGAGTACCCAAAGGAGTAGAATGACTCGTGTAATTGGTATGATGCAAAGACAAGTTGACTACCCAACTGTTTGGCTAGAATGTAGAAAGGTGCCATGTTCAAAGGTTACTTTAAGCTTCCATTAATACAAACTAAAATACATCTTCCCATTCCCTTAATTTCCCCATCATGATGGATGAGTGCCTCTTTAATTTTTAACGAGCTGGAAAAGGCTAACAAACGCTCGATGTAGCTCATCATACGATGAGTCAAATCTCACATGTTTCACAAACATGAGAAATGAGGGGTTCGGTCCCAAAAAAGGTCCTTCCATGTATAATTTTACAAGTTCAAAGTAGGTAAACTCGATGGCGTTTCACATTTAGAGAGTCTGAAACGATCAAAAGAAGACTCCTAATGGTTCTTTTTCCTAAACGTTAGTATCCTCACCCGAAAAAGGATAAAAGAACGTGAGAGAACTCTTCCAGTCATGATTGATTAGAGTATTCATTTTTCGTAAATAGTCTAAACGGTCCGAAAAAGGGGTAAACTATCACTAAATAAAGGTCCTTTCAAATCCTTTTACGAGCGTAAAATAAACAAGTTCGCTCGACAATATTTTCCTATTTTGGGAGTATGAAAATAGATTAAAGAGGACTCCATGTACAACTTTGTCATGGTTGATGACCGAGTACAACAAAGGAAAAAGTAAACTCGGCACAATTCCCTTTCCGTAAGTAGTCTAGCGAGGCCGGATAAAGTGGTAAACCTGTACTCATTAAACACACCTTTTTACTCAAATTTTTAACGAGCACGACAATGGTATCAAAAGCACTTAGAATCTTTTTCATGTTGGAACCAGAGCATGAAAAAGTAAAAAGTAAGAACAAACCACTTTTCATGTTTCATCCAAAGCACAAAAAAAGTGAAAATTAAGCTCAATACTATCTTACTGTTTTTAACGAGCTTGAAGACAGGTGAAAATAATGCTCATGACGTCTGCTTCATTTTTTAACGAGCTTGTAACATAAAATAAACTATGCTCGGTATAATGCTCATTGGAAGGTTTCTTCCCAACATGATATCCAAAAGTTGGAATTTTTTCCCCAGCATAAGAAGTTGACGGATTACCTCCAGTATGATGTCCAGAGGCTGGATACATTCCCCCTAAGCTTCATTTCATTTGCCTACTATTTTCGTCATCCAATCAATATCGTGGTTACTAGTAGGAATACCTTCACCAACATAGGATGAAAAAAGAGGATTAAATAGTATAGGTGAATGAAATGAAGGTTCAAATATTAAATCTGACGAAAAAACACGACTCAAAGAGAGGGGATTTGTTTCATTTTTTTTAACGAGCTTGACACAGGAATAGAACTATGCTCGCGGGGCATTGTTTCATTTTTTAACGAGCTTGACACATGAATAGAACTATGCTTGTGGGGCATTGTTTTATTTTTTAACGAGCTTGACACATGAATAGAACTATGCTCATGGTCATCTATTTCATTTCTTTAATGAGCTTGACACAGGAATATAATTATGCTCGTGAAGTTGGTTTCATTTTTATGCCAGCTTGGAACCAAAGGTAAACTATGCTTGAGAATGGTTTCATTTTTACACAAGCTTGAAACTAAAAGTAAACTGTGCTTGAGAAGACCTATTTTATTTTTACACAAGCTTGAAATAGAAAATAACTATGCTTGGGAATGGTTTCATTTTTACACAAGCTCAAAACCAAAGGTAAAATATGCTTGAGAGGACATGTTTCATTTTTTAATGAGCTTAAAAATGAACGAAAACTATGCTCATGATGGCCTGTTTCATTTTTTAACGAGCTTGAAATAGAAAGGGAACTCTTCTCGTAATCACCAGTTTCATTTTTTAATGATCTTGACACAGGAAAAGAACCAGGCTCGTAGTGACCCATTTCAATTTTTAAACGAGCTTGAAACGAAAAAGAAACTATGCTTGTAATGACCTGTTTCATTTTTTAACGAGCTCGACACAAAAAGGGAACTACTCTCATACCACTTCATGGCTTCCAAGAGGATGATGCTCTAGAAGGAATACATGTCAAGGGATAAGCCCCAATCATGGATTCTAAGAGGTCCTCATTGGAAGGAAGATAAACCATGTCAACTCTCGTATCCAAGGTTAAAGAAGACGAGCAATCAAAGAGAAGCCCGTGTTCAGCGGAAGTTGGAAGCATGGGATATAACACAACATAATTTACCTGCGGTGGGTAAGATACTGCATGGAAATGAGTCAGATGATCAGTAGTCGGATGAGAGTGAACAAATGAAATTTGGTCAATAATCACAATGCGCCCGTCATAAGGGAAAGACAACACTTAGAAAAGTGTGGACACGAGAGATTTAAGTGCATAGACATAATCTCATCCGAGGAGCAGATTAAAATCCAAAGGAATCGGAACTACCAAAACATCAATAGAGACCATTTTTCCACCTAACGAAATAGGCAACTGAGGAACAACCCCCAGAGGTTGACTGATTTCTTTGTTAAAATCTAACAGATTCTGACTAATCGGCACGAGTTGCGGGGATCCCATATCCTGCTAAGCATTTGAGGACAAAATGCTAACTGCGACACCTTCATCAACTATAGTATGAGGTACATTTATACGACCAACCTGCACAATGATTTCGAAAGGCAGATAGGAAGGAAGGTGAGCTGCAGAGAGTCCATTCCAATCAATAAAAATTAACTGATTCGGAACCGAAGGTGGAATACCATAAGTCTCATTACTTGGGGGGGGTCTTGTAATAAAAGTATTAATGCCCCCTTGCATGGTAGAATCTGTATTAACAAGAAGAACCTAAGCGGTGTTAGATTCACTCTCTACCGAGAGAGCGGGATCAACCGAGGATGAAATAAATCAACCACTTGGGTTTCACTCTTCAAGGGAGGAGTGGGATCAACCGAGGATGAAACTAGATCAACCACTTGGGTTTCACTCTTCAAGGGAGGAGTAGGGTCGACCAAGAATGAAACTTGATCGACCACTTGGATTTCACTCTTCAAGAGAGGAGTGGGATCGACCGAGGATGAAACTAGATCAACCACTTGGGTATCACTCTTCAAGGGAGGAGTGGAATTGACCAAGGATAAAACTAGATCAACCACTTGGGTTTCACTCTTAAAGGGAGGAGTGGGATCGACCGAGGATGAAACTAGATCGACCGCTTGATCAACCGATGGAAAGTCAAGAGGCAATTTACTACAACTTGTTGGAGGACGTGATTGAAACACATAAATACCTTCCAATAATCGTGAAGCTTCGTCCATGCGAGGACAATGGTAAGTACGGTGCATGTCCCTACATAATAAGCACGTATTATTGACTTTAATTTTTCGACGCTTAAACGAAGAGTCGTTGGTCGACAAGGTATCATCAACATGATTTCCAGAGGCTAGTGATACGGGCTGTTCCGAATCTTGTGACCATATTTCTAAGACCGTGGGAATACCAGGGAAATCTTTGAGAAAATGGGGCCCCTTGCAAATCCTACAAGGGAACTTAGGTTTGCGAAGATTCAAAACAGATACATCAATACTCCCAGCATGATGATTAGTGGCTAGCGGGTTTCCAACATGATGGTCAGAGGTTGGAGCTTTGACCTTCTGCTTAGTTTTATTCTTCTTAGCCTTCATTTTCTTCTTCTTCTTATCCACCTGCATACTAACTTCACAATTTTTTTGCAAGCGAAGAGGAAGAAAGGGAAGTAGAACCAACATTTGACGAAGAAGGATAAGTATCAATATGAGGTTGATGCTCTTATGGGGGATGACTATGATTCGAAACAATCGGTGCACTTGGGATAACCAGATTGGAGAATAACCATACTGGTAACCCTATAGTCAATCCGGGAAGGCTCAAGGTGGCCATGAAGGGAGGACCAACACTTCTGTATGAAGGAAAAACAAAAGACATCCCGTGAACATGGGTCTCTTGGTTGGTAGTCCCAGAAGATTTTTCCATATCTAACTCTCTAAGAACCTCTAAATTACCACACAAATCAAACACTACTCAAATCTAAAAGCAACAGGTAGTCTGCAAAAGGGATGGATAAATAAGCTGGATTCTCACAGGATTGTCAAATTGTCGCAACTCGCAATATACTATAGGGTCCAACAGTTATACTCAACCCAATATTTCAGAGCACTAACCAGGGAGGATTGGGACTGTACCCATGACTGTATAACCCGACTACCTTGTAGTACGCGACTACCTAGTAGTACATGCATAGTAATCTCCCAGAGTGTTGTTCTGGGTGTATTACACCAATAAGATGACCAATAGGTTTACTCAGATAGTTCCAGGGTGCTAAAGGAGTCTCCCGATATATGCAAGGTACGTGGGAGCTCAAATCCGTAGTAGTGATGTCTAATGCACAAACGTACGAAAGGGGCCTTCCTATATACCATCGAGTATGTGAAAGAACCTTTCGATATACCATAAAAGTACATGAAAGGTTATTCGATATACCAACGAGTACACGGAATAACCACACAGACCCAGGAATGCAGTGCATGCAAATAATGACAGCTCCTACGCTTTAAGATGTCAGAACACGTCTCTAACCTATTATTGAAGTTGCTAAATATTTTAACTTAACTAGCGCCTGATTTTATCTTATGTGGTTAAGTGGATGCATGAAGTGCAGACTTGTAAAGTAAACAAGATGCACCACTAATCTAAATGAAATGCAAATCTTTCATTTTTTGATGAAGTCCTACTTAAAGAGAGAGTAAGAGGTTCTTTTTCCCAAGTGAAAAACCCTACCGAAATGCCATTTTAAGCTTTTAAAAAATGGTAAAAACAAACCAATCCACATTAAATAAAAAATTATTTGTAAACTTTAATATGGGTCAAAGAGACTGCAATTCATTTCGGTTAAAAATGTAAGCAAAATACTAGTTTTGACTAAAGGGGCCAAACATGGCTCAGAATCTCAAGAAGACCCCCCCAAAAAAGACAAATTCCTTTGCTTTAGAAAATAATGAGAGAGTAGATCTTTAATGAAAACAAGATGGGATCTAATCACTCTTTCCAAATAAGAAAGAAAATTCCTAACCCCTAACTATGCAAAAGCTAAAAATAGTTTTCTTTTCTTTTATAAAACTCAGATCTGAACCAAAACAAGACTAGCTAAAAGCAAAACTCTTTTTGGAAATTTCATAAATATTTCAAATCTGAGAAAGATAGAGAAAATAGATTTATTTCCTTAAACTAATATGGAAACAAAATATTTTCTTCTCTTCAACTGTAGAAAGCATAAAACACTGTACCAACCCAGTCATGAACCAAGCAACAGGGCACTGAAAGGTCTGGGCAGAAAATCAAGCTAAAAATCAACAGGTTGACGTGGGATGCAGGTATACACTAGAGCATTGGTGGGGGATCGACACGGTCTTCTAAATAGAAAAGTGCAGTGGCGACGCACTCTGTCCGAAGGCAAAGAACGTCAGGCTGACAGTGATGCACTATACATGAAGGTAAAGTGCATCGGGCAACCCAGACAATTGAAAAAAGAAATATTTTCAAGCCAATCAATAGACTTCAGGGTGTGAGACTTAAAGGGAATCATACAGTGGCATATAGACAGTGAGATCTACCAAGTGAACATTAATCCAGATCTAATAAAAAATAAGGAAAGCAAGGAAATGTACAACATAATAATCTGTTCCCCAGTATGGTCACCATTTTTGTTAATGGATAAATCTGTCGATGCGGACACCAACTGATCTCCCTAGAAGGAATGGTTCAGATCTAGAACAAAGAAAAAAAGAATTAAAACCTTTCCTTGGATCTATCAAATTACTTGAATACGAAGAGTCAAGTCCATACTTGATTTACGAAGGTTGTCCTCGTGGCTTGAAGCTTTCACAGTCCTGCTTATTGATGAAGAGATTACTTGCAAAAGACTCAAACAGACAAAGACAAAAGACTACAAGATAACATGATACATCTAAGCAATTGACCAAGGAGAACTACTATAAGTGAAATTACACATCATCTAAGCGATTTGCGATTTCGATTGGAGTAACTTTTCCAATCTTTTTCATTTTCTGTTGTCATATTCATGAGTGTGTCGGAAAAATACAGGTTGTGCATGAACTCTCATTAAAATACAGATACAGATTGTGAATGAATTCTTTCTAAAATACAGGTTGTGCATGGCTGTACAGTTAAGCGATTCAGATTCGAGTAACTTTTCCAATCTTTTTCCTTTTTTGTCGCATTCATGAGTGTGTTGAAAACCGTTCTACAAAAGGAAAAGGGCCACTCAAATATTTGGTTTGAGTTAATAGGTAAAATTTGAACCTCCTTAAGAAGAACTTGAGCTCTGCTCTATTGTAGAAAATCCAATGAAAACAGTAACATGGATAGACTTTTATTGGAGATTTTGCAACAGTAGCTCTATTTATGCAAGTCATGGGGTATTTTCTATACACCTTATGAGAATTGATCCCTCTCGAAACTTGATAGATCACCTTTTAAGTAGATGAAGTAAATGAATCTATACTGGTAACTAACTAACTAAGTTCAATGCAAAGCAATAGTCTAAACAATGGCTCTTGGAAAACCACCCACAATCACCGAGTTGATGGCTGCTGAGCAGCAAACTAAACCGCCCACAATCACCCAGTTGATGGCTGCTGAGCAGCAAACTAAACTGCCCAAAAGGAAAGGCAGTGCGAATATCCAAATTTGGAGTTTTCTTATAATGGAATATGCTGGCCTACTCTACTATTTGCAAACTAAACTACTTCTGACAGTCTTATTTTAGGCTTTTCAAGCAGAGACAAATGCAGGGCCCAATTAGCATTGCATGGATAACCATTCGGAGTAGACTGCAAAGCTAAACTTTCTCGTGATATAATATTATTGATATGTTTGACCAAGAGAGCAATCTTGCAGATGTTATGATGCCATATGCGGTGCAATCAGTTAGCATTTCACCTTTTCTTCTGCTTTGTTATTTTCATTTTATTTTCATTGCGTGTTTTATAATGCAGTCCACTGCCGACTCTTAGATGCAGGGAATTGAATTCCTTTGAAAGGACGTAGAAGGCCTACGTGAGTATGATATCTGAGAGCAAATAAAACATAAAGTTGTGAAAGATTTTGTTTTTATTAGAGATTGTTTTGTATGGTGAATAAGTTATGTTGCATATGTGTGAGCTCATGAGCCCTTACAATTCAATTGAATTTCAAAATCATTGCCACCCTTAAATAAATAGTATCCATGCACAAAACACAAAGCAGTAAAAAGTGTGAGATTCCACTCTGGCCCTACCTTAAGTTGTGGAATTTGTAACAATCTCTTCCTTCCCTTGAATATAAGTCATTGAAGTGGGGCCAACTTTGTCTTCTTCATTCAAATCCATTATCTTATCCTCCACCTTTTACACATTGTGATTCAATCTTCTCTTTTATTTAAAAGAAAGTTTGATCACTCATGCATGTTCCTGTCCAATGCTTATGTCATATTTGTATTATTTCATCCACACGAAAGGTTGAAAAGGACGATAAGAAATAAGTATTTCTCGTAAATTGTGATTATAATTTATTAAAATGACATATCAATATAAAATAAAATAAATTATTAATGTTTTTTAATTATCATTTCGTTTAATTAATGAATTTTTAAATTATAATTTTGATATTTATATTGATAAACAACTTAGTAATGTTTAAAAGAAGGATACATTTTTATTAATCACTAATTATATTTTTTTTATTAAATTTTTTGAAAAACTTTTAACTTATCATTAATATAAATAATAATGATAAATAAAATTAAGAATGTGATAATTAAATTTCAGTAAATAATTTGTCTTTAGGTGAACACCTTTAAATATATTTAATCTAATAAATAATTGTTTTTTCAACATTCTAGTTATTCTATATGGTTGTGAAGTTTGAGCTTATAATATTTACCTTCATACTTGAATACAAATTGAACAAATCTAAAATGTTTCATAAGGAATCATTTCAAAATAAAATGCAACATCTATTGCCCCATTCTCTTTCTTAAACTTAGATATACTTTAGTGGAAACTAAATCTATGGTTAAATATTAAAATGCCATTTAAAATAAGTTAGATGCACTTTTTTTTTCCAACAGAAAAAAACATACCAATGTTATTCATATCGAATCAAAAGGTACATGATTAACCAAGTCTTCAGGAAGGCTCAACTGAGCAGAGGAAGAAAGTCATGCCTACATATCTCACAAAAGCATCATGCAACAAAAGCTAGCAGTCATAGGAGGTAAACAAAAAAACCTAAAAAAAGTCTTCCCAAAAATATATGACATACAATGTCCAGAAATCATACATTACTCAAAAAACTTCAGAGATCCCAAGTTCAGAACCTGAGAATTATGAAATTCTTCCCAAATTAAAACACCATACTCATTGCATAGAGCTTGCTTAGAGAGTTTATCTGCCAAATGATTGTGATGCCTGTAAATGTGCTCCAGAGAGATGTTCCTAAAGAGGAGGATAGCTGATTTTATCCTGTTGCACTAGTGGATAAGAGATAACACTTTAAGATTATATTCATCTTGCGCCCATTTAATGGTGACTCTAGAATCCCCAAAAATCTTCAGATCATCAATACCGAAGATACTAGCCACTTTCAGTACGCACCACAGTGCAAGGAGCTATGCCTTCATGTTTGTCTCAGTCCCACAATTAAGCCTCACTGAAAAGTAATGAAATTCATTCAAGAAGATCGCACCCCTAGCTACACACATTCCATCTTGAGCAACACCATCGAAAAAGAGAGTAGGTCGATTGAACTGAGGATCAAATGATCCAATTCTTTTTATGATTAATGGCTCCTGCTCTCTGAAAAATGGATTGATAAACACTCAGAATTTGACAGGCCGTATTCTGGGTACAAAATTTTTGATCTTCAAACAACACCTTGTTCCTAGTAAAGCAAATAAACCAGGAAATAACCACAGGCAGCAGTGAATGGGCTTTGCACTCCCTGTACCAATTAAGAAAACATAATTCAAAATTTTAAGTCCCCCATTCCTGTGTAATTTTTAATGCAGAGCATATAATTCTCCAAGTATATCTAGTGAAATTGTGTGTCACAAGAAGATGGTTTGTGAATTTAGCATCAAAGTTACATAAAGAGCACCTGTTGGGCCATTCCAACCCATTATGACTAAATTATCCCAAGTTTTTAATTTCCCTTTAAGAGCAAACCAGCCAAAACATTTGAATTTTAAAGGCATCTTCCACCTCCATAGTCTTTTAAACCACCATTGCTGAGGATTGAAATTTTTGAACTTAATGATAGCCTTATAGGCAGTCTTTGCAGTGATCTCTCCCGAGCTGGGATTGCCCGACCATTTAATTATATCCCTGCTATGAGTGAGCCTGCACCCCGCAAAATCAAGACGATTGAAATATCTATTCCATTCCCATTCAAATTTACTAGAGAAACCAAGGACCACATCTTTGATACAGTACGCTTTACCATTGAGGGAACTGTAACTCTTCAATCTGTCCAAAGTAGTAAAATCCTTCTCTTTTAAGAAAGCTAAGATTTCATTTGACAGAGTGAAGTCTTCATCCAAGCCCAGGATTGGATCAATACCAACCAAAATTTTTCGACCTGAGCCAACTTGCCATTGAAGGTCTTTTTCCATCCAATTAAAAACATTCATAAAACCTTTCCATATAACCGAAGTATTCCTAACTCTTTTGATAGGATTCTTGAGCCACTGCGTGATATCTTGCTTAATGTGCTTCACACCCAGAACTTTGGACCAGAGAGATGATCCAAAAATACCTCGCCAAAAGCTTTTAAGACGTGGGGCCTTACCAAAAACATCCATATTCTTCAATCCCCAGCCTCCACAACTTTCGGGAAGAGTGATATTCTCCCATCTTGCCATAATCAGACCCTTACGGTCTTTGCCACCTGGCCATAAGAAATTTGAACACAGTTTTCTAATAGTATTCAAAATAGAGTTGGGAGCTTTAAACAATGAAATCCAATACACAAGAATACTAGTTAGAACAACCTTAACAAGAATGAGATGCCCTCCTATGGATAACAGTCCATTATTCCAACAATTTATTCTGCTCTCAAATTTCTTAAAGAGCCATGACCAATCCTTCACTCGATAACTATTAGGATTCAGATAATAACCGAGATACTTAAATCCTTCAACCAACATATGAATTTTAAAAGGCATGAAGTTTTGTAATTCCACAATCTTTGAATCGTCCAACTGATGCTGATAGAGAATAGACTTTGCTAGAATGACCTTCATACCTGAGGCGCTGTAGAAAACATTGATATTATTCATATAGTAGTCCCATTCATTAATAGAATCGGATCCTGGAAGAAGCCCATCATCTACAAAGAGTAGATGAGAAATAGAGAGATCTTTTGACAACTTTATCCCTTTAATACAGCCTTCAGATTTGGCTTTGAGAAGTAACTTACTAAAGCCATCAATAACAAGCAGAAATAGAAGCGAGGATAAGGGCAACCCTTCCTAATCCCTCTGGAGCATTTGATGAATTCCGTTGGCACACCATTTACCAAGACTGCAATATTAGTAGATGATACACATGCCATAATCCAATTAAGCATCAATGGAGACAAACCAATTTGAATTAGAACAATTCTGAGAAAGCACCAATTGACACGGTCATATGCCTTCTCAAGGTCCATTTTGAGCAAACATGTTTTCTTTTTCTGAATCTTAATGGTATGGATGATCTCCTGTGTGATGCTAACATCATCCAAAATTTGCCTGTCATGTAAAAAACCAAATTGTTCTGCAGAGATAAACTTTGAAAGTCCAGGTTTTATTCTCACAACGATGATCTTAGATATAAGCTTATAGATCAAGTTACATAATGCTATAGGCCTATAATCTCCAAATTTGTGAGGCTTCTTGCTCTTAGGAATCAAGGTCAAAAATGAAGAATTTAGAGCACCAGAGATAAAACCATTGGTTATGGAAAACTCTACTATATCAAGAATTTCTTCCCCCATGATGTCAAATAAATGCAAAAACAACTCCACAGTCCAGCCATCAGGCCCAGGACTTTTTTCTTTTGCAAAAATTTTTAAGGTATCTTCCACTTCCTTTAATGTAACAGCCTTCCCAGATCAATTGCCTCCTGGTTACTGAAAAAAAACAGGATATAACCGAGCAATCTCCAGCTGCTTCATAAGATCACTATCCCCAGGATCAATAAAAATATTACCAAAAATGTCTTTTGCAGCAGCCTGAAGTTGTTCATACCCAGAGATACAGTTTCCTACCTCATCCTCCAGGTCCCAGATGGCATTGGAATTCCTTCTATGTGAAGCAAAGGCATGAAAAAACTTGGAATTTTCATCCCCTAATTCCAGCCATAAAGCTTGGCTCTTGAATCTCCAATCAGCTTCTTCCTGATTCAAAATAACTTCCTTCTTTTCTTCAAGAGTTCTAATTAAGGCTTGATCATCCAATTCCTCCATAAGATCAAATTTCCTATAATAGGATTCTTGTATCCGAGTCTCCAAGTCCCTGTACTCTTTTAGATCCTGCTCCTTTTGATTTTTTATCCATTTGGTAATGTCATCTTTTAATTTCCTCAGCTTCAGAAGAAGACGATCCATAGGATTCAAATCACCCCCATGATTAGAACTCAACCAAAATTGTCTATCTGCCACACAAAAGTTTTCATTATGAATCCAGGAACAGTTAAATTTAAAAGGAAACTTCCTCGGAATAATTTTGTCATCACTTTGAAAAAACACTGGCTAGTGATCTGAAAATATGGCCTCCCCAATCCAAGATCTATGACATTGAAAAGTTTGAAGCAAAGACCTACTTACCAAAAAATGGTCAATCCTTTTGTGGATACCATCCCCACCCGGTCTACCATTTTTCCATGTAGGAAGGAGAGAAGCAGGAGCAATATCAACCAAATCGAAATTAATCAACATATCAAAGAAATAGTCTACAAGATCATCCTTTCGAGCCAAAGGGCCCTAAACTTCTGCAGAACTTAAGGTGAAGTTCACATCACCTGCGGTGATAAGATTGTCCATATTTAGGAGACCTGAGATCATTAGAGAATCCCAAAAAACATTTCTTCCCAAATAAGGCTCATAGCAATTTATCACAGAGAAATTGAAATTTTGTAACAAACTCCGTCCATTCATCAGAATACCCCAATTTGTTTTATAGGTATTGAAATGGAAGAGGCAAGGATTCCAGCCAACAATGAGACCTCCAGACCTACCCGAGGCACTGACCGCAAAAAATTCCCAACTTGGTAAGATATTGGCAAGCTTCAAAATAGCTGAGGAATCCACACACATCGTTTCCTGAAAAAGAATAATTTCCGGGCTAGTAGCACTGGTGAGTTTAGATAAAGCCCTCCCATGGGAAGCCTTGCCTAGACCCCTAACGCTTAAGGACAGGATCAACATTAATCAATATTGATAGAGGGATGCACCGCTCTAAGTGCCCTGGGATTTGAAGAAACATCAGTTGGAGAACAAGCTTCATCAATTCTGATAGACAGGGGAATAAACCCATCTCCCACCAAACCATCAGACTTCTCGATACCTTTCTTTTTTGACATCCTAATAGCAACATTTTGAAACCGAAGGAAATCAGAGGGTTTCACATCAAAATTTAAAGGACGGTTTTTAGAAAAAACAGTCAAAGGTGGAAAACAAGGAACCTCAAAATTAGGATTGTAGCCGCTTTTAGCTAGTACAACTTTATCCTCAAAAGAAAGAACTCTGGCAACATTCTCCTGATTCTCGTGATAGGTAGAAGGAGACTTAGGGTGACCCACCAGAGGTTCCACAGGTTCAGAGTTAAAATTCAAATAAGACACCCTACCAGCCACCAGAAAAGGGGCATTCACAACATCAAGATTGAGAGACACCTCCCCCCTAGAGATACGCTGATCAAGGGATTTTTCAATTTCAACATAAAAATTGAGTTCATCTTTAGAAACATTTTTATATGGAGTTTCATCTGGAGAAGACTTACCCGAAATGTTCCGTGAAGGAGAAGTAGGATTGGATTTAGGGCTCGAATAGACCAGAGAGTCTTCAAAACCCTAGCTTGGACGTTGAGCACCTTTCTCCTTCAGGGAAAGAAAAGGACATTTTGCAATGGTATGCCCAGTCTTCCGACAGCTAAAACAACGAAAAGGGATCTTAAAGTAATCCAGACGCTGACAAAAACTCCGAGAACCCCAAATGACCTCAACCTCAGCCGGCAACCCTAGGCACATATCAAATTCCACCATGATTTTTGCAATTCTACAGTCAAAACCAAACAGGGTTTTCTTATCCAACTGTATGAACTTACCAACAGAATTAGACAGCCCGATAAAAATATTCTCGGTCCAGAGCTCAATCAGGAAGCCCGACAACAACATCCATAAATGGTGGAACCTCTGCTTTTCCCGAACAGGGTCAAAGACAACATGCCATTTCTTCAACCAAAGAGAACCATCCTTGAAAAGCCACGATTGCTGGAGAATCTCATCCACATGTTCACTGTTAGGAAATACAAATAGAATCTAGTGATTTACCAGGAGGTTTACCCGAGGAGCCAACCCAACCAAAGGTGTCCAATGTGTGTTTACCCATGCCAAAATCTCCTCTTGGCTTCCAGAAGTGAACTCCATACGCCCAACCACAGCCCGATTAGCCAAAAGAGCAACTTTGTCAAGATTGCAATTAGGGTTTATGATGAAATGCTCCCTACCCTCTCTGGCTTTGACAAATTTTGTATGGCAGCGTGCCCTAGCTCTAACCCCAAATAAATTAGGTTTAACAAACCTAGACGCAGAGCTATCCAGAGTCAACCTAACGTCTGCAGGAATGTCGAAAGGAGTATTAGAAGGGATGTTAACCCCACCTGTAGAGGAGGAAAGGTTAACCTTTGATGGGGTTACATGAGTAGAATCCATAGCAACACGTGTATCATACAAAAGGGAAAAAGGACAAAACTCTAAAAAAGAGCATCCACCTATCAGGAACCACCTATCAGGAACCGAGATTGACAGAAAACCCATGACAGTGACTAGGAGAAAGGGTGAACCCACAACCAAAAAGCCAAATCAAACCCTAAGTCCAACCAAACAAAGGAAAAAACACTATAAGGAAAAAAATACACCGCAAAAACCCAGAAGAGGAGTTGCAGATATAAATCACATTCCCACTTTTTTAATAACCTTGGTTGGTACTTCAGTTGGCCGAGAAAGCTAGCTAGACTCCAAGTTATTGCAGCTCACAAATCCTCCTCTATGGCGTAATATCCCAAAAAGAACCAAACCAACATCCCCAAAAACCTCCTTCCTCCCACCCCAAACCCTCTCCCAATCTTGTATGTGTGGATAAGTTAGATACACTTATTACAACCTAAATACTTCTTTTTAGTATATTTCCAATAAAAATAAAATTATTGAAGTTGAATAAGGATGGGCTCTATGTTATTTGTTTTAGTGAGGAGTAGGTACTCCAAAATTGGAAGAGGTCATAAAATAATACTTGGTTTAACTATTGTAACATAAAAGTGTATAAATTTAGGTTTACCGAGAATCAAAGATAAACCTTAAAAACAACAAAATTTGTTTCATCAATATAAAAAATTGAAGAGCATGATAAGAAATAAGTATTTGTCTTAACATAATGTTATGATTAGAATTTATTACAATTTTATGATCAACATAAAATAAAAAAATAAAAAAATGAATGTGTTTTTTATAATTATAATTTAACTTAATTAATGTTGTTTTATTATAATTTTGATAGTTATATTAATAAACAACTGAATAATATTTTGGAAGAAGAATACATTTTTAATAACAAAATGGCAATCATTATCCTTTTATTCATTTATAATATTCTTCTTATTAAATTTTTAAAACTTTTAACTTATTATTAATATAAGTAAACTTAAAAATTTGATAATTAAATTTTAGTAAATAATTTGTTTTATTTTTAAGGAGGTTTAATGTAATAAATACTTGGTTTTTCAACACTTTAGTTGTTTTAGTTATTTTATATGGTTGTGAAGTTTAAACTTGCATTTCATCTATCTTGATGCTTGGAATAAAATTTGAACAAATCCAAAATATTTTATAAGTTATGATTTAAAAATAAAAATACAACACTTATTACCCCCATTCTCTTTCTTGAATTTAGATACACTTTCGTAAAATCTAAAGCTATGATTAAATATTAAAATGTCCATTAAAATAATTAGACACACTTAACATACATTTTGGAAATTATTTTACAACCTAAATACTTCTCTTTTTATATTTCTAATAAAAATATAAATTATTGAAATTGAGTAAGGATGGGTTCTATGTTATTTGTTTTTGTGTGAGGAGTAGGCACTATAAAATTGGAAGAGATTGAGCTAGAGAATATATAAGACTTGGATTAACGAATGTAACATAAAGGTGTATAGAAATATGAGTTTACCTAGGATCAAAGATAAGCCTCGAAAAAAACAATAAAATTGTATATTCTTTTTTTCTGCTTATTACAAGAAAAGTAAGTTTAGTAAGCTTAAGTATCAGTGTATTACTAAGTTTACTAAGTGTAGTATTACCACTAACACTTAGTAAGCTTAGTACATATACTAACACCCCCCCTTAAGAGAAATGTAGGAAGTAAATATGAGAAAATTTGGGTCTTGACAATGAGGCTTGCTTAGGTACCCAAGTATAAAACTCGCATGAGCAGAGAAAAGGAGAAAAAACCATACAAAAAATAACCTCCCCAAAAGAGATCCAATCACCAATGTTGAAAGGGCACTCGAGCTAAATCTGAAGAATATCGAGATGCATTGAGTAGTTAGAAAATGAGATGCACATAGGCTGTAAACTCCAATCAAGAAGTAAGGCCAAAACTCTGAAGAGGAGGGCCAAGTAGCCCCAAAGAAATGTTGAATTCTTAAGGAGAAGATGAACTATTGTAAAGGCATAAGAATGACAAATATTGACAACCACCATATGGATGTTCCATAAAAATACACACTACTTTCAAACCAGAACAAGGATTAAGGATTGAAACAAAAACAACCACCATCAACCATCAAAAGGGAAATGGGGTATGTAGACAATAAAAAGTGTAAACATGATGTGTAGTTGAGACTCTAAAGAGGCTCAAGTAACCCGAAGCTGAAAACATTGTCAAAGATCCACACAAAAACTTCAAACTGCAAATTTCAAACTCCTACGGTAATGAGAATCGAGTGCACATCATCCTCACAAAATATGTTGATCCTCTAAAATGTGTCTCGACACTTAGGTTCTCATACATAATTGTGAAAAGTTACACAAAATAAGTGTCTCTATGAATGCTAATCCATCTCAAGGTGACTGACAATTGTAACTAGAAAAATGTGCCACTGATGTTCCAAAAATTGGCAAGTTCCCTTCATGGAAATAAAAATTGGTTTCATTGATAGTATAAAAATACAAATTCCATTCATGCAAATAAAAATTTGTTTTATTTGAGAAAACATAATAACTAAGGGAATGGATCCTTGATATCCTTCTTCACATACAAATCTAGATTGGGGCCGCAGATCTGTTTGTAATGATATATGAGGAGGCAACCCATAACCACAAATTCACATAGGGTCACCTTCACATGGTAACAATCCAATACGCTCATTACACTTTGTTTTCAATATCAAACTGTGATACCCCCAAGACATTATTATTTTATTTTTGATTTAATATTTGTGAAAATATTTTCAAAACAATTGTTTTTGTAAGAGTTATTTAAAAACTCAAATATACTCACAAAAGGTGTGAGTGATACTTTGCACAGCAATTATTATTTTTATTTTTAATAAAAGAAAAATATACTTGGAGAATCGAGTTAAATGAGGAGACACCACTATGAGACAAAGAACAAGTGTAAAGAAAGCAAGAGATATTTTACCAATCAAATCCAATCTAAAAGCTCAACCACCAGACAAGATCCTAAATCATAGGTATTGAAGGATTGATCGAGATTTGATTGGGATGGCACAAGACCTGGGCAAAAACTATAAATTGGTGCACTGAGATAGCACAGGACGTTGTGTTGTGCATGGAGAAATTGTGCTATGAGTGCATGTGTTGAGTATTTCTCCTTTTTTGTAAGTCCATCACTAAGCTTGTTACAGATTTTGACAGAGAGTGTTGCGTGGAAACTTTGTTTGCTAGTTCTATTGTGCATGGTGGCGAGCCATCTCAAGGGTGGAGTTGAGCTAGTGATGGTGCTACTCTCTTCTATTGTTAAGAGGAACTGATTCTCCAAGTAGTTTTCCCCATTGTTATCAAATAAGTATATGCTGTTATATGAGTTTATGGAATGGTGAATGCCATTCATAATTTTATATTTTGTTGGGTTAATGGTTGTTTATAGTTATTTTCTTCACATGAAATCCATGGCGACATTGTTATATGTTATGAACCTTGTTATTTATCAGAGATAAGCTATATCTGTGCTCATATGCTATAAGATCGACTACTACATTATATAAATTCAAATCTGAAGGCAAATAAAATTAAAATTAGGAATAAGCTTAAGGCCTCTGTTCTTTCTATAGAGTCTCACGGCTTTGTTATGTTTTGTTTTATATACATATATATCTCAGTTAAAGTGGATTTTGATACGCGTTAGTCTATACTAAATCTCGAAGATCGAATCGATCTATCTTTGTGAGAGAAACGAGACTTTGTTATATGATTATAATTCTTGTATGTGTTTCTTTAAAACTCTGCGTGAATGAATACAATCAAAACTCTGTTCGATCTCTGTACATTAAGTCGGAACTCTATTGTGATATGCAGTTGTGACTTTTATTTCAATCAACCTCTAGATATGGATTGATTCCAGTGTTAAACTCCTCTACCTCTAGATATGGATTGATTCCAGTGTTAAACTCCTCTAACATATGTTATGTGAACAAGTTAATGCTCGAATAGTTCGAGTAAGTCTCCACTCTTAACGTATAAACAAAACATGAAACCACTAGTGAGATGTATGTTGTAATTGTCCTAAGGAGTAATACATGCATAAATCAAGTTATATGAATGTGAATGGTCAAATATCTTATAAAAACATATGAAGATGGTCTTCATGAAGAAAAACATGCCTATGGTATTATTACGTATTTATATAAATATGTAAATATATACCTAATCCTAATATCTAAAGTCTCTAGTTTAAGTCTCATATTTACATTTTACTTTGTATTATTCTTTTTTGTTTATGGCCGACATAATATTTATTACTTTGTACTTTGTATTATTCTTTTTTGTTTACTTTGTATTATTTTGTTACTCGACAAACACTCTAAAGTCTCATATTTACTTTTTACTTTGTATTAAAAGTAAAAAGTAAAGTTTCTAGTTTAAGTCTCATTTTTACTTATTACTTTGTATTATTCTTTTTTGTTTATGGCTGACATAATATTTACCACCTAATCCTAAGCTCTAAAGTCTCTAGTTTAAGTCTCATATTTACTTTTTACTTTGTATTATTCTTTTTTTGTTTATGACCGACATAATATTTATTACTTTTTACTTTGTATTATTCTTTTTTGTTTACTTTGAATTATTTTGTTACTCAACAAACTCGACAAACACTCAACTAACAAGATCTCCCTCATACTAAGCTCTATAGAGCCCCTCTCGACTCAATAAATAAATATATGAATTTCATAAAGGATTTATGAATAAATGTAAAAGAGGTTAAGAAAAAGATGTTGTATGTAGTACGTTGGTATTATATTGAAACAATGTAGAATCTAGATGATGTAAATATTAGCATCTTCACTTGATTTTTTATTATAATTATTCTCTATTTTGAGAATGGATAGATAGAATATCGTGGAAATGGTCAATGGGATTCGATTTGAGAAATTTAAATAGAAGAGGATAAGAGAGTTTATAAATTATAGTTGTATCTTTTAAGAAGGAAGAGATTTTTAAACGATAATACTAGAAGTTGTTGCACATAAACTTATACTGAATTCCTAATAGTATGTCTTATAATCTCTATATTAGAAGAAGAGAATTTGATGCATAAATATGAAAATAATTGATGCATAGGTATGCAATTGTGAAGAGAACGAAAATTGTATTGTTTTAACTAGTGAATAATATAAAAATGTTTTACAAAAATAGAGAGCAGTTATTCAAATACTAATTTCAATTAAAGATAATGAAATATTTTTTTTCCAAAATTTTAGTATTTGGGGTTGTGACATTGTGGTATTAAGTTACGACACTTGGCCTTATGGTGCCCATTCACATTATGAGAAAACTAAAGAAATTTGTATGTTGTTCTTCTTATTTGTATAGAAGAAATTTATTTTACTAAAATGCAGGAGGAAATGGCTGGAAGACGATCCCCTACCCCACCTATTTAGGTTGAACTTAATGAAGATGGACAACAAAATAATAATAATGATAACTCAAATGAGATTTTACAAACAGTAAGAGACTTACAAGTTGAGCTTATGAACTTTAAAACTGAACATGAGAGGGTGATGAGAACCCAGGAAGATCTAAAATGAAGCCTTATTGTTTAAATTGAATGAGATAACTAATGATAAATTTAAAAAGAAACGTAAACGAGTAAACTCATCCTCCTAGTGTTCTTCTTTTGACAAAATCCCTATAACTAGTGAATCAAAAGATTTTAGTGGTAGATCCGAGGGTAGACGAAGGAAGAAGAGAAAATACAAGGATGAGATAACAGGAGAATTAAAAAAAATAAAACCTCCTACCTTTGATGGTGAAGTAAAAAATGGAGAAGAAGCTGAAGCTTGGCTATTTGGGATGAAGAAATATTTTACTATGTATAATTATTCAAATTCTATAAAGGGTAAAATGACCATCTTCAATCTACTCGGGAAGGCTGAGATTTGGTGGCAGGACTTAAAGAGAGCTAAAAGAATTAATGGTAGAAAAGTTAGTTGGAATTGGTTTAAAAATTAATTTAGAAAAGAGTATCTTTCAGAGTATTACTATGAAGGAAAGGCACAAGATTTTTATGAGTTAAGACTAGGATCAATGTCAATCATGATTTTTGTACTAATTCCCATCTTTGTTAAGATATGTGCCTTACCTAAGCCTCCACTATAACATATTCTTATTTCTACTATAAGAACCAAATATGTTAGAAACATATTTATTGACCTGCTGAGATTTATAACCTTGAAATGAGAACTTTAGTCCTAAAATATTATATTTTTGCATCAAAAACTTCAAATCAACTTCTTAATTGAAAATCTATGCTACCAATAACATTAAAAAAATGAAGGTTAAAAATACAGCCTTTGGTAACCATGGCATTAACAATTCATATTGTTTTTAATAAAACTTTAAATTTTATACTTGTGCTATTTAATGGAACATTATAATATATAATAATATATATTACATGTACAAATGTGTATGTGACAAAATCAAGAATTGAGACAAAGATATAAGTTAGGGGTGAGGATCTCATGAAGATCGTGCTTACAGATTTAAGGAGAGATACCATGGGAGATAGTTATGCATATGGTTGAACAAGCATTCCTATTATGACATGGTTGTTATGATAACCTATTCTTATATAAGGGACCTCATTGTAATCTTTTGTAGATGAGAGAAAGGTAAATCAATACAATTTGGTATTAGAGCCACATCAGAGAGAGACAAGGACTATGCTATGTAATACAATTGTGATAGGTGTATCTGCTTGAGATATTGATGTGATGGTGATCGAAGCATCGAATTTCAAAGAGGTATGTTTGTATATGACTATTTCATGTGATCAGGTGCATGGAAAGATTCGACGATCTGAAACTAGTTTTTGGTTGCTGCTTATGTATGATTGGTTATTGGCTACTTAGAAAGGTTCCACATTTCCTACTATTTATAGGTGTTTAAAATGTTTTGAAATGGATGAAGATCAATGAGCATCATTAAAGCAGTTGAGAGAAGAACATTAGGAGTTGCACCACTCCGATGAATAAGAAGGATAATTTTTCAAGAACCGAGACTTTGTAGCATAATAACATAGTTGAAAATGATGCTTCATGTCTCTCATATTCTCATAGAGTAATAGGCTCAAAGGATAATTTGACATTACGTGGATTGAAGGAAAAATGAGGGAAACCTAGATATCATTGGTGGAAATCATGAGTCTATTGATGGTCACAATTTTGTATCCCTAGTCTACAAGGGGATCTTGCATGATAAGATTCATGTGCAGGTAGTCAAACAATCTTGAAGAATCATTCGATTAATACATCTATGTACATCTATAGTGAAAACAAAGTATGAAAGTATAATATAGATGAAGTGAGAAGGAGTCATAGAATTGTTTTTTAGCCAACTGAAGATATAAAAGTTATTTTGCAACCAAAGTTGAGTCATTTTTGGGACAACTATTTGTAACTGCATTGCAACAAACTCATCCTTGTATTCAAAATTAATAAAAATATTAAAAAAAATTATGGTGGTTGTCTTTATCAAAGTACAAGGTTTCAAGTGTTGAAGGGGGTGCATGTTTGATGGTACCCAATGCATCTATAATTGTTGTCCTTGACTAATGGGTGCATGATCAGTTGTACCTGACATTCAGTGTTTGTTGTGTTGATTCTTTGGCAAGTGAGCGTGATTAATTTATGCACTTCAAAGCATAAATGAGTTTCGAGGCCTTTGATTTAATAAATGAGTAACATATTGAATTTTCATCACCACATTTGGCCAAAAAGTATTACCCATGTTCATGGATTCACCCTATAGAGTTACCATACAGGCATCATATTCAAAAAATAATATAAAATATTTGAGACAATTACTAAACACATTCATGGATTCTAGGACATCATCAAAACTTGCATTATATTTAGATGAATGATTGGATGAACATATAGTGGTCCATTATTCTCTCTATTATATATGAGTGCACCATCTAGGTTTTAAGTATTTAATTTTCTTTCCTTATTTTCGGAGAAAACACTACATCAAACTTTGTCCTCATAAATTGATTTTAATATAAAATATATATCTAAGGTAGCTTTGATAAAAGTAAAATAACCCTGGACAATTTCGATAAAAGTGAAATAGAATAAAAAATTGTATAGATGGCATTATTTGATCATTTTCCTTAGAAGGCCCATTTTTCATCCAAATTTCCTCTAATGATTCCACTAAACAGGTGTGTAGTTGTACTTCAATTGTTATAACTTCTTTGCTTTCTTTATTGATCTTCATGAATTTTTCAACCTAGAACATATAACCATGTTGATATTTTTAAGTTGATAAGAAACAATCATGCAACCCTAATATTTTATAACTAGCCGTTGTAAAGGTCTTCCATGGCTTCACACTAAACATGTAATCTTCTTGACCCAATAAACATTTATTCAACAAAATTGATTTCCTCATGTTCATTTGATGTTGTCTATGACCAACTAAATGAATTAATCAAATAAATATATCCATTTTTTGTTTTAAATTATGACACTTTGATCATTGAAAAAGACTAACTGAACAAAATCAACAAAATCGAAGTACTAATTTGTATTCTTGATAATAAAAAATATTTCATCCAAGCATTTAGAATAATACACATCTCTATTATCTCTTTGTGTATTCTTGATTTTAATGATTGATTAAAAAAGATACTTCGATATATACATTTGATGACCTGGAATGACTTTAGAAATTCCAAACCTTACGAAATCCCCCATTCTAGGCTAGTTGAATATTGATTTCCCCGTATAAAATTTTCCCCTTCAATATTTTGATACAAAATTGATGCTTGATACTAATTTAATTAAGTTGCGCAATGCACTTTTCTTCACCATGTGTTACTCAGATAAATCTTCGCATCTAAATAATTTATTCCAAAGTTTGAGAGGTAGGCTATGGAGAGTACTCTTTATTAAAAGTTTCAATTAATGATAGCAATTTCCCAACATTATTCTCACTTTACTGCAAAATCATTAAACATTTTATCAATATGGTCATGTGTGTGCCCAACAAGAAGAAATCCAAATACTTAGATCTCCAAATATAAGATGATTTTTTTTTCATGACTAGTGTTGTCCATGTAGATACAAAAACTTGAAAAATATTCTCAAATCAATGTGTAAGAACATGATGTATTATGGCTATGGTTAGATTTGCATAATTGTTAATATTTGGCATTGTGAAGTAATCCCTCGGAGACATTTGACCATTAAAAACCATACAACTAATCAAGTGAAATTAACAATGATGCATGATGCAGAATGTATGAGAGAAGTGTCCCACAGTAAAGGGAAAGATATGCTACTGCAACACTTGTACAAGGCCATGATCCACCAGTTCCTTTACTCAAATATTTATTTGAAGATGATAATAATATACTGCTGTAGATTCACATTTCCCAATGCTGGTCAGCTTCTACATGATTCTGATTTGAGAGTAGGATTCTATAGGATTCACTTGCCAATATGCTGCTACAGGATTCTCAAGCCTTTGAGGAATTATTTCACAATCAATTGAGATTCCATCCTATGATGAACTCGTCCTCCTCTAAGGATGACCCATCTCTACTTTGGCAGCTATTTACACCCTCTTCTCCACCCCACGATTTTCTTGGGAAATAAATAATGGAGTGCCCTTCTATGAAGAGATGACATTCACCACTACAACTCAACCTCCCCCCAACAAATATATGCAAACATTTATAAGTGTGCCTTCCCTAGCTGAGAGTTCCCAACTTTATTGATATGGAAGCTGAAGAGATTCCTTCCTCAAATGTGCCCCCTATCACAACGGTAAATTCAAAGAGAAGTAATAGAATCTTCTACTACACCCTCCATTTTCCTCCCCACTGACCACATAGAATAAATCGATCCTTTCTCAGATTGGGATTTGTTCTACTATTTCATGAGAGTAAGAAATATTTCCTTCAACAAGTGTGCCCTACCTCAAGTTCTACAACTCTTCTCAAGATCCCCAAACCTAAGATAGAATGTGAGTTTCCCAACCACGACAATAAGCACAAATGAAATATCTGACTAATCCCTCCTCCAAAGCGGCTAGGATAGATAGTTCCACTATCGAAATTAGTTCCTCTCCCTTAGGGTTTCATCCAAGAGAAAGTTTGAAGCTCAAGAGATCTATTTTTCGAAAATGCAATACACAATAATGGAGAGAATGAGATCTCATGTCCTTTTTATATTTTCTCATTGACCCCTTTGTGACTCTTCAACTTTCTTTGACTAATTCTCTCATTGAAATATTTAAAAAGTGACTTTATGGAGAAAATGACCCCTTTTGTCTTTTAATTTCACTTTGAACCCCTTTTTACACTTTTGCATCACTTTATGACTCAAGTGACTTTTATAAAGTCACTTAGTAATTAATTATTACTTGTCACTTTATAAAACACATTTAAGCCTAGGTGACAAATTAATAATTAATTAATTCCCTTCTAATATCGACTATAGCCTACGGGAACTAAATAAGCTATCAATTCGTCCCTATGGTGGTCATCCGGAAAGGGAGATGACAATCCTCCTTTCCTGATATTGCTTGTCCTCAAGCAACTGCAAATTGGGGTGCTGCATAATATGCTCACTCTACCATGTAACATCCTCTATTCGCATATGCCTCCACCTAACCAAATATTCTTGGATCACCCTGTCTCTCAGCCTTCTCTCCCGCACATCTAGAATCTCTTTCGGATCTAGAATCAATTCCCCCTCTTCATCTAGTGGGGGTAACTTTACAGAGGTTATAACCTGCTGTCTTAGTACCTTCTTGAGGAACGACACATGGAACACATTATGAATCTTACTCCCCTCTGGAAGCTACAACTCATATGCTACCTCTCCAACCCTCCTAACTACTCTATAAGTTCCATAAAAACGAGGCTTCAATTTTTCTGGACCACTTTTATTCAGGGAAGACTGGCGATAAGGCTGTAGTATCAGAAACACCAAATCCCCTACCTCAAAGCTATGCTCTGTCTGGTGCCTATCTACATATACCTTTTGTTGATTCTAGGCCACTTATATATTTTATTTGAGAACTCGAAGGATGTTCCGATTTTCTTATATCCAATATTTTTCTTTGGGTTCCCTACTATCCCCAAAATCCAACTCCACAAATGATGGAGGATTATACTTGTGCAATGCTTTGAATGGGGTCGTGCCGATTGACATGTGGTGGGTGGTGTTGTAGAAATGCTCACCCAAATGTAGCCACCTGATCCATGATCTCTGCTATATAGATACATAATTCAACAAGTACCTCTGAATCCACTTATTCACAATCTCGGTATTCCCATAGGTCTGAGGGTGGTAGCTAGTATTGGGAGTCAACTTAGTGTCGACCAATATGAAGAGTTTATGCTAGAAACCCCTAGAAATATGTTTTCCCTGTCGCTGATAATGTTCTTAGGTACTTGGGATGTTGTGTAGTATGAGGAAATCACGAAGAAATGTTTAAATTTCGTCAACTTGTCTACCACCACATAGATGAAATCTTGGCCCTATACTCGTGGAAACTCGGTGATGAAGTCCATGTAGATACTCTCCCATTTCTGCTCTGGAATAGGCAATGGCTGCAGAAGTCCTGCCGGGTGAATCTGTTCGGTCTTGTTCTACTGACAGACCATGCACTCTCTCATGTGCCATAGAACATCCTCCTTGAGGCCCTTCTAGGGGAACCTATCCCTGACCTGCCTGTATGTTTTGAAGAACCCTTGATGTCCTGCTGTAGGAGTGTCATGGGTAGCTTGCAATATATTCTCCTTTAGCTTGGACTCTAGTACCAAATATATTCGGTCTTTATATAGAATGACGTCATCAACCACCTAGTACCTATCATCCTGTATGAGACTATCGATTATTTCACAAGCAAATTTATTCTTGGAATACTCCACCAAAAGGTGAGCCTTCCAATCAGATGAAATCTCCATCAGAGAACAAGAAGTTGGCTTCCTGGAAAGTGCATTAGAAACGATGTTTTTCTTCCCCTTAACATATTCTATTTCAAAATCATATGCTTGAATCATGCTGACCCATTTTCTTTTCTTCTCGTTCAAGTCATTTTGCTCCAAAAAATATTTCAAACTATTGTGGTCCGTCCTCACCACAAACCTATTTCCCACCAAGTACTGTCTGAACTTCGCCAATGCATGCATGATGGAGAGAATCTCTGATTTTACTGCTTTCAAAAGCTATAGGGTGTCCGTTCTACATGAAAAATGCCCCAATGCCAATTCCTTATGCATGAAATTCCAACACGAAAGGCTGGCTGAAATCTGGTAGTGCTAATACCGGGCATGTGCTCATCACCTCCTTGAGCCTGTCAAACACCCACTACGAATCGTCCTTCCATCTGAAAGAACCCTTTTTTGTAAGATCGATGAGGGGTGCATCCAATTGTGAAAACCCCTTCACAAAATGCTTGTAATACTGGCACAATCCGAAGAATCCTCGCAACTCAATGAGGGACTTCAGTGTAGGTCAATCCAAGATAACCTGGATCTTCTCCTGATGAACTTGTACAACCCGTAGACTGATCACATGACCCAACTATAAGATCTCTTTCAGCCCAAACTCACATTTGGAGGCCTTTTCATGTAAGGATTGTTCCCCCATAATGCCCAGTATCTCATCTAGATTCCTCATGTGCTCCTCCCATGTCCGACTATATATGAGGATATCATCAAAGAACACGAACATAAATTTTCTCAACTGCTTCCAGAATATATGGTTCATGCTCGATCGGAAAGTAACTAGTGTGTTGGTTAAACAAAACAAAATAACCAAAAAATCGTAATGCCCATAATGACACCTGAACGATGTCTTGTGCAAATTCTGCTCATAGACTCTGATTTGGTGGTAGCATGACCTGATATAAATCTTGGAAAAATAAACTTCCCCATGTAGTTCATCCAATAGCTCATCAATCCTAGGAATGGGATACCTGTTTTTGATAATCTTCTTGTTCAAGTCCCTGTAGTCGATGCACATCCTCATAGTCCCATCCTTCTTCTTGACTAATACAACCGAAGGTGCAAATGGACTAGAGCTGGGTCTGATATGTCCCATATCAAGCAACTCCTTGATCGCTTTCTCGATCTCATATTTAAACTTCTTTGGGTGTCTATAGGGGGTGGTGATCACTGGCTTCACCCCCTCATCCAATTCTATGGTGTGTTCAAAGCCTCGGTTTGGTGGCCTACTTGGTGGAATCTCTCCGAGCACTACTTGGTGGAATCTCTCTGAACACCTTACCATGCTTCCCTAATAAGTCATGTATGTCCACATGGTACCATTGGCTGTCATGAGATGTCTTCTGGGTGGTGATCAAGCATTATGCTACATATGCTATGTCCCCATGCCTGAATAGTGCCTCCATCTGTTTGGATGATACGAATATTGGGGCCCCATTGGACATTCCCCGCATAACTACCCTGGTTCCATCTAGAGTATTAAATCCCATCTCCATGGTTGGTAGTTTGTCATGAAAGGTCCCAAGGTTCTGAGCCACTAAACTCCCAAAATCATATTGGCTTCCTCCAGATCAATAATATAGAAGCCATCTGTCAATCTGTAATTCTTCATTCTCACTGTCAACTGGGGATCCTTGAATAGACAAGGCTTCACTCTCCCACCGACCACCTCCACACCAAACCCTCAAACTACTCGGAGTGTATTCCTCTCCTAGATACCAAGGTAGAATCTATGAAGTTGTGCGTTGCCCCACCATCTATCAGGATCGTGACTCTCTAACCTTATACAATACCCCTAACCCGAAAAGTGTTGAACATGGGAGTAGATGATAAGGTGGCAATAGTACCTCTCTATGGCTATACCTGTGGTTGCAATGCTTGTGGTCCCTGTACCGGTGTTTGTGGTAGTCCCTGTACCTGTGGCTTCTATTCCATCCCGGTGTATTGCACATTATCCTACACCTATTCATCCCCATCATCATCCTCCTCATCGCTATTGGATACCAACTCGATATAGTGGACCTTGCCTTTCCCCATGCACCTATGCCCTGATTCCCATGGTTCTTTGCAACTGAAACATAACTTCTTTCTCCTTAATTCATTCATGGTCTCCTTGTCCAATATGTTCTTTCCAGGTCCTCTTTTCTGAGGAGGATTCTTGTCCTTTCCTTTCTAGGGAATGAAAGGTTTGGATGAAGGTTTGTTCTTCGATGAGAAACCTTTAATGTACTGTACTCTAGAGATGGAATCCTATAAAGTAGAAGGCTTGAAAGCCTTGATCCAACCTCGTAGAGGCTTAGAAAATCCCTCTATGAATAACATGATAAGCCTGGTCTCAGAAATATCTGCCACCATCACCGCCAATCTCTAAAACTCTATAATATAAGCATATGCGGTCCCTTCCTACCTAACTGTGTCGGTTCTCGAAAATGCAGCTCTGGATCCTTCCTATCAAATCTGTCCATCAACCTCTGTGTGAAATCCATGTATGATGTGATGTTGGCATGCCCCAGTGTAACCAAACCATGATTCCACCACTCATGGGCCTTTCCCTCTAGATGCAAGGTGGCATATTTAATGGCTTCGACTTCCTTCATGGGGTTGAGTTGGAAAAAAGTGTCCAAATTCTGAACCCAAGACCTCACTGTGGATCTGTTGGAATTGTCAAAAGAAGGAGGAGTGAGTTTCCCCATCTTCCACTGCAAGTCATAATTCTAAGATCCCTTATTGAAGTCTCTAGCCTTGTTTTGTACTTGATGCTGTAGAAGTCCTGGAATGACATGGAGGCATGGAACTCATCTCTAAGTTCCTGGTACTCTCTCATATAATTAGTAAAGCTATCTCCAGGTACTGGTTGTCTCGGTTGACCCACCCACTACTCATCAGTGAATTGATACGTCTGGGTATCCTTGAGCTAGATGCTTGCGTGTTTGGATGATTGGGAATGTTGGTGTTGATTCCTTTCCCATGGTTCCCATTGTGGCCATTTGTACCTCTTGTGTCATTGTATCCCCCATCATGGTGATTTTCCCTGTTGTGCATGAGTCGCTGAGTCACGATGTCAACCAATTGTTCCCGTCCCCTTTCCATATTGTTAGTTAGGAGGTTGATTAATTGTTGTTGGCCTCTATCCAAGTCATTCAGAATGCTCATTGTACTACCTGTGGGGATGTCTTCCCTTCCCGAATCTCTGCTTGATTCATTCCCATTACCTCTGGAGGGGTTGTTCCTATCACCAATCTCTACTTCTTCTTATGATATGAACTGCTTGTCTTTCTCCTCAAATAACTCTTATTCTTCCTCAACTAGTCCTTCCCTAAACTCAAATAAGAATACCCTTCTAGGTTGATCTCTCTTCCTTATGTAGATCAATGGGTTATCTTTCTCGAAATTCATAAAATAACATGCACCTCACAGGTTGGGAGGATGCACTGCTCTGATACCACTGTAAAGTTCTTGGCAAAAAATGGTCTAAATATTTCTCTAATATCAGGGTGTGGGATAGTATGATGATCTTATGGACCTCAGAATTTGTGCCAAAACTATAATTAAACCTCACTAATTCCACCTATATCTTCACTACTGTAACTATCTTGATGTAAAATTCAACCTTGATTTTTCCTCGAACATATTATGAACATGACTCTTGTAGATAAATTGTAAATGTCTGGACTTGCTAGAGTGGTTTTGTAAAGGATTCCCAGTTAGAATATTAAGCATTAATTCACAACAACTCATGCACATAAGATAAGCCACATAATTTTCTTCCCATACACCTAACTTGTATCCGCTACACTTAATTTTATCCAAATCAGATTTACACTTTTCTCAAGCACTTATATTCCCTATGTTGTAGATACAGGTAGAAGTTTCAAGTTTTGTTGATATGATAGATATTATACCATTGAAGGTTTTATATGCAAAAATGGGTGGAATTCACCTCAAATTTCCTTTACACTACACACAATGAATTTGCAATAATAGACAGTCCTAATTTAGTGCAATTAGATTGAAATATCCATTTGAGAAAATTGTAAACATGCCTGGGTGAGATTATGCAAAATGTCTGAGAGAAGTGTCCCACATTAAAGAGAAATATATGCTGCTACAACACTTGCGTAAGGCCACGATCCACCACTTCCTTTACTCAAATATTTATTTGAAGATGATAATGATATACTAATGTAGATTCACATTTCCCAATGCTGGTTAACTGCTACATGATTCTCATTTGAGAGTAGGCCGCTACAGGATTCACTTGCCAATATGATTCTACAGGATTCTCAGGCCTTTGAGGAATTATTTCACTACCAATTGAAGATTCCAACTTATGATGAACTCGTCCTTCTCTAAGGATGACCCATATCTACTTTGGAATCTATTTACACCCTCTTCTCTACCCCACAATTTTCTTGGGAAATAAATATTGGAGTGCTCTTCTATGAAGAGATGAAATTCACCACCACAACTCGACCTTCCCCCAACAGAGATATGCAAGCATTTATAAGTGTGCCTTCCCTAACTGAGAGTTCCCAACTTGATTGATATGGAAGATGAAGAGATTCCTTCCTCAAATGCGCCCCCTATCACAACAGTAAATTCAAAGAGAAGTGATAGAATCTTCTACTGCTTGGATGACTGTGCCCTCCATTTTCCTCCCCACTGACCACATAGAATAAATCCATGCTTTCTCAGATTGGGCTTTGTTCTACCATGTCATGAGAGTAAGAAATATTTCCTTCAACAAGTGCGCCCTACCTCAAGTTATGCAACTCTGCTCAAGATCCCCAAAACTAAGATAGATTATGAGTTTCCCAACCACGACAATAAGCATAAATGAAATATCTAATTGATCCCTCCTCCAAAGCGGCTAGGATAGATAGTTCCACTATCGAAACCGGTTCCTCTCTCTTAAGGTTTCGTCCAAGAGAAAGCTTGAAGCTCAAGAGCTCTAGTTTTCGAAAATGCAATAGAAAATAATGGAGACAATGAGCTTTCATTTCCTTTTTATATTTTCTCATTGACCCCTTTGTGACTCTTCATCTTTCCTTGACCAATTCTCTCATTGAAATGTTTAAAAAGTGACTTTATGGAGAAAATGACCCATTTTGTCTTTTAATTTCACTTTGAACCCCTTCTTACACTTTTGCATCACTTTATGACTCAAGTGACTTTTATAAAGTCACTTAGGAATTAATTATTAATTGTCACTTTATAAAACACATTTAAGCCTAGGTGACAAATTAATAATTAATTAATTCCCTTCTAATCTCAACTATAGCCTACGGTAACTAAATAGGCTAATAATTCGTCCCCATGGTGGTCATCCGGAAAGGGACATGGCATTATGTTTACGGGTTTGTTTCTAAAATAATGAAGATAATTTAAAGATACAATTATTTAACGTTTAATATATTTGTAAATCGGTGTTGTTGGGAAATAAGTAAAGAGTGATGTTGAAAATGGAATGTGAATAGAATGGTATTTAAGTATAGTAATATTTTTTATTTAAGATATTTTTAAGTAAATTTATTATGATTATGTTAAATTTGTTGAGGATTAAAAATCTTAATTATTTTTAAGAATGATTTGAAATATAGGAGGTTGTTTTGTGTAATTTATTTTATGAATGATTTTGTTTATAAATTGTTTCAAGGAAAAATTTACATCTTTATTATATTAATTAAAAAATTAATAATAATTTTTAAAGAATAAAAAATAATATCAAAAAAATTAAAAAGTAAAACAATGTAGAAAAATTAAGAAGTAAAACAATGTTAAATAGTTAAAGTGGTAGATTGAGATGAGTTTAAAACATGTGTTTTTAACCACTCAAATTATTTTTTATAAAAAAAAAAAGTAAAACAATCTAAAAAAATTAAAAAGTAAAATTATGTAAAATTAAAGGTGTATAGATCATTAAAATTAAATATTTCATGATCATTAAAAGAATTTGATTCCTCTCCGCTCATAATACATCAGATTAAATGGATCTACATTTACATATAAATCATTTCCTTCCTTGACTATACTATTTGAAGTGGCATATAATGTTATGAAAGAAACATAAGATAAGGCAAAAAGAAACTTATGCTATATTAGATAAAGAGCATATAGACAAAACTCATATTTAAAAAATATAATTCACTTTTTAGTGAGATCATACTGAATACTACACATGAATACCACACCTTTTTAATATAAAGGACGTCATTGAATACATGATAAAGGTTAGGTTCTAAGACCAACATTGACTATAGAAAATAAAAATGGGGATAGTTCCTATGAAGACTCCCTAAAAGAATGCTTTTTTCTCTATAACGGTAAAGAAAAAAAATTATAAAACTTATTGTTTTCATGAAAAAGAAAGAAGAATGGACTTTTTGACTTGTTGGAACAATTTTCTTGTTTCTCACTACATTATGATTCGATGTAGAAGATACTACATCAAATCTTGAAAATGAATATTAGAGGATGTAAGCAATATGGAAAATATTTAATTCCCATCGAGGAATCAATCAACCTAATAAAAATAGTAAAGCCATTGTAGAAAAATTTACTAGTCTAAAGTTTGATTTTTTTTTGTGTTTGAAATAAATGAATATATTATATATCTTGTTTTGTTTATGTTATGTATAATTTGTTGAATTTTTTTTAAGTGGAGTATTTTTCTATAATTCAATCATTCAAAGAAAATTGAGTGGCTCATTAATACAGTATAGGTCCAAAAAATGCCACTGAATTCATTATGGAAGCTTTCAAATATTTTTGCAAGAAAGTTGACATATTTAAGTAGTTCAAAACTAAATATTTCTCCCAATGAAATAGTTTGGAAAAGAGGAACAATAAAATGTTGGTAAAAGTTATGAGGTGCATGCCAATCCAAGTTCAAGTATATATAAAAGAATATTGCATAGAATTTGTTTCATTGAAATATTTACAAAATTGATTGTTGAAAGTGGTAGTGAATGAAAAAACTCCATAAAAAGCTTGTGTTGGAGTAAAACCAAATTTTAAACACTTAAAAGTGTTAAGTGTGTTGCATGTACATGCACAAACCAAATGAAAGAAGAACGAATATAGACCCAAAAGGATTGAATCCCATCTTCATTGGATCAATTATATGATCCAAAATCTAAAAATGTGTACAATAGCAAAGTTGTGATATTTGGTGAGAGTAACCTAAGATGAATGAGTAGTAACTCAAATGGTGATTTTATTGATATGAATAGATTTGTATATTGCATGAAGAATCCAACAATAGTCAATAAAAGGAACCTGCAAATATTCAAGAAAATGAATTTGAATATGAAGGTGAAGATATTGAAGAGCTTATTTCATCAAGGAGTTCCCTCTGTTGGAACACCAAAAAATAAGGCACAACAACATCCCAACATAGATCATGAGAATCCTAGTACATCAAACTCAAGGATTCTTTGCAAACAAAGTAGAAGCTCATTTGGAAGGTTCCGAAAAATGTCAATCCAATGGCAGAGAAGCTCAAGTCTTGTTTTCTTTTGATGATATTTAACTTGTCAACGCTTTATCAACCATTATTGGGGCTAAAAATGACCAAGAATCCTATACCGATGAAAATGATAAGGAATGGAAAAACATCATGGAGGAGGAATATGTTTCTCTCTTGAAAAATAAGATATGATATTTAAATCCACTTCTGAAAGGGAAAAAGGAGATCAGTTAAAAGTGGGTCTATCAAATGAAATCCAAGGGAGATGCTAGCAGAGACATAGACAATGTTTTAGTGATAGAAAAGGGATATCTCACCGTAAAGGGGATGTACTATATTAAAACATTTATCTAGTTGTGAAATGGTTAGCATAAGGATATTATTTACAATTGTGGTTAAATATAACCTTGAGGTACACCACATTGATGGCAAGACAACATTTGTTCTTGAAGATTTAAATGAAGAAATTTATATGCAACAATAAGAAGGGTTTGAAATCAAAGGCTTAAAGCATGTGGTTTGCGAACTTAAAAAACATTGTATGGGTTGAACTAAGTATCAAGGCTATGGTATGTTAAAATCAATTTGTTCTTTTGTGATCTTGAATTTTCCATAACATTAACATTAAAAATACTAAAGAGGATTTCATCATTATTGCTTTGTATGCTAACGATATGTTGCTTATCAGTTCAATAACAAAGATCTTATTAGTATGTGAAGTGAGGGCGTGCATCCAAGCTTGATATCATAAATTATGGGGGGATCAATTATTATTTGGATCTAAATAACACCAAAGATAAATAAAGATGATTCTTTTCTATGAGAATGTTTCCATGACAACTTCCAAAATCATTAATACTCCAATAAGAAGAGGTGTAGATTTTGCAAAATAATCATGACCATCCAAAGCTATGAGTAATAAATTTTGTCGGATTCTAATTTGTAGTCTCATGTATATCATGGTATGTACAAGACCTAACATAGTTTTTTTCTATTATCTATGTTAGCCACCCTTTAATTCTAAAACAAAAAATGCTCTAAAAGAGATGGCCTTGTGTATGATGAAGATTAGTTTCAATACATAGGATATGCATATGCTAAGTTTCCTAGATATAAGATGATCAACAAGTGATTTTTGTTAGATGTTAGTTTGAGTAGTAGTGATATAACTCAACCTAAGCAAATAATAGTAGTTATGTATTTATGTGAGTCAATTGTAACATGCCAAACAACACAAGATTTATAAATATGTTGTAGCATCAAAGCAATTTTAATTTCTAATAACCAAATAAATATATTGTAGCATCAAAACAATTTTAATTTCTAATAACCAAAGTTGTATCTCCCTATAAAGCATATTTTTTCCATATAAGAAAATTCATAATGATGAATGTGCACTTTCAAGCAACAAAAAGGATCAAATCCCTTCATATGATAACCATTTTTATAATGCAAAATTCGGTGGACCTTTTGGCTTTTGGTGGATGTAGACTTAAATGAATATATCTTGGTTTATTATAGTAATCCCCTTTTTTCATTTTTCATTTTACATTACTTTTATTATTATTATTTAATTTAGTAACCTTAAAGATGTAACATATCACTATAAGTGTACCTAATTATTCTCTTAAACATGTGGTTATAAATATATATCGTTACACTTGTAACTTACAAATTTATCCATTACAAATAATAATAATAAAAAGTAGCAATGAGAATCAAGATATAAAGAATGTTGCATTAATTTTAATATTTAATTGTAAAATTTAACCTTCTTGACAGTCTTATATTTTAGGCTTTTCAAGCAGAAACAAATGCAGGGCCCAATTAGCATTGCATGGACAATCATTCGGAGTAGACTGCAAAGTTAAACTTTCCCGTGATATAAAATGATTGATATGATTGACAAAGAGAGGAATCTTGCATAATATAATCAGTTAGCATTTCACCTTTTCTTCTGCTTTAGATCTCTCATTTTATTTTCATTGCCTGTTTTATAATGCAGTCCACTGCCGACTCTTAGATGCAGGGAATTGAATTCCTTTGAAAGGACGTAGAAGGCCTACGTGCGTATGATATGTCACAGCAAATAAAACATAAAGTTGTGAAAGATTTTTGTTTCCTTCTTCCCATACTACGATCGGTCTACGTTCATTTTAATGGGATCGATTAAGATTAAACAACCATCGTCTACATTCATTTTAATGGGATCGATTAAGATTAAACAACCAAAGAAAAAGGCCAAAAACAGTTCTTTGATGCGCTACGGGCGTTACCTGTCCGCTTCTCTACACTGTTATGTTTTTATTAGAGATTGTTTTGTATGGTGAAGAGGCTATGTTGCCTATGTCTGAGCCCACCACCCTCAAATAATTAGTATCCATGCACTTGAGCACAAAATACAAAGGAGTAAATAGTGCCAGATTCAACCGTGGCCCTACCTTAAGTCATGGAATTTGTAACCATCTCTTCCTTCCAGTCAACATAAGTCATTGAAGTGGGGCCAACGTGTCTTCTTCATTCAAATCCATATCTTATCCTCCACCTTTAACACATTGTGATTCAATCTTCTATTTTCATTTAAAAGAAAGTTTGATCACTCATGCATGTTCCTGTCCAATGCTTATGCCATGCCATATTTTTTTATGACATATATAATTAGGTGTTATTTCATCCACGTGAAAGATTGAAAAGGATGACAAGAAATACGTATTTCTCTTATCATGGTATCATAGTGTTATGATTAGAATTTTAAGTATCATAGTGTTATGATTATAATTTATTAAAATTCTATGATCATCTTAAAATATAAAATAAATTATTACTATAAATTATTACTAGGTTGGTGCAAGGTAATGATACCTATTTATGAAATGTTAGTTGCAATAAATTTTCTGGAAAAATATAAATTTGACCATTAAAATGAATATTTAGAGGTACCTACACAACTTTTAAAACGTCGTGTAAAAAGATGAAACGTAGAAAATCGGATCACCTTCCGGAATATATAACTTTTATTTATGGAAAATAGGTACAACTCCCAAAAAATGATGTTCATCTAAGATTGGTGTGTTATTTTTTTTTTCTAAAACATAATGCATATGTTCACGTTAGGTCCCCGAGTTTGGTATGCAAACTGTCCAAATTTGTAAAAAGAATTATGTAGAGTTGTAGATAATAGGAAGTTCTAGTGCAACGCTATTTTCCAAAATTTTCCAAGCTAATTTTATATATTTTTTTAAATTAAGGAAATCAACGAAGCCCTAAAAAGACAAGGTCAAGCGTTAGGCCCCGTTATCATGGTCTTAACACAGTCAATTTACTTTTTTTGGGGGTGCGTAGGTCTTCCAGTATACTTGTGCGGGTTCTTTTCCATTTTTGAAATAGGTGAATTAGTCAAAAGTTATAACTAAAACACAAGACTTATGTTTTATGCAAATATGACATGATTGCAAACAAAAATGAATAAAAAATAGAAAATACTAACAAATTTATTCAAAAACTAGATATTTGAAATTTGCATAGAGAGTTCTATAAGTGTGTGCAGTTTCATTAGCAGTGGACAAGTGGAGTATATACAGATTCAAGGTTGAATAACATGGAGTTACAGAACATGATATGTTTTGCTATAATGCAGTGTAAGGCACAAGGTTTGGCAATCCAAACCTAGAACCAAACATGCAAAGTCATTACACACGGTATGGAAAAAGGAAAGCACGCCAAAAAAAATAAAAAATTTGCAGCGCGTGTGCGTTAGTAACACGTGTGCACTAATAGCACGTGCTAATGCTATATATTTGTTTCTCCCTCCTTTTATCTATATCTCCCTTTCTCAATATATTCCCACACCCCCTCCCTCTTTATAACCCCATCCCCTCTCCCTCATCCTCCCATCTATCCCTTTACCATAAATCATAAGCCCCCCATCGAAAACATATACCATAAATCCCAACCCCCCCATCTCTCTGTTACCCTAAACTCTAACCCCCTCCTTTTCTCTATTTCTTTGACCCTCCCTCTCTCCTCTTCCCCTTGCCTATCTCTCTCTTTGTCCCCTCAACCCATCACGCTACATTCCCTATATCTCTAAACCACACCCCTCTTTGTCCTAATCCCCCTCCCCCATACCACTAACCTCTCTCTCTCTCTCTCTCTCTCTCTCTCTCTCCATTCATCACCCTCCTACGCCTATCCCCCCACTCTATCTCTCTCTCACCCACATCACTAACCATCCACTCAATATATACCTCTCTCCCTTACTCCCCCCTACCCTTATCCACCCACTCACTCTCTCTCTTTTGATCTCTCACTTAGTCCTACCGCTAACCATCACCTCTCTCTCTCTCTCTCTCTCTCTCTCTCTCTCTCTCTCTCTCTCTCTATATATATATATATATATATATATATATATATATATATATATCCTTCCCCAAACCCCCACTCTTCACCCTCATACCCCCACCCCCCTCTCTATTTCTCTCTCTCCCCCCTACCACTAACCATCTCTACATCCTTCTCACTCTCTCTATATTCCTCCTCCCCTACCCCCCCCCCTACTCTTAACGACCCACTTTCTCTATATCTATTGGTCTTTCACCTACTCCTACCACTAACCACCTCCTCTCTCTCTCTCTAATCCCATAAACCCCAATTCTCTCCCTCTCGATAAACTCGCACCCCCCAATCACTCTCTCTCTCTAAACCCATAACTCCTAATTTCTCTCTTTAAACCACTGACCACATCCCCATCTCTCTCTCTCTCTCTCTCTGTGTGTGTGTGTGTGTGTGTGTATATATATATATATATATATATATATATATACCTCTATATATATATATATACCTCTATATATATATATATACCTCTCCCCTTAATCACCCCTACCCTTAGCTTCCCACTCACAGTCTCTCTTCTGATCTCCCTCTCTCTCTCTCTCTCACTCTAAACTCGTAACCCAATCTCTCTCTCTCTCAACTCCTAACCCACAATCTCTCTCTTTATTCGAGGCATCCAAAACTTCAGTGTCACCTTATGCATATTGTCCTTCAATAATTCACACTATTTAATCCCTCTTTCTCTCTCTAAAATCCTAACCCCCAATCTCTCTCTCTCTTTCTCAACCCCTAAGACACAATCTCTCTCTCTCCCCAAACCCCTAACCCCCAATCTCTCTCCCTCCCCCTCTCTCTCTGTAAACCCTTAGCCCCCAATATATCTCTCTCTAAGCCCCTAACCCCCAATCTCTCTCTCTCTCTAAACCCCTAACCCCCCATATCTCTCTCTCTATATACATATATATCCCTAACCCCCAATCTCTCTCTCTCTCTCTCTCTCTCTCTCTCCCTAAGACACAATATCCCTCTCTCTCTCTAAACCCCTAACCCCAATCTCTCTCTCTCTCTCTAAATCCCTAACCCCCAATCTCTCTCTCTCTCTCTCTAAATCCCTAAACCCCAATCTCTCTGTCTCTCTCTATAAACCCCTAACCCTCTCTCTCTCTCCATAACCCACAATATCCCTCTCTCTAGATCTCTCTAAACCCCTTACCCCCAACCTCTCTCTCTCTCTCAATCCCTAAGCCACAATCTCTCTCTCTCAACCCCTTCAATACTTCACACCCTTTCGCATATGGTTCTCTCTCTCTCTCTCTCTCTGAAGCCCTAACCTTTAATATATATTTCTCTCTCTCAAATTCCCTAACCCCCAATCTCTCTATTTATTTTTCTCTCTCTAAACCCCTAACCCTCAATCCCTAACACCCTTTCACATTTGATACTCTCTCTCTCTCTCTCTCTCTCTCTCTCTCTCTTCGGGGCTTTCAAAACTTAATAGTAGATATTGGTCAGCTTCTTCATCTTTTTCTGTCAAGACTTCACGCTCTTTCACATTTGATACTCTCTCTCTCACTCACTCTAAACTCGTAAACCCCGATATCACTCTCCCTCAACCCCTAACATGCATAAAAAACGTCATAGTAGATATTGGTCAGATTTTGCATCTTTTCCTTCAAGACTTCACACTCTTTCACATACTCTCTCTCTCTCTCTCTCTCTCTCACTCTAAACTCGTAAGACCCAATATCGCTCTCCCTCAACCCCTAACCCACAATCTCTCTCTCTCTCTCTCTCTCTCTCTCTCTCTCTCTCTCTGTATTCGGGGCATCCAAAAATTCATAGTAGATATTGATAATCTTATGCATCTTTTCCTTCAAAACTTCACACTCTTTCACATCCGATGCTCTCTCTCTCTCAGTCACTCTAAACCCGTAAACCCCAATATTGCTCTCCCTCAACCCCTAACCCACAATCTCTCTCTCTCTCTCTCTATATATATATATATATACATTCATAGTATATATTCCTAAGCTTTTGCATATTTTCCTTTAAGAATTCATAGTCTTTCACATTCAATACTCTGTCTCTCTCTCTCACTCTAAACCTGTAAACCCCAATATCGCTCTCTCTCAACCCCTAACCCACATTCATAGTATATATTCCTAAGATTTTGCATCTTTTCCTTTAAGAATTCACAGTCTTTCACATTCGATACCCTCTCTCTCTCTCTCTCTCTCTCTCTCTCTCTCTCTCACTCTAAACCCGTAAACCCCAATATCCCTCTCTCTCAACCCCTAACCCACATTCTCTCTTTCTCTCTGTATTCAGGGCATTCAAAAATTCATAGTAGATATTGGTCAACTTTTGCATCTTTTCCTTCAAGACTTCACACTCTTTCACATTTGATACTCTCTCTCACTCTAAACCCTTAAACCCCAATATCGCTCTCCCTCAATTCCTAACCCACAATCTCTCTATCTCTCTCTGTATTTGGGGCATCCAAAACTTCATAGTAGATATAGGTGAGCTTCTACATCTTTTCCTTCAAGACTTCACACTATTTCACATCTGATACTCTCTCTCTCTCTCTCTCTCTCACACACACACACACTCTACACCTGTAAACCCCAATATCGCTCTTCCTCAACGCCTAAACCACAATCTCTCTCTCTCTCTCTGTATTAAGGGCATCCAAATATTCATAGTATATATTGGTCAACTTTTGCATCTTTTCCTTCAAGACTTCACACTCTTTCACATCCGATAATCTCTCTCTCTCTCTCTCTCTCTCTAAATCCCTAACCCCCAATATCTCTCTTTCTGTCTTTCTCTCTATAAACCCCTAACCCTCTCTCTCTCTAAATCCCTAAACCCCAATATATCTCTTTCTCTAAACCCCTAACCCCCAATATCTCTCTTTATATATATCTAAACCCCTAACCCTGAATCTCTCTCTCTCTCTCTCTAAATCACTAACCCCCAATTTCTCTCTCTAAACCCTTCTCTCTCTCTCTCTCTCTCTCTCTCTCTCTAAACCCCTTCAAGACTTCACACCCTTTCACATATGATACTCCCAAACTATCTCCCCCCTAACCCCCAATCTCTCTCTCTCTCTCTCTCTCTCAACCCCTAACCCCCAATCTCCCTCTCTCTCTCAACCCCTAACCAAGTTCTACGTCAACTTTTCATGCCCCTAATATTAGAATTAACGCATGGTTAATATCGAAATTTATCGCTTATTTGGAGGTCAATTCGAGAAGAAATGTTGTATTTGATTAAATTACACGGATATCAAATGCCTGCATCGAGATCAGTAATAAATTGTGAACTTAATGTTCATGCGACATAACTTCAAATGTACAACCATTTTAATTACCTCTCACTCTCTCTTTCTCACAATCTCTCTCTCTGTCACTCACTATCTCTATGTCTCTCTCCCTATACCCCTACCCCCCTTGATCTCTCTCCCTAAAACCCTACCCCCCTTGTTCTATCTCTTGCCACCCCTAACCTCCAATCTCTCTCTCTCTATCAACCCCTAACCCCCAATCTCCCTCTCTCTCTCAACCCCTAACCAAGTTCTACGCCAGCTTTTCATGCCCCTAATCTTAGAATTAAAGCATGTTTAACATCAAATTTTATCTCTTATTTGGGGGTCACTTCGAGAATAAAGGTTGTATTTGATTAAATTACATGGATATCAAATGCCTTCATCGCGATCAGTAATAAATTGTGATCTTAATGTTTGTGCAACACAACTTCAAATGTACGACTATTTTAATTACCTCACTCATAAGAGCTCGGAACACCGTACAACACATTGGACATTCGGTATTTCGTGTGCACTATACAGCTTTAATAGCCTGACATTCCGTCGCACCATACAACTAGAACAGTTAGACATTCAGATTTCGTACACCCGCACTAGCATACAGAGCTTACTGGACACTACATTCTTTTGTCTCGCCTTTGTAGCCCTATTCGTATTCATCACCGAGCCCGAGCCCAATAGGTTAGGCTTCAAAGCAATTCAATCTTCAATCCCGAACAATCTTTGTCTTCTAGATCCAGAGGAGTATGAATCCCTATATAATAGGTATGGGGTATGGTAACGGGGGCCAACTACATTTATCTATCCCATAGGATCCATATATAACTGGGGCAACTGTCTATATAAAAAAATATATAGGTGACCCCGACCTAACCACTATATAGATCTATAAAGGTTAGGCCAATGATCCATTGCATGATTGAATGGATTCTATACGTAACATGAAGTGAAGATCAAATTAAGAACTCATGAATGCAGTTCTGATAGCCTCGATTTTAGCAGAACAAAAATCAAGTGGTTCACTACGAGATCTAGATAGAGGGGCACCCTAGAATTATATATAGAACTCGCCCAGATCCCAGATCTCTCTAGATGGATGGGGCCATCTATCTGTACTAGCCCTAATCCCTCCCGATACATCATGAACCAACCTACTATCCATATTCCGGACTGCTACCCAACTAGTTACCTTAAGTTGTGGAATTTGTAACAATCTCTTCCTTCCATGGAATATAAGTCATTGAAGTGGGGCAACTTTGTCTTCTTCATTCAAATCCGTTATCTTATCCTCCACCTTTTACACATTGTGATTCAATCTTCTTCTTCTTTTTAAAGAAAGTTTGATCACTCATGCATCTTCCTTGTGCAATGCTTATGGCATATTCCTTTTTTATGAAAGATTGAAAAGGATGATAATAAATAAGTATTTCTCTTAGGTTGTGATTATAATTTATTAAAATGATCTAGATAAATATAAAATAAATTATTAATATTTTTAATTATAATTTCATTTAATTAATGATTTTTTAAATTATAATTTTGATATTTAGATTGATAAATAATGTTTAAAAGAAGGATACATTTTTAATAACAAAATGGTAATTATTGTTCTTTGATTATATTTTTCTTATTACATTTTTTGAAAAACTTTTAACTTATCATTAATATAAATAAAATTAAGAATGTGATAATTAAATTTTAGTAAATAATTTGTTTTCATGTAAACACTCTTAAAGATATTTAATTTAATAAATATTTGTTTTTTCAATATTTTAGTTATTCTATATGGTTGTGAAGTTTGAGCTTGTAATATTTACCTTCATACTCTAATAAAATTTAAACAAATCTAAAATGCTTCATAAGGAATCATTTAAAAATAAAATGGAACATCTATTATCCCATTCTCTTTCTTAAACTTAAAATAAAATGGAACATCTTGTTAGGATATTCCTATACTCCATCCTAGTCTCACCAGTATTTTGATCATTTACATTTTCAGTCATGCATGCACGTTTAGGGTTTGCATGCATTCTAGGGTTTGCATGCATTTTGCATGCATCCCAGTCATCAGTCCAACACCTAGCCCTCAGTTAGCCAGCCCCCAAGAGCTTCTCACTATTCAGTTTTATCCCTCCAGTTGCTTAATGCGCCCTTCTTCCTTGATTTTAGGGAGCAACTCGCCCTTCTTCACCTACCAGTCCAGTTGTCTTCAGTTTACACTCAGTTATAGTCAGTTACACTCAATTACACTTAGTTACAATGAGTTACACTGAGTTACACCTACCAGAGTTAGTTTGACTGATGGTTGACAGTTACTTGAGCATTGATGACTCCACTGATGATGATGAAGACTTCCAGTTGTGCTCCGATGATCATGAGGACACCTAGTTGTGCTCCGATGACACTCTATTGATCTTATGATCACTCTAAGAGGCTAATTCGAATTGCCACCTTAGGCATTCGAATCCTCTCTACCATTGTACTATTTATTTGTCCATATTGTGATTAATTAACTAGTGTGTGTGAAGTATTATTGCTTCTATCCGAGTTCTACTGTACCATATTATTTTGTTGCTCATTATACTGTATTGACCACTCTTCTTCTATTTTCTTGCCTAATCATAATCATTCTCTTGTGAGGTATACATCATCTTTTAGATCTACTGTGAGGATTTTCACATCGTATCAGAGCATGTTGAGAGTATTGTTTATCTCCATTCTTGAGAGTTTTTTGCAGGTTATTACCAAGATTTCGAGTGCAGCAGTTGCAACAGTTTCTACATTTTTGCAGCAGTAGTAGTTGTAGTTATTCTATATTTTTTTTGCAGGTCTTCTACAGCTTCAATGTATTCAGAAGAAATCTATCCTCCTCCATTCAACTATGATCCTCTTTCTCCATTCAACTATGATGAATGGAAACCAAAGATGATAGCACATTTGAAGAGAAATGGTCTCTTTGATTATTGTTTTGAGAGAGAGTTCAAATCCTCTGAAGAAAATATTGACTCGTTAAATAATGGTGACAGAGCCATGGGAAACATGATGCTTGCTATGTCTCGGTGCTTGGTACATCAATTCATTGATGATGTTGAATCTCCAAAAGCGCTATGGGCCTACCTGGATGAAATATTTGGCAGACAGAATGAAGGGATTGGTCCAAATCCATTCGAAAGCAAGCAAAGTGTTCCATTCGCTCCTCTTGATGGTCTCTCAGATCATGAACCAGTATCATCTCATATTGAAGTTGTTGACAAAGAAATTGCAGATTCTCCACTCATGCTCAAACTTTCTTCTCTTTCTGTGCCAGCTCACACTCTAGATATTGCAGAAGGTCCTAAATCCTCTCTTGCACTAGAGTCTGTTGGTTTGCATAATGATCACATGATTATTTCGGAGGTCAAAACAGCTATTGAAGGTAATGCATTCGCTCCTCTCCAGCTATCTCCTCTTTTATACTACTATATGATCATAATTCCATGCTTTCAGAAGGTCATTGAAGAATATGGCCATTTCCATTCGCTTGGGAAGATTTCTCATGCATCTACTGGTTTTGATCTCACCTCTCATGGTTCAAAGGAGATCTCAAGAAACCATGATTCAAGTCTTGTATCTAATTTGGGTTCTAAGTAATTACTGCTTGGGAAAATTTCTCATGCATATGATAGTTTTGATCTCACCCCTGCTAGTTCAAAGGAGATATCAAGAAACTGTTTTGAAAGTCTTAAATCTGATTTTGATTTCAAGCAAACATGTAATAGTTCTTTTTGGCATAAGCTCACCCATGGTGGTTCGAAGGAGAAGACAAAAGACTATATGCACATTCAAAAATTTGATCCTACCTCAGCTGATTCAAATCACAGGTTCAAGGATCATTCTCATACTGTTGGATTTGTTCTCATCACATTCGAACTGAAGAGCAAGTACAAACACATGCTTTTTGAGCATGATCCACTTCTTCCCAAGAAGAAGATACCTCCAGACATATGACCAAGCATCACACCTTATCGAGTTTGGAGCATTTATTTTGTGTGTGTGCCTTACAGTTTGATTTTGAGGGGGGGGTATGTTTCCCATGAAATTTCCCCACTTCCTTAGTTTATTGACTATTATTATTCATTGTATTGGGTGACCTTTGGTCTTAGTTACTAGGGCCCAGGATGGATTAAGGGGGGGTGTTAGGATATTCCTATACTCCATCCGAGTCCCACCAGTATTTTGATCATTTACATTTTCAGTCATGCATGCACTTTAGGGTTTGCATGCATTCTAGGGTTTGCATGCATCCCAGTCATCAGTCCAGCACCTAGCCCTTAGTTAGCCAGCCCCCAGGAGATTCTCACTATTCAGTTTTAGCCCTCCAATTGCTTAATGCACCCTTCTTCCTTGATTTTAGGGAGAAACTCGCCCTTCTTCACCTACAGTCCAGTTGTCTTCAGTTTACACTCAGTTACATTGAGTTACACTCAGTTACACCTACCAGAGTTAGTTTGACTGATGGTTAACAGTTACTTGAGCATTGATGACTCCACTGATGATGATGAAGACTTCCGGTTGTGCTCCGATGATCATGAGGACACCTAGTTGTGCTCCGATGACACTCTATTGATCTTATGATCACTCTAAGAGGCTAATTCGAATTGCCACCTTAGGCATTCGAATCCTCTCTACCATTGTACTATTTATTTGTCCATATTGTGATTAATTAACTAGTGTGTGTGAAGTATTATTGCTTCTATCCGAGTTCTACTATACCATATTATTTTGTTGCTCATTATACTGTATTGACCACTCTTCTTCTATTTTCTTGCTTAATCATAATCATTCTCTTGTGAGGTATACATCATCTTTTAGATCTGCTGTGAGGATTTTCACATCGTATCAGAGCATGTTGAGAGTATTGTTTATCTCCATTCTTGAGAGTTTTTTGCAGGTTATTACCAAGATTTCGAGTGTAGCAGTTGCAACAGTTTCTGCATTTTTGCAGCAGTAGCAGTTGCAATTATTCTATATTGTTTTTGCAGGTCTTCTACAGCTTCAATGTATTCAGAAGAAATCTATCCTCCTCCATTCAACTATGATCCTCTTTCTCCATTCAACTATGATGAATGGAAACCAAAGATGATAGCACATTTGAAGAGAAATGGTCTCTTTGATTATTGTTTTGAGAGAGAGTTCAAATCCTCTGAAGAAAATATTGACTGGTTAAATAATGGTGACAGAGACATGGGAAACATGATGCTTGCTATGTCTCGGTGCTTGGTACATCAATTCATTGATGATGTTGAATCTCCAAAAGCGCTATGGGCCTACCTGGATGAAATATTTGGCAGACAGAATGAAGGGATTGGTCCAAATCCATTCGAAAGCAAGCAAAGTGTTCCATTCGCTCCTCTTGATGGTCTCTCAGATCATGAACCAGTATCATCTCATATTGAAGTTGTTGACAAAGAACATGTAGATTCTCCACTCATGCTCAAACTTTCTTCTCTTTCTGTGCCAGCTCACACTCTAGATATTGCAGAAGGTCCTAAATCCTCTCTTGCACTAGAGTCTGTTGGTTTGCATCATGATCACATGATTATTTCGGAGGTCAAAATAGCTATTGAAGGTAATGCATTCGCTCCTCTCCAGCTATCTCCTCTTTTATACTACTATATGATCATAATTCCATGCTTTCAGAAGGTCATTGAAGAATATGGCCATTTCCATTCGCTTGGGAAGATTTCTCATGCATCTACTGGTTTTGATCTCACCTCTCATGGTTCAAAGGAGATCTCAAGAAACCATGATTCAAGTCTTGTATCTAATTTGGGTTCTAAGCAATTACTACTTGGGAAAATTTCTCATGCATATGATAGTTTTGATCTCACCCCTGCTGGTTCAAAGGAGATATCAAGAAACTGTTTTGAAAGTCTTAAATTTGATTTTGATTTCAAGCAAACATGTAATAGTTCTTTTTGGCATAATCTCACCCATGGTGGTTCGAAGGAGAAGACAAAAGACTATATGCACATTCAAAAATTTGATCCTACCTCAGCTGATTCAAATCACAGGTTCAAGGATCATTCTCATACTGTTGGATTTGTTCTCATCACATTCGAACTGAAGAGCAAGTACAAACACATGCTTTTTGAGCATGATCCACTTCTTCCCAAGAAGAAGATATCTTCAGACATATGACCAAGCATCACACCTGCTTGAGTTTGGAGCATTTATTTTTTGTGTGTGCTTTACAGTTTGTTTTTGAGGAGGGGGTATGTTTCCCATGAAAATTTTCCACTTCCTTAGTTTATTGACTATTATTATTCATTGTATTGGGTGACCTTTGGTCTTAGTTACTAGGGCCCATGATGGATTAAGGGGGGGTGTTAGGATATTCCTATACTCCATCCGAGTCCCACCAGTATTTTGATCATTTACATTTTCAGTCATGCATGCACTTTTAGGGTTTGCATGCATTCTAGGGTTTGCATGTATCCCAGTCATCAGTCCAGCACCTAGCCCTCAGTTAGCCAGCCCCTAGGAGCTTCTCACTATTCAGTTTTATCCCTCCAGTTGCTTAATGCGCCCTTCTTCCTTGATTTTAGGGAGAAACTCGCCCTTCTTCACCTACCAGTCCAGTTGTCTTCAGTTTACACTCAGTTACACTGAGTTACACTCAGTTACACCTACCAGAGTTAGTTTGACTGATGGTTGACAGTTACTTGAGCATTGACGACTCCACTGATGATGATAAAGACTTCCAGTTGTGCTCCGATGATCATGAGGACACCTAGTTGTGCTCCGATGACACTCTATTGATCTTATGATCACTCTAAGAGGCTAATTCAAATTGCCACCTTAGGAATTCGAATCCTCTCTACCATTGTACTATTTATTTGTCCATATTGTGATTAATTAACTAGTGTGTGTGAAGTATTATTGCTTCTATCCGAGTTCTACTGTACCATATTATTCTGTTGCTCATTATACTGTATTGACCACTCTTCTTCTATTTTCTTGCTTAATCATAATCATTCTTTTGTGAGGTATACATCATCTCTTAGATCTGCTGTGAGGATTTTCACACATCTATTACCCCATTCTCTTTCTTAAACTTAAAATAAGTTAGATACACTTATTACAACCTAAATACGTCTTTTTCTATATTTCCAATAAAAATAAAATTATTGAAGTTGAGTAAGGATAAGCTCTATGTTATTTGTTTTAGTGAGAAGTAGGTAAATTATTGAAGTTAAGTAAGGATAGGTTCTATGTTATTTGTTTTAGTGAGGAGTAGGTACATTATTGAAGCCGAGTAAGGATAGGCTCTATGCTATTTGTTTTAGTGAGGAGTAGGTACTCTAAAATTGGAAGAGGTCAGAAAATAATACTTGGCTTAATTATTTAAACATAAAAGTGTATAAATTTGGGTTTACCAAGAATCAAAGATAAACTCTAAAAACAACAACAAAATTTGTTTCATCAACATAAAAGATTGAAGAGCATGATAAGAAATAAGTATTTTTCTTAACATAGTGTTATGCTTAGAATTTATTAAAATTTTATGATCAACATAAAATATAAAAATAAAAAATTAATGAGTCTTTTATAATTATAATTTAACTCAATCAATGATTTTTTTATTATAATTTTGATATTTATTTTGAAGAAGAATGCATTTTTAATATCAATTTTTTAAAACTCAGGGTTGGCAGGCGCGGGGGGAGTAATTCTTGACTCTCAGGGGAACAAGAAGAAGGACTTCGCTTGGGGCATCGGGAAGAAAACCAACAACGCAACAGAATGGCTGGGACTTGTCAAAGGGTTGGAGATAGCAGTTAGTCTAGGAATCAAGAAACCCACCATCCTTGGAGACTCCCTAATCATAATTCGAGAAGCTAGGCGCATCATTGCAAAAAGAAAGGAACCGTCATCCAAAATGCATTATCTCCTTCAATGCATCGGCATCGATTTTCATGAGCTCAATTTCTTCCATATCCTGCGTGGGTTGAATGAGAAAGCATTTGCAATGGCAAATTTAGGAGTGGGGCTAGATTATGGTTTGCTTAGGCATGGAAATGACTACAACAAAGACACTTGGATCCCATAGTCCAAGACTAGGATTATGGATTAAGTCTCTTGTCAATCTCAATAGACTTCTCATCATGACGGATGGAAGCAATTTAATAAGCACATTAATTGAAAACGTTTGGAAAATCTCCCGTGGAGATCTGATGGATTCTCCAAGTCTCGATCAGTGCCATCACATGCTTGAAGTAATGGCTCCCTGCAGTTCTGCCTTCTGGTCGACATGCGGCCGTTTCAAATTCTTATGTTCCTGTTTTTTGGTTCATTCTAGAACACTGTTTGCTTTGCTTCGACTGGGGTTGTGTCCTAAAGCAGAAAATAGCTCAGGTCTTTTGTTGTTCTTCCTCTATTCTGGCTCAGAAATGGCGAAACAAGGTTCTGGATGTGGGGGAGAGCATTTTTGCCACGGTTCTGGGTGCATTCATGGAAACGAAAGCCGCTCTTGAGGTTGGAATTGCATGAGGGAGCAAGGATGCAATCATGTGCGTGGTAGGGGTGATCAGAAGAATGACAACTGGGGCATTTTTGAAGAGCATGACCTAGGTCAAGGTTCATGTCATAGGCACACAGGGGTGAGGAATGTGATCAAGTACGAGGAGAGTCGCACTCTTTCGAATTTTGAAGTGGAGTTCTTGGATCGTATTCAAGACCTAGAGTTGCAGGTGCATTTGGTTACGGGTGAGAACATGGAGTTTAGGAAAGTGATTTCTCAGATGTACAACTTTGCCTTCACTGCACACAACGAGCTCAAGGCCTAGTACAACAGCATGGTAGGGAAAATTGAAGATATGAAGGAAACTATGGAACTGGATCCCACGCAAGAAAAAGAATCCCAAAGTGACTGAAAGTGAGATGGAGGTTATAAGTAGAAAGATGGAAAAAATCAAGAAATACATGGAGACTGCAGGAAATTATGTGGACCTCTGCAAAGAACAGAACCTGGCTGCAAATTTTGTGGGAGCAGCCATGGATGTTGGTCCTAGTTAGTGGTATTTTACTGTCTTATTTTCTTTTTAGAACGAGTTATAAGCACTCTGTGGTTTACTGAATAGGCATTAGTTTTTGATGAATCTCAGGATGGGCTTAAAGTCCAGTTTTTGTAAAAGCAAGACTGTAAGAAATGCTCTTTTTCTGCATATTATTACCAGGTCAGTTCATTAGAAGCTATAGTACGTTTGGAACTGGAAGGGAATATGTAATCTATCTGCAGAAATAATAAGAAGTAGGCTTGATTGTTGTTTCTTACACAGAGAAGCAATTTGATCAGCCTCACTCAGATGTATCCTTCTTTTTTATATATGATCAATGATACCAACCGTTTTTGTCAACAAAAAGAAAAATCAATTTTTTAAAACTTTTAACTTATTATTAATATAAATAAACTTAAGAATATGATAATTAAATTTTAGTAAATAGTTTGTCCTATTCTTAAAGAGGTTTAATCTAATAAATATTTGGATTTTCAACATTTTAGCTATCCAAAGGTGAATATTTTAAAAGAGGTTTAATCTAATAAATACTTGGTTTTTTAACACTTTAGTTATCCTAGTTATTTTATAGTTGTTTTATATGGTTGTGAAGTTTGAACTTGCATTTCATCTACCTTCATGCTTGGAATAAAATTTGAACAAATCCAAAATGTTTTATAAGTTATGATTTAAAAATAAAAATGCAACACTTATTACCCCATTCTCTTTCTTGAACTTAGATATACTTTCGTGGAATCTAAAGCTATGATTAAATATTAAAATGTCAATTAAAATAAATTAGATACACCTAACATCTGTACATTTTGGAATTTTTTTTACAACCTAAATACTTCTCTTTTTATATTTCCAATAAAAATATAAATTATTGAAGTTGAGTAAGGATGAGCTCTATATTATTTGTTTTTGTGTGAGGAGTAGGCACTATAAAATTGGAAGAGATTGAGCTAAAGAATATATAAGACTTGGCTTAACGAATGTAACATAAAAGTGTAGAAATATGAGTTTACCTAGGATCAAAGATAAGCCTTGAAAACAACAACAAAATTGTATATTCCTTTCTTCTGCTTATTACAAGAAAAATGAAGCTTATTACAAGAAAAGTAAGCTTAGTAAGCTTAAGTTTCAGTGTATTACTAAGCTTACTAAGTGCAGTATTACCATAAACACTTAGTAAGCTTAGTACATATACTAACACCCCCCCTTAAGAGAAACATAGGAAGTAAATATGAGAAAAATTGGGTCTTGACAATGAGGCTTGCTTAGCTACCCAAGTATAAAACTCTCATGAGCAGAGAAAAGGAGAAAAACACATACGAAAAATACCCTCCCCAAAAGAGAGCCAATCACCAATGTTGAAAGGGCACTCGAGCTAAATATGAAGAATATCTCATGGAGATGCATTGAGTACTGAGAAAATGAGACGCACAAAAGGTTGTAAGCTCCAATCAAGAAGTAAGGCCAAAACTCTGAAGAGGAGGGCCGAGTAGCCCCAAAGAAATGTTGAATTCCTAAGGAGAAGAGGAACTATTGTAAAGGCATAAGAATGAAAAATATTAACAACCACCACATGAATGTTCTATACTTTCAAACCAAAACAAGGATTGAAACAAAAACAACCATCATCAACCATCAAAAGGGAAATGGGGCATGTAGACAATAAAAAGTGTAAACATGATGTGTAGTTGAGACTCTAAAGAGTCTCAAGTAAACTGAAGCTGAAAACATTGTCAAAGATCCACACAAGAACTTCAAACTGCAAATTTCAAACTCCTAAGGTAATGAAAATCGAGTGCACATCATCCTCACAAAATATATTGATCCTCTAAAATGTATCCTGACACTTAGGTTCTCATATATAATTGTGAAAATCTACATAAAATAAGTGTCTCTATGGATGCTAATCCATCTCAAGGTGACTGACAATTGTAACTAGAAAAATGTGCCACTGATCTTCCAAAAATACAAGTTCCCTTCATGGAAATAAAAATTTGTTTAATTGATAATACAAAAATACAAATTCCATTCATGCAAATAAAAATTTGTTTCATTTGGGAAAACATAATAACTAAGAGAATGGATCTTTGATATATTTTTTCATATACAAATCTGGATCGGGGCCGCGAATCTGTTTGTAATGATATATGAGGAGGCGGCCCATAACCACAAATCCACATAGGGCCGCCTTCACATGGTGAAACTCCAATACGCTTGTTACACTTTGTTTTCAATATCAAACTGTGATACCCCCAAGACATTATTATTTTATCTTTTATTTAATATTTGTGAAAATATTTTCAAAACATTTATTTTTGTAAGAGTTATTTAAAAACTAAAAATACTCACAAGAGGTGTGAGTGATACTTTACACAACAATTATTATATATATATTTTTAATAAAAGAAAAAGACAGTTAGAGAAGAGATATTTTACCAATCAAATCCAATCTAAAATCTCAACTACCAAACAAGATCCTAAATCATAGGGATTGAAGGATTGATCGAGATTTGATTGGGATGGCACAAGACCTGGGCAAAACCTATAAATTGGTGAACTCAGATAGCACGAGACAATGTGTTGTGCATAGAGAAATTGTGCTATGAGTGCATGTGTTGAGTATTTCTCCTTTTTTGTAAGTCCATCACTAAGCTTGTTACAGACTCTGAGAGAGAGTGCCGTGTGGAAGCTTTGTTTGCTAGTTCTATTGTGCATGGTGGTGATCCATCTCGGGGGTGGAGTTGAGCTAGTAGTGATGCTACTCTCTTTTATGGTTGGGAGGAGCTGATTCTCCAAAAATCCATGGCGGCATTGTTATATATTATGAACCTTGTTATTTATTAGAGATAAGCTATATCAATGTTCATATGCTAAAGATCGACTGCTACATCATATATATTCAAATCCGAAGGCAAATAAACTTAGGAATAAGTTTAAGGCCTTTGTTCTTTCTATAGAGTCTCACGGCTTTGTTATTTTTTTATATACATATATATCTCAGTTAAAGTGGATTTTGATATGCATTAGTCTATACTTAATCTTGAAGATCGAATCGGTCTATCTTTGTGAGAGAAACGAGACTCTGTTATATGATTATAATTCTTGTATGTGTTTCTTTAAAACTCTGTGCAAATGAATACAATTGAAACTCTGTTCGATCCCTGTCAAAATTTTGAATAATTAAATCGAATCTCTATTCGATCCAGGGATAATTTTAAAGACCCATACTTATTTAAAAGTGTATAAAACTTGGCGAATCTTACCAATTCTTAAAATGTCAACTATAAAATATTTGGCGATATTTTTCTAAAATTATTTCAATTTCTAATGATTTTATATAGTTTATATAATAATTTGGCGATTTTTTGAGTGAAAAAAGTTTACCCCATCAAAATTGGGCGAAATGGGGCTTCAAAAAATACAATTTGGTGAATGTTTTTTTGGAAAAAAACATGGAAAAATAACCCATAGGCTAAATTTCACCCCTAAAATTATCCTTGGTTCGATCTCTATACATTAAGTCAGAACTCTACTGTGATATGAAGTTGTGACCTTTATCATCAGCTTATGTATATGTTATGAGAACGATGATGCACTGTATCATCAGCTCGTGTTTTGCCTTATCCAAGAACTCTGTGTATTAGGAAGAGTTAAGATATGATATTTAACTCCACTTTTTGAAGGGAGAAAGGTAATCAGTTGAAAGTGGGTCTATCAAATCGGAAAATACTAACATTGCCATGGATTATATTAAAACATTTTATTTATTTTTGAAATGGTTAGCATAAGGACATTATTTACATTTGTGGTTGCATATAACCTTGAGGTACACTACATCGATGTCCACAACATTTATTTATAAAAATTTAAATGAAAAAATGTATATGGAATAGTAAAAAAGGTTTGAAATCAAAGATTTAAAGCATTTGGTGTGCAAATTATAAAAAGACATGGGATTGAAACAAGTATCGAAACTATGGTATGTTAAAATTGATTATTTTCTTCATGATCTTGATTTTTCTATATAACATTAACATAAAAAATATTGACATAAATTTCATAATTATTGCTTTGTATGTTAATGATATTTTGCTTATGAATAGTAACAAATATTTTATGAGTATGTAAAATGAGAGTGTGCATTCAAGCTTGATATTGTAAATTATGGTTCACTATTATTTGGATCTAAAAATCAACCAAGATAAATAAATAAAAAAGATTCCATTATGAGGTCAATTATTATTATTCCCTGCCAAGGCAGGGATATGCTTTTCATTTAAAAGTCAAAGCCTTTTGGCTTCTATTAATTCTTAATTTTTATTCCATTTACTGTAATGTTTTGTTATGTTTACAAAAAAATCTTTATTAAACTGATTTTTTGAAAATTCAAAAATATATTTTTTTTTTATTTTTTGAAAAAGAAAATTCAGATTTTTCTATTAGTAGAGTACACCTTGGATTTCACATAAATCCTTGTGGATGTTTTTTATTTTTTAATTTAAAAATATTTAAAAAAAAATAAAAATTCAAAATTTTTACATGTCATCAAAAAACAAAACAAAAATCACATCCTTACTTTGTGAGAGTGCTTCTTCTGTGTTATTTTATGTTATTTAGCGGACACGTTTTATTTCACCCAAAAACAGCAAGACCAGTGCACAAAACCACTGTATCCCATCCATTCACCCAAAAATAAAAAAAACCACTATATCCTAATCATTGTAAACTGTATGCAGAAGAAGATACCGGACACCGGAGGCCTTTCTCTTGGTGGTGGCGGTGGCGGTGACGTGGTGGAATATCGAAGTATTAAAAAAAGGATAAACCTCTTAACGCAATAAACACTTTTACTTTGATATCATGCTCCAATAACTCCAGTTGGACAATATCCCTGGGAGGTTTTCTGCAAGGAACATGGACTAGATATATTTGATCGACCTGCAGCTAAGCATGACCGACTGCTCGTTTAGATAGATGTCCCCAACACTGGGCTAAGCTGTAGATTTTCCTCAAATTCTCATTAGGAGGTTCGAATTTATCTGTCCTAAAATGTTTGGGACTGGGCACAACTTTTTTGATAAGTTTTGAGAGCACTTCCTGGGTAGTATTTCCGAACTCCACTGGCTAATCACTTTTAATGGTGTTGCAATTTGTTCTAAAGTCACTACTTCCATTATAATCGATGTAAAAATTATAGTTGGTATCTACAATTTGTTTGCATAAATTTGGTGATGTATGAGTTTAACTATGAGATCCTGACACAGGTGGGAGGTCCCAAATTTGGTTCCATGGAGCAGTTATTGGAAGAGAGTCCCCTGGTTGCAAAGAAGCGAAGAGACTTAACAAACAACATTGATCTGCTCAGAGAGTCCAAGGCTACTATTGCAAGTATCATGGAT